>CM051458.1:35421342-35440981 GCA_028274465.1 Plantago ovata
GGCACCAGCTGCCAAGGAGCGATCCCCAATGTGTTGAAGATGTCGGAGCGCAAAGCATCACAAAATGGAAGTATCCATCTCGATCCAAGCTGAGGCAGTGAACGGCCCAACCCAGGGGGAGCATTGTTAAAAAGTTTGATCCTCCTGGGCACGAGGATGTCAAACTTATTCTCAGGGAGAGAATACTTCCACCTAAGTGTGGGAACCTCGTCGAGCTTGACGGTAGAAGAGGTGGTCGGTATTATGCCATCCTCGTTCTTCTCGCCCTGGGGATCGGGAGGTCAACCGTGCGAGCACTCTTCGTGAATTTCTTCTCAGCGGCCTTGGTTGTTTTAAGCTCGGGCTCCTTGACAACCTTTGCCTTCTTTGATTACTGGAGCGAGAACGCTTGCTCGCTCTCCTCTCCGCTTTTTTCTTATCAGCGGCCATCTGAGCACGCCGCATCTCACCCTCCTGGTCCTCGAGTGGATTGGGTGATCGGGTCCCACTCGGAAACGTAAAATCAATAGTGGTCGGATCGATGGAGTGGTAACTGGTCTCCTCCTCGCGTGCGAACCTCTTCGCGTCTTAATAGCACGCCTTTGCCCTCCGAGAAGGAAGGAGATCTAGTGCTCGGACCAGCTTCACTCCTATGGGTGTCTCCGATCGTCGGAGGAACTTCATCCTCCTCCTCGTCGGTAATCACAGCCCTCCTAGTGTTTGTGGAGGGAATCTAACCCTCTTTGAAGGGGGACTAGTCCGAGGAGAGGTCGCTCATCGTCCTCATCGCTCTCATCTTCCGTCTCATCGCTATCGATGATCTGGACAGGAATTGGAGCCTTCCCGCGCTGGGCCGAATGATCACCCTCCTCATAAAGTGCCAAGGCCAAACTCCGGCCTCTCCGTATCATCCATCTCCTCGACCCGGATGTCGGCAGGAGGGACCGCGTTAACTGCCACATAATTACGCCCGTGGACTTGGGCGGCGCGAGTAATCAACTCCGCAGATACACCAGGTTGCGGGGACCACCTTCCGCCTCTGTCCGGTCGTCGTTAAAGTCGTCGTCCTCGGTACGACGCCTCTTCCTGGTCACCAACTGATAGAGTCCTCCTCACTCTCAGTCTCTTCATCCTCTTCGACAGCCCGCTCGCCACCTCGCTCGAGCTGAGGCTCCTCGACAGCCTCCTCTATCGTATCATCGAGGAAGGTCGCCGATACGTCTGACGTATCGGGCGACGTAGTATGGTCGCTCCCATAGTCACCAGCGGCCGATATGTTCTGGCTGTCGTCGCTCTCTACATCCTAAAGGTGGGCAAAGAAAGAAGTTAGGATGGTTTGTGATAGTCCGAGAGTCCTTTTAGGTATGTTCATTAAAGTTCGACTCTCGAACGGAGAAAAATCTCAAAAATGAAAGAGCAAATAAATCAAGAAGTTACTCTACATCAAGCAAAAGTAGAGCGAGGAGCATACAAGGAGCGACCAACCGCTCAAAGCATGAGTAAAAAATCGAGCAGCATGACCACATGCATATACAGCAAAATAAGAGCGAGCCCGATATATAAACTCGAAAAGCATGCATAGAGCGACCACCGCCCGAAAAAAACTTCCTACAGTTATTTCTACAGTCGTACGCTAATGATGAGCAACAAGGGGTATACAGCAAAGAACAGGGAGCTACTTATACGGCCATGCAACTCAAATTGGTCCAATTCGATTCCGTTAAAGTCCGGTACAAGTCCATTTACAGTTTAATTAAGTCCAATGCCGTTCTCAGGCGTCAATCCATCGGTAATTACTCAGATGACAACATTCCGGGAGGCAAAAATCAAAGAAGAGAGCTAACATGCAAAAGCCAAAACCGAAAAGCTAAAGAGCAGAGAATTCAAGGCAAAAAGAAGCAAAAAGAGGAAAAATTAAAGGCAAAGAACCGGAAACTTACTTGCTTTTAAGTAGATGAAAGTCTGAAACCGGAAAGAAGGCCGGAAAAAGTCGAAAGTTCGCCTGAAAACGGGATTCTGCACACCGAAAAGGCTCCTCGCACGTCACTTGGCTCGATCACTCACACTCGTCGATCTCTGAAGTTCTCCTCGCTCTCTCTTTTTAGCTCTGAATATTCGGATTGCGAAAAGTGTGGAATGACCGAGTGTTGACCTATTTATAGAAGGGTATCTCGGGGATAGAAACGACGCATGTCCTCACGCCATCCGGACCGACCACGTGTCCAAGATCAACGGTCCAGATTACGGCCGCCTGGCGAATTACCGGTTATACCCTCCACGCTCCCGCTCTGGAGCGGCACGGTTCCCAAGGTCAGAGTGAATTACCTAACCACGGCGATCAGTTCGCGGCGCGATCACCACCCTACTCGAGACACGCAGAGACAGATCGACGACCAGATCTGTCCTCCTCGAGACAATATTGAGAAAAAAAATGTTAGAAAAGCGGAAAATCAACGGACACGTGTCTGTGGATCGAGGAGCCGCTCATGAAGCTACTCTCCTCGAGATTCCTTTTACACAAGTATCTCTCCGCGAGATACTTTGCAAACAAAAAGCGGCAGGAGTCATTCCATTCCACTAAGGGATACTTACCCGGATCCGATCTTTTCCCAGCAAAAATACCTCTTTTCATACGGTCCGAGCAACGTCTGCTCGCACCCTATAAAAAGGGGGGGGGGAGGGAGAGATAGGAGGAGGGAAAGATACCAAGGTGCGAATACGGAAATCTTTTTTCGCCCACTACTAGTCGAGGCTCTGCTCGACCTCTACTTCAACATAGTTCCTCAACTATCTTCTACAAAGATACTTGGAAACTAGGGGGACATATGTTAGTGTTGAAATATGTCCAGTCCGCATGTACGAACTGGAGCGGTCTAAGAGCGCGACAAAGCATCATAGGCCGTCCCTCAAGGGGCACGACCACACCCAAGTATGTCACTAAGGTGTGGATCGACCAACATAGGGTCCGACCATCACTGGGAGGACAACCCTCAAAATAAGCTCCTCACAAGGACAAAGCTGCCAGTGGGCTCGAGGAGCATCTCTCTCGGGCTCGAGGAGACCTTACGTCAAGGTAACGCTCCTTGACAGAAACTGAGCAGGACACTACTCGCATCATCCACGCACAAGGAAGGCACGAGGACCCCAGAGCGACCAGCCATCGTTGTTCTCTTGGGCCAAGGCCCACGGACATCCTTAATGGGCCTGGGCCGAGGAAGGCCTCAATCCTAGCCGTACACGTGGCGTGATCCTACATGACCGGAAGTTGAAAGGCCTCAAGTATATAAAGGCCTCATTTACTCCTCAACGGTAAGCATTAATGACACCACACGAGCACCACTTTCACTACTCATACTAGGGAAGCCTCACAACTCCCTACTCGTAAAGTCGCCTCTCCGGTCTGATACCTTACAGACCGGGCAAGAGACACTAACCCCCCCTAGTCTATTTCAGGTACGAGGAAGCTAAAAGAAGGCTCATTTCCTATCTCGGAGGAACACTACAAGAAGAACTAGAATGACTTAGACTAGTGGCTCATTGCGAACTTAGAAAGAAACACGAATTACCCTTCAACACTAACATTATTACCCATATAAAAATGCAAAATATTTTTCAACAATACATAATCATAACCGAAATATTACGAGGTAGTTTTAATCAAACAACTAGCAATTAAGTATATATGAAAAATTTGTAGTAGTGTTTGTGAATATTATGATGAGCATGAATAACTACGTAGGAAGAAACTATTTATATATGATATCATATGGGAAACAAAATTAATCCCACTCTTTTCTATGGTGGACAAGTCTATTCAATAATATTTTAGAACACTAATTGTGTTTGACGTGTCTATTGTACGGTACTTTAGAATACTAACTATGTTTGACGGGTCTATTCGCAATACTTTACAAAAATTATTGCATTTAACGAGTCTATTCGACAATACTTGAATTGCATTAATTGACAGGTATTCCGCAATAATTAGACCACTAACTACGGTTGATGGGGCTATTCGACAATTTTTTAAAGTACTAATCGTATTCGACGGGTCTATTGCCAATACTTCAGAATATTAATTAATTGCATTCGACGGGTTTATTAGGTAATATTTTTAAATGCGACGGGCGGGTCTATTTTGCAATACTTTAGAACACTAAATATGTTCGTTATGTCTATTCCGTAATACTTTAGAACACTAATGAGTCCGACGGGTCTATTCGGAAATACTCTAAAACACGAACTTTAGGTCACTAAATGCGGTTGATGATTCTATTCCCAATACTTTAAAACACTAAATACGTTCGACAGGTCTATTGCACAATACTTTAGAACACTAACTTTGGTCAACGTTCTATTTTACAGTACTTTAGGACACTAATAGCATTCGACGGGTCTATTGCACAATACTTTAAAACACTAAATGCGTTAGACGGATCTATTTGCAATACTTTAAAATATTAATTGCGTTTGACGGGTCTATTCACCAATACGTGCAATACTTTACTTTAGACCATAACTACGATTGACGAGTTTATTGCGCAATACTTTAAAACACTAATTATATTCGACGGGTCTATTCTTCAATATCTTAGAACACTAATTGCGTTCAACGGGTCTATTTGAAAATACACTAGAACACTATCTGTATTCCACGGGTTTATTTGACAATACGTTAGACAATAACATTCGACTGGTCTATTTGGCAATACATTAGAACAGTAACTCCGTTCAAACGGGTCTATTTTGCATTATGTCAGAGCGTACTAATTGCGTTCGACATGTCTATTATGCAATACTTCATAACACTAACTCAGTTTGACGAGTCTATTTCACAATAATTCGGAACACTAATTGCGCTCGACGGGTCTATTATGCAATACTTCATTATACTAACTCTGTTTTACGGGTCTATTCTACAATAATTTAGAATACTAACTGTGTCTATGGTTCTTCGGTAGGTATTAATATCGAACGTACTAACTATGTCTGATGGATTTATTTTGCAATAATTTAAAATTTACTGTTTTGTAAAACATTTTCAATGTATATGAGAGAGAGCGCGACATTGTTCATTTAACCAATTATCATTTAATTATTTATAAATTTACTATTCCCCGTCGAATTTCGACGGTTATTTACTAGTTCACTTTTTTTTGAAAATGCTTTAACGACTATAAAAGATAAATTTCACTAAGATGAATAATTTAAATTCTAGCACTATTAATAGCCAGCGTGTGCACCCCTCCATCATAATCATAAGGTTAAGCCTTGTGTGGTGTTTTTTGCGATTACGGTTGACAGTAGCGATTTTTTCTTGTATTGTGGTTTGGGGAGTTTTTTACTTTGTAATTTTTCGAGCATTTTTTTACTCTTTTTTATTACTCCTTCTGTTCCATAATAATGTTTCGAACTTTATTTGTTTGGCGTTCCATTACAATCTTCCTAACCCAAAATATAAAGTTTTTATCCTACTAACCAATAATTTATTGTTTCTCTTTCCTACTTTATCATCATTTTATACCTTCTCTTTCATATTTTATCAAATATTTACAACTTTACCAATATAATACACCACACAATCTAATATTATATTATTATTCCTTAAATGAAGATAAACTGCTCCCTTAGGAAGCTTCAAATGGACGAGAGGGAGTAATAATTTTTTTTAGATGTTAAAAAAAAAGTTGGTCATGTGTCTTTTTTAAAATTTGTTACAGGACCCAATATTCTTGAGCGGCCCTAATGATACATTTTGCAACTCACGTTATTAATGAAACAAGAAAAGATGTACAACTTTGGCTAATTTTCTCTAGAACAATAAAAAATCGCTCTGAAGATATCGATACCCTATAAGAAATGTTCAGAAATACCAGCTGCATCCTAAACCATATTCTACTACAATATCCGCACTCAAACGTTCTCCACAACCAACCAATCAATCAATTGATCAATTTTTTTTTTTATTATTTGAAACGACAAATATTACAACCACTCCTACATATTACTATACAATATCATAAACCATTTTATATCTCTACACATAAACCGCCTTATCTCTCCGCTGGGAATCAAACCCTGCACCTCTACTTTCACCACCTCAACTCCCTTCCATTGGACCACCTTTTAGCTCCACCAATCAATTGATCAATGCTTCCGCATACAAAATAATCCAAAGTCAAGAGCCACCAGACCTCCAAGAAATTTAAATCCATACCGCTAAGGGGTTGAAGAGTTTGACAAGTATTTAAGAAATAACCACAACCATCCCTACACTAAGTTCACCAAACTACATGTTTTGGCATTTTTAGATGCAAAGAGTGCGACACTCTCTAAATATAGAAGATGTGGTCTCTCTATTATAGGATACTTTCCAAGTGATATTACCCCTAGCTATACCATCTAAAGAAAAGCAGGTTGTTTAAGATATAGCGGTCCTTACTGTGATTTCACATCTACTCTATGTATCAACGTTTCGAAGTTTATTAATAAAAATTTTGTTATTTAAATAATTAAAAAAAACTATTATTTCACATGAGATATTCATGATTATTTACGTTAACCAAGATTCTTATGATGCCGGAGCTTTGTCACAATCAATAATATATGGAGTATCCGACTATCCGAGTATATATGTTTCTGATAATGCGAACTTGTAAACAATGAATGTATGTATGTATCTGTCTTGATGCAGCGCACGCACAACTGAAGTCATCAATGAGCGATTGAAGGCACGTACAGCACACTGTATAGTTACAGTATTGTCAAACATTAACGACAGATATGGTGATATCATATGAGATCTGTCAATCTCGTGTCCTTGGGTTACCACACAAGAAAGTGGAAGCTTAGTTAAATGGCAATTGAAGCTCTTGTCATCTCATAGGGTTTATTAGATCCCTGCACCTCCTCAACACTCACATTATAAGATTACCACTAGAACGGTAGATTAATCAACGTTAATATAATGGTAATGCCATAAAATAAAAATTGGTAATGTCGTGTTATTATATAAGTAATATTTCGTGTGGTGTGACCAAAATTTTGATGTATGATCATGAGAAAAAATTAGAATGGTACTAATAATATGTTTTGATGTGGTATCTAGTTGTTTGGTAGGAATAAATCAAACAATGTAATGTAATGTAATGAAAACAACGTAGCGGCATTAGGTAATGAAAAACTAGTAAAGTTGTGTTACAATTTGTAATGTGGAATTTGAACTAGATTAGTATAATGAAAACATGAGAGAGAAAGGTAGAGAGAGAAACATTAGGAGCCGAGTCACGTTTCAATTTCTCAACGGAAAATTTACAGACAACCGGTGAGAAGCACGAAAACGACTTGAGGCACTAGGGTTCATGAAGGATAGTAGGTATGGTGGGATTCACGGTTCACGTCAAATTGGAAACGCTGGGGACGGACATATGATGGAAGGTTTTCGTCAGGTGAGGCAAATTTTGAAGACGGCTGGACTGTGGTATCATACAAAAGGCGTAGTGGCAGGGGATGAGAGGAAGAAATTGCAAATACGGTGATTGGAGAAAAGTTCTTAAATTTCTATATTGCAAACTTTCCATGTGATTGGAAAGATATAGATGTCAAGGAAGCTTTCGATAAGGTTGGGAAGATAATTTCAGTAGTAAAACCGGAGAAGAAGAATAAGTTTGGACAGAGTTTTGCGTTCGTGAGATTCCTGGAGGATGGAAGGGAAGCTTCAATTGTGGAAACGATTAAGGCGCTTATGGGTGGGTATTCGCAAGCTTTTGGCTAATGTGGCAAGATTTGATAAAAATGATGATTCTGGTGGTAAGATATCGTTTCATAAGGGAAACACGGCTGGTAGAAGAGTTGGCGCAGTCAGCAAGGATTCTCGAGCGAATAACAGATTTTTTTTTTTTGTGATAGAGACAAAAGGAATGTGATCGTTAATGGGAGAAGATGGTGCCAAAAGACCCCAAAAAATGATAATGGAGAAGAAAATGTAAACGACCAGAGGCCTGACGGTGTGAGAGTGGAATCAGAAGCAGACAAAGGAAATAATTCTGAGAAGGAGCGGCCTGGCAGAACAGAAATAGTAGCAGGAAGTGGAAATTTGGCGATGAATGTGGGGTTGCGTTTTGGAAGCATAAATAGTTCAGTGCTGAATGAAGGAAATGAGGAATCCAGAAGCAGAATAAGGAGAATAATGGACCGGCTATTTCTCAGTCTCGAACTGGACAGGAAGGGCGGGTCAATGAAGATGAGTCGTGGGCTCGTAAATGTATTGTAGTGGAAACTTTGATGAGAATGGATAACCGACAAGTGTTGTCAATGCTTGAGAATAATAGTCATTCAGGTTTTAAAGTTAGCAAGTTATCATAATTGGCATGGATCTTTTACCATGAGATGGAGAATGCAAGAATTAAGTTGTTGGAAGCGGATAAAAGTTGGGTGTCACAATGGCTGAGCATGTGTAGGTCTTGGGAAGCACGTACGGGATGTGAATATGAGGAGGTTTGTGTGGATTAGTGTGTATGGACTCCTTCTACATGGTTGTAATAAGGATAGATTCCAACTATGGAAATTAGAGTGGGAAAGGTTATTGAGGTGCATGAGGATACATTGAATAAAATGGATTTTCGTTGTGGTAAAGTGTTTGTGGAAACACCAATTTTTGAGGTGATAAGGAAAAAGGCGAGTTTATGGATTAATGGAGAGAAGTTTGAGATCCATGTACTTGAGGAATTCACAATGAATAAGGGTGATTTTGTGGATCCTTTTAGTGATGTTCGACGAAGTGGAACCAGGGAGGATGAGGATGAGTTGTTGTTTGCACATGATTCTGAGGATTGTTCTTCAGATGATAATGTCGATGGTGAGGATGACGGAGAGTGCTGTTGGTTGTACGAGCAAGAAAATTCCGAAGGTTATGATGAGGATGACGATCTGTTTGATGATCTTGAATAGAAGCCTGGTTTCAGAGTTATACACAATGTTGCGGAGGATTCTTCTGGTGTTGGAAGTGGGTTTAATAATACGACTATCATGGCATGTCAGGGCGTGGAACAGAAACGATCAAGCCGGGAGAATGTTGATAGGATGAATCAAGTTTTTGTATTGCGGTCTAAAAGTGTGGAAGGGTCAGTTGAAGCGGATAATCTGGTTTGCAGAGAGGTAGGGGAGGGAGTTGTGTCAATAGAAAAGCAAGGGAAGAACAATACGGTAACAAGAAGTGATGAGAATGCTGTGACGGACAGTAATTATAGTGAGGAGCCAACTTTGTCGGGTCCGTTTGGGCTTGCAAAAATTATTGATAAAGTCTCAAAGAAATGAAAGTTAAGGCTCCGGCTCAAGTAAGGGAAGAGAAGCAAGGAAAATTTAGGGTTGAACATCGGGAAACTCAAAAAACGAGAAGCGGGGAATGGAGGGATTTGTTAAAGACTTAAGCACTAGTGATAAAAGATGTAAGGGCGTAGTGAGAGGGAAACCAAAGATGAAAAGAGGAAGGAAGTCTAAAAAGTTTCTTAATGGTTCGGCGTTCACTACAAAAACGCGCAACATTTGTGTCGAAACATTGTGTGACGAATTAAGTTTCGTCACAAATACTTGGCAACCATGACAAAAGTTCAATTTGTCACAATAGATGACATCCAACGTGACAAAAATGTCTCTCGTCACAATAGATCGATTGTTTGTGACGATAGCTCACCTTCATCACAAAATATAGTACATTTGTGATAAAACATGCTCCTCACGAATATAGTTTGGTCACCCTTGAATCCATTTGTGATAAAATAAGAAGCTCATCACAAGTAAATGTAATTTTGTGACAACTTATGTTCATCACATGGGTTAGTTGGCTGCCCAATTTTTCCAGCGTTGTGTGGTCCTCAACCTGTTGTGACAGAATCACACTTTCATCAGCAAAGTGTTAAATTTGTGACAAAGTCAGTTCGTCACGTTGGATTTTTTGGCTGTCCAATTTTTCAGCGTTGTGTGGTCCTCGACCTTTTGTGACAAGATCACACTTTCATCACCAAAGTGTTACATTTGTGACAAAGTTAGTTCGTCACGTTGTGTTGTTGGCTGCCCATTTTTTCCAGTATTGTGTGGTCCTTGATGTTTTGTGACACGATCACACTTTCGCCACAAAAGTGATACATTTATCACAAATATTGTTCGTAACGTTGGGTTGTTGGCTGCCCAATTTTTTCAACGTTGGGTAGTGGTCATATTCGTGACAACTAAGTACAAGTCATCACAAAACATGGAATACTTTGTGACGACTAGACATAGGTCATCATAAAAGAGGCCATCACAAAAGATGGAATAGTTTGTGACAACTCAAAAGAGGTCATCACAAACAATGTCATCACAAAAGATGGAATAGTTTGTGGCAACTTAAAATATGTCATCACAAAAGATGGAATTGTTTGTGACAACTACAAAGAGGTCATTACAGAAGAGGCCATCACAAAAGATGCAATAGTTTGTGGCAAATGAAAGGATAGTTTGTGACAACTAAAAAGAGATCATCACAAAATATGGAATAGTTTCTGACGACTAGAAAGAGGTCATCACAAAAGATGTAATAGTTTGTGACAACTCAAAAGAGGTCATCACAAAAGATGGAATTGTTTGTGCCATCTAAAAAGAGGTCATCACAAAAGAGGCCATCACAAAAGATGGATTTGTTTGTGAAAAATAAAAGGATAGTTTGTGACAACTAAAAAGAGATCATCACAAAAGATGGAATATTTTGGATTCAAATAAATCGTATAAAAATTACAATCAATGGGGATCGAACCCAAACCTCCCAAACCATGGACTATCATAAATACCGCTAGGACATCACAATGTTGTCGAAAATATTTGTTTTGTTTGTGTATATATCTACACTAATATGGCATCTTCCCTAGAGAGTTATTTGTTTGTGTATTTTTTGGTTATGTGTTTATAGGATGTATATGTATAATGTTTAATTAATGAAGGTTGTTTTCCTTATAACTTCTTTTTCACTTACATGAATATCATATGTAATCGAAATACTACTTGTATTTTCATCTACAATATTATGCTCGTATTTTGAATTTATATGAATCACCCAAGTTTCACGGGTACTAGGATATTTATATTTAAAATGTGTGGACGTGGAATAACTCTTCGCGGACTAAGTAAGACATATACGTAATTAACAACAAACAATTTACAAAATACAAGCTAAGATTCTTACACCACCCATTAAACTTTACAAAACAGATAACTGAAAGTTCATAAGTCGACCAAATTATCCTAATTGTCCATATTATCCAAAGCAGCAGCATTAGTACTAATAATTATCCAAGTTCACATTACAGACAGTTATCAAATCCTAGGTAGTAGCATAAACAGTGGACAAACAAACTACAACAACAGGGGCAGGCAGATCAAATCCCACGCAGCATGGGGACATGCAGGAATGGGAGACATATCCTGAAGCGGTCCCTTCCCTTGATGGGCGTACGACCGTAGGTGACATACCAGTTTTTCTGGGCTACTTCTTCGTTGCGAAGAACTTGTTGCCGGATGGTATCGAAAGGTTGAACCTTACAACCAGATTGTTGGTCCCTTTAAACAACAAGAAAAGACTAGAGGGGGGGGGATGAATAGTCTTTTCAAACTTTCGTCGTTTAAAACTTTCTCAGCAAGTGCTTATTACTTTTCAGTAATGAGTTTGCTGATACTTAACTTTCTCAGCAAGTGTAAGTTACTTTACAGTAGCTTGGTTTGCTGATACTTAAAATCAGAGAGCGGAAGTCTTTGATACAATAAGTGCTTTTTCAGTAAGTAAGGTTTCAGCAAGTGATGTGAGTGACTGTGTACAGACAGATATGAATTGCTGAAAACTAAGTACAGTAAGTAAATCACACAAACACTTTTATAGTGGTATCTGAGAGTGGCGTAATCTCTCAACTAATCCACTTCGTCCTTTCTAGGACTGAATCCACTAAGATATGATTGAAGTTCCTTACAATCTCCTATCTAGAGCGATTCAACAGAAACCAAAGCACACTTGCTTTGTCTCCAACCTAATCTAGAGAACGTAACCTTGTTCTCCACCAAACTTGGTACTTTTAATCAGCAAAACTATGCTCGATTAAGTTCCCCCTGAATATCACGCCTGAAAGGGTGTATTTTCAGTTAGAGAGTTTTGGGGTGAGATAACTTAATTATAACTTATTCAGTTATAACACGTAATCTAAGAAACACAACTTTGAATACTTTGCAGTAAACAAGTTTGATCGTTTCTGGTGTCAAGACTTGTTTTTGTTCGAAAGAAAGAACACTTAACTAATTTCTGTTAGTAAAAGTGAGAAAATTTGCCTCTAAGGCTAAGCAGCGGAAGTTTTAAAATTTTGTTCTCACTAAACTGATATGACTATATTACGTTATTAACTGGAAGAAATCACTTACGTGTCCTCCAGTAGACAAGCTAATTCACCCGAAAGTTGCTCCTCCATCTCCAAGCAGAGCCTTGCTATCTCCTCGTCAGTTAGCTATCTCCATCTTCATGAATGAATTCTTCGTCAATGTTATCTCCAAGATGGCTCATCAACAGGTTCTTTGCTTCCCTTGGACCTCGGTATCCACGGGTAATGTTTCCACAAGAACGCTAGGAGGTTCTTCTTGACTTGAGCCTTTTGTGAGAAAACTTCTTTCTGACTATCAGATAGTTTTCACGTGAAATTGGAATAGACTGAAGACTCATTTCTTTCTTTCTGATTTAGTCAATTAGTTAGTTTAGAAAATCACGTATGCTTTTACCAAGCAAGTTGAATTTTATTAGGAGACTTCAAAAGTACTCAACTAACTAACAAACAGATAAATCAAATTACCTGTTAAAGAAAGAAAGGAAGAATAGAATAAAATAAAAGAAAGAAGAAAAGAAAAAAAAAAAAACAAGAAACGTGCAGCTGCAATTGCAGCTGCCACGTTGCTGGGCCAGGCCCAGCATTAGTGTGCTGGGCCAAATTGGCCCAGCCCAATTCTTT
This sequence comes from Plantago ovata, assembly GCA_028274465.1. Classification (NCBI taxonomy): domain Eukaryota; kingdom Viridiplantae; phylum Streptophyta; class Magnoliopsida; order Lamiales; family Plantaginaceae; genus Plantago; species Plantago ovata. The sequence goes on from CM051458.1 coordinate 35,434,335, forward strand.
ATTCTTTTCTTCCTTTCTTTTATTTTCGGGCTTTAATTAAATCCCGTCCAAATGCACATGTCTTCAATTAATTAATTAAATCCAATTTAAATCAATTAATTATATTTCTAAAATATATTCCATATATAATAAATTAATATTAATCCAATTAACAATAATTCTATTATATTTATGTATAATGATTTAATATTAATCTAATTAATATTTAATCCAATATACATAGCTCGTTTGTAGAAACACCACCTTGAAGTGTGACCCATAGGGCCTTGCATATTAAGCAACAATCCAATTAAGGTCATAATAAATTCCTAGACAATTTATCAGACAATATTAATATGCAAGGAACGTTTGTGAGGAAAACAAACCACCTGTAGCGTAGGGTACTTTGATGATACGGTCCCTTCATTCACGAATACTCGAACGAGTCTAGAATATGGTTATGTGTCTATTCTAATAACTCATTCATGGTCTCTCAATCTTATTAGTCGATCTATGAATTATGTCCAAACACCATTTTGACATATTCACTTACGGTGGCCACCGATTTTATGATCGCACTAAATATGAGAAGTGAGTATTCTCTCCTTGTATCTATTACGGAGGAATGAATCCTTTCTTGGCCCAATCACTCACACAATATGCTTCCTAATGTACCCAACACATGCCGTATCTACCCTACTTTAAGAGTGCAAGCGTTGCGCATGGTCAAAGTACATTATTTCACATATGATGTAGTATTGGCCTCAAGTCTAAGGACTACTAACATCACCCTACACACCGATACTACCATAGACACTCAAATAGCTTTACCAAATGGTTTCTCGGTTGGGTATGCCAACACTCTCCAAAGTGTTCATATGTTCATTATGAATAACCAAGTTCATTCGTAGCAGTGAGACCTACTACATCCTCGAAGGATCTAATGCAACATATGCTAGCTTCAATCGCGTCATTGATATCCCTTATCTCAATGACCTTCAGCTAGTGGCTTATTTCAGGACTTAATTATTGACACACAAGCTCCCACTAACTTGGTGATTACCTTAAGTCCTGGGAACATTTTATTGAATAATTCAAACAACCAAATATAATATTCATAAAATGCAATGCCAATTGTATTTAATAATGTATAAATAATTAAATACAATAACTGAATGTGATCAAGTACATATCGTCCCTATCGTAGGTTGTCTCTAGGACATATATACTTTCAATCTCCCACTTGGCCTAGAGCCAATCACCTACGTGTCTAACACTTGTGTTGAAATGTCTAACATGTTTATTCGAACTCAACATTTTGGTGAAAGGTTCAGCCATAATTTCCTCAGTGGGAACTCGTTCTATAGATACTTCTCTTCTAGCTATCATCTATCCAATCAGATGATACTACCTCTGTACATGCTTGTTCCAGTTTATGGATCTTGGTTCCTTTGTTTGTGCAACAGCACCTTGGCTGTCGCAGTAGACCTTGATGGGACTACTATTAGGAGCTACCCCTAGTACCTTCAGGAATTCTGGAATTCAGACAACCTCCTTGAGGCCTCTGCATCAGCTATGTACTCGGACTTAGCAATAGAATCATTTAAGGTGGGTTGCTTGGAACCTTTCCAAGTGACGACACCACCAATGAGTGTAATCACATACCTAGTTTGTGATTCAAAGTCGTCCAGGTCAATTTGCATACCATTATTGACATAAACACTCATTTGCAACTCTCGGTTTCCACCATCTATTAGAAAGGAATCTTTAGTTCTTCTAAGACACTCAAGATTGCTTTCGTATCATTCTAGTGTTTCATAACTAGATTCTGGTGGTATTGACAAGTACAACCAAATGCATAAGCCACATCTGGCCTTGAGCATTTCATGGCATACATGATAGATCCAATTGCCAATGCATATAGGATCTTTCTTCATGATTTCTATATATACATATATATATATACTCTCACGTGGAAGGACTATCCTCTTGAGTGAGAGTTATGCCATGCCTAGTTGTTAAGAAACCTTTATTTGAACCATCAACATTAAAGCGTTTCATTACTTTGTCAATGTATGTGGAATGTGACAGCCTTAACAGTTCCTTCGGTCTATCCTTATGGATTTTGATGCCAAGGATGTAATAAGCTTCACCTAAGTCTTTCACCAAGGAAGCCTTAGATAACCAATGTCTTGTGGATCGTAACATTGAATATTATTTTCATAATTAGTATGTTATCAACATAAATAACCACGAAAACAATTCCAGTATCGCTGCGTTTGATATACACGCATGGATCTTTTACGCTTATGATGTAGTCAAACGATTTGATAAGTTCATCCAAGCGAACGTTCCAACTCCTCGAGGTTTGCTTGAGTCCACATAGGATCTCTTATAGTTTACAAACTTAGTTGGGATTTGCTTTGGATGTAGAATCTTCCAGGCTGTATCATATACACCTATTGCTCAAGATTCTCATTAAGGAAAATAATTTTCACATCCATCTGCCAAATCTCATAATCATGTTGTGCAACTATAGCAAGTAAAATTCGAATAGACTTAAGCTTGTCTACTGGTGGAAAGGGTTTCGTCATAAACGATACCATATCGTTTACTAAAGCCTTTTTATACCAGTCTAGCTTTGTATGTTTGTATGTTGCCAATGGCATCGGTTTTCTTCTTGAAAACCCCTTTTCATCTAATGGGTCTAACCCCTTATGGTGCATCAACCAAGTCCCATACTTGATTTTCATACATAAAGTCTATTTCGGATTTCATGGCTTCCTGCCACCTCTTTGAATCAATGTCTAACATTGCTTCTTTGTAAGTCTTAGGGCACCTTGTTGAGATAAGTCAATATCAAAATTTTCAGCTCATCCAAGAGTGAACTTATCCTTTCGGGAGCTTCCCATTAATCTCCTAGACTTACGGAGTGCGACATATATTTCGTTTGTACAGGCAATTTATTCTGATTGTGAGAATGTTGAACTGATTCAGTCCATCGAATAGTTGTAGAAGAATTAGGAGCAACCATTGCCGCTGAACTTCGAGTGGTTAGCCTCAAGTAGGTCGACCGATTGAACCATTCCTGTTGGTTCGGTCATTTGAACCGCTCCCACTGACTCGACCATCTAAACCGTTCCCGTCGGTTTGACCGGTTGAACCGTTCCGTCGGTTTGGCCGGTTGAACCGTTCCGTCGGTTCAGTCAAAAGGATTGAGGTTTAATGAGACATCTTTAAAATTCTCAAAAATTTCTTAAAATGCTCCCACTGGCTGGCATACATCTACCTAGAGATGTGCCTTGAGCCATAAGACCTTTCTTGAGCTCCCACTTAAATGTTGTCACAACCATTTGACAACTTTTCTACGTAACTAAGTGTTATTTTGTGATTCTTGGATTTCCACAAGTTCTATATCATTGTCTCCACTTTGGTTGAAAGGCATAGTCATCTTCTAGAAGGACCATCTTCTAGATGTGATGATACTATGCATTTCTGGCATATAGAATCAGTAACCCCTGGTTTCATTTGGATATCCTACAAAATAACATTTCTCACTTTTAGGTTCCAATCATGTCAACGAGCATTCCTTTCACATATGTCTGACAACCCCAGGTTCTAATATGTGATAAGTTTGGCCTCATGCCATCCATAACTCATATGGTGCTTACTCGACTGACTTAGATGAAACTCTATTCAGAATGGATTGAGTTTGATAATACGTATCCCATGAATAAGTTGGAAGAGTACTGAAATTCATCATTCATCTAACCATGTCTAACAAGGTTTGGTTTCTCCCTTTCGAAACATAGTGTTCTAGAAGGAGTAAATTTTGACTGAATTTCATGCAGTTTTAAATAATCCAGAATCTCACCACTTAAGTATTATGCTCTTTGATCTAATTGAAGAGTCTTAATACTTCTTTCAGGTTGTTTCTCTACTTCAGCTTTGTACTCAATGAATTTCTCCAATATTTTAGATTTGTGTTTCATAGGATACACATGTCCAAATATAGAGAAATCATCAGTAAAAGTTCTAAAGTAAGAGAAATCATCTTTAGCCTGAGTTTCAAATGGTCCATACACATTGTATGAATTAACTCAAGTAGTCGTTGTGCACGTATGCCTTTTCCTTGAAAGGATTTCTTGAACAATCTACCTTTGAGACAAAATTCATGATCCAATATGATTCTAAATCAAATGGTGCTAAGTAGTCTCACCTACTTAGCCTAGCAATTCTTGTCTCATTGATATATCAAGTCTACAGTGCAACAAGTAGCGGTGTTTCTAGGATTATTGAGCCTAGCTCGTTTGTTTTGAAGATGTATTAAAGTATGTCTACAGTTTAGCAAATATAAACCATTCATATTTGCTACTAATATAATGAACGAAATAAAATTATCAAGTTCCATATATATCTGAGGATAAATCAAATTTATGATTTTTATACGCTAATAAGTAATAGACGATCCATTTCTTATGCGTAGGTCAACTCTTATTGGTCTAATCGATCTGCTGTCAAATAGCCCTTGCACATATTAAAATGTAAGAGCCACAAGTTGTATCCAACACTCAGCAGTTCGAGTTTTTGTAGACATATTTATCTTAGTGACAAACAAACATTGATTGGAGATAGATGCACAATGCATTACTCCATTAGCCCTTAGCCTTGGGCAATTTCTCTTCCAGTGTCTTTCTGCTTGCAGTAAAGACATGTCTCCTTCTCCACGTTACTACCTTCTCGTGATTTCCAATCTTATTCTGTTTAGCTTTACCTTTCGAGCCCTTGCTCTTTAAGGTGAGATTTCACAGATAGTCCAACCATTAAAACAGGTTACCTCTTAGGTTGAGCCTGTTCATAAGCCTTGCGTATGTTATGGAATTCAGGTAGTGTAGCATCCTTGGCATTCATATTGTAATTCATCATGAACGTTGAATATGAATGATGTAATGATTGAAGGATGATGATAACTGAAACACGGTTCTCAAATGTAATTCCAGCACTAGCTAGTTTCTCGATGAATCCAATCATCTTGAGCACGTGATCAGATACATTCCTCATTTGGAAAATCTCATTTTGAAGATCTCTCTAAGAAGATCAAATTCAACACTCTTGGAAACAGTTTCAAAGAGGCTTTTGAGATGTAGCAGCATTTTAAATGGTATTATGTTACCATGTTGCCTTTGCTGTTCCATAGTCATTACAGCTTGCATAATACACTATGCATTAGCAGCTTCATCCTTTTGATGAGCTTCTTTGTCAAACGCAACAAGCTCAATAGGATTAGTGAGAGGAGTAGGGATTGACTTGTCCAAGACATTCTCAATCTTCTCTTGCCTTAGTACCAAACGATCGTTACGGATCCAATCCACGAAGTTCGGACTAGTAAGAGTGCATTTCTCCAAGATAATTCTATAACGGATAAGTTGGTCATCTTAATTGACCAAGAAGTAAATATTAAAACTGAAATTAAAACTCTAAGATTAATTTCTATGATCACAATCAGCGACTAAATAACCTAGGACTGTAGCTTTATTTAGTTCTCACTATTTTCACATACTCTTGACCCCTATAAAGAGTACGAAATAATATCTTATAATAGTCGTAGTGAGCCAAGATCCATGTTGCATATTATAGCCCCAGCTATGGCTGATCACTATAATAGTCAAACAGGTAGGTCTCCAAACCAATTGTACAATACCAACTCTTGGTTTGATCAAAACTATTTTGATCGATGTCCTCAAATTATGCCTGACGCTATGGCGACTCAACATAATTCAAGTAAGTCATAACCATCACACGGCACCAACAACGGTCCTATGAAGGCAACTTTCTTACGGCAAACGAAAGTAAGCACTATGGGGATATTACCCAGAGATTAGTAAGTCCATTTATCCTTCAATTAGATGGGTGACATCATACGATTCAATCGAGACTTAAATGGTTGGGGAACATTTAAATGGGGTATTTAATCGCTTGACCAAGATCCCTAACGTGCATCACATAATGGGTGCCGCATACCCAAGTCTCATGCAATGCGGTCCAACAAGTAACGAGTGCCGCCTACTCGTACATATCAATCGCGGACTAGCAAGTAATGGGCGCCGCCTACCCATGCATATGACAGATGCGGTCCGGAAACTAATGGGTGCCGCCTACCCATACAATAATAGCGGACTAACAATTTTAAATACAATATTAAATAATTAAAGGCTCATGTAGACATTCAACACATGTGATACAACCAAGTGGAGCAAATAAGTAGTTGTTGTGGATTATTATCATTATATGTAAGTCAGATATAATTTATAAATTCTCCAAGAATTTCGAAAATTTTTAAAACAAGTTTTTAATAATATATAATCTTCCAAAGCAATATATTATTATTGAAATGTAGTTATAAACATTTATAAACTAACAAACATGTTACTAAATATTATAAACTTATATTTATGTCTCTAAACATTTTAATCACGTTCTAAAAGTATTAATAGGTTTTTAAAATAATTTATAAACCATTTATAAATTAAATATAAGTTTCTAAAACTCCAAGGACCTCTTTATAATTCTCAGAAAGTTGAAATTAAGTTTCTGGGTCAATTTGAAACATTTAGCAAAGTCTGGGTCATCAAAATAATCTGAAGTTCAAGGGCTGAGCCCAATAAGAC
>CM051458.1:35441081-35570188 GCA_028274465.1 Plantago ovata
AAATCCGTAAATGACTCAGCGCATGGTTAGAAAGACTTTTTACTTACTTAAAGATATGCATTCTTAAAGAGCACATGACGGAATAATAACAATTCCCCGCTCCGCTCACATTTCCGCTAGCAGGGGCCAACTCAATGATCCTATCCGCATAAGACTCCCATCAGCACAGCCTTAATAGTGACATTGCTTATATAAAAAATAGAAAATTATATTGTAAGTAACACCAACATAGATTAGCTATTTAAGTATACTGTATATTACAAAAATAAATAGGTACCTATCGTTCGAAGCTCAAACATCAATTTTGCGGCACGCATCTCTTCTCGACCAAGGTAACATCACTTCTACTCGACTTCCGTGACTTTGTCCAATAACATTGTTATTATATGGAAGGGACAGAGGGGGTGAGGAGCTCATAAACAAGTATAATATTGATGATTAACAGGATGTGAAGATTGCAAAAGTGTACAAATTAGAAGTTCATGCGTAAACGACCAAAAGGAATACGGTACATTACATTTGAAAATATGCAGCACCAAAGCATACACATAAAATTTAAAAAGAATATTGAACATGCAAATCAATAAGTATAATTTTCGAATGACATATACCTATGTAATTTTACTACTAAACAATTAAGATATGGCTAAGTAGAACATCTCACCACATAAACTGTGTGATCAGAATCGTTGATGTCACGATAAGCAACCAAATTGATACCGTTAGTCAGAATGCTGAGATCCGGCCTACACTGGGTACTTCAGCACCATAACACTTCACGAGCCTTGCCCGTGATTGACCCTCCCCTTCTGATACTTTGGTGGAGTATTTTCCTCCACATCAAACTTGCTGATTCTATATGTTTCTCCCTCCTTAAGCCTTTTGGTTAAAAACTTCAACATTCTCTTCGAAGAGACGTGCCTTGAATCAGTGCCCTATATGATTAAAACAAACCACAAATTAGTGTTGTTACTACAACGACATAACATAATAAAGGAACGCATAATAATAATCACCTCATTATCAACTAAAATAGCCTCAACCCCGATGGGTTCTTGTTTGTATCCAACGAATTCAAAAGCTTGATAACCTTAACGGTGACGGTGAAAAGCTCGACACCCTGCATGTCCTTACAAAATCCTTAAGAGCAATTGGATTCATCTTTTTTTTTTTTTTTTTGTTCGACTGATAACAAAATCGTAGCTTAAGATTTTGCATTAGAGTCTGAGATGCAAGCGCATATATATAGTGAGTTTTTGGGATATATATTGTTAGTATATTTAAACGTTTTCTGGGAATATGTCGTTCCTTTTTTGCACATATATTAGTTTTGGATATATATCATCGTTTCGTATATAAGTTGGCGAATATGGAAGTCAAAAAATGCAAAAGAATAATTGAATTGTTTTTTATGCAGATTTTGAAGCAAGCAAAAACAATATTTAGGAAGATACTAACCGAGGATTCAGTCACCACAAAATCCTTTAAATTCGAGTGTTTTAAATACAGAAAGAAAATCGAATCAATACCATAATTTGTGTCAAGCGTGTAGTTAAACACATTGCTTTATTTAAACAATTTATTAAAGATGGAAGATCTACGCCCTATGCGTATTCCACAATTTAAAAAATTCGACTTCGAGTATTGAACGTAAATTCATATTAAATCAAGTACCAGTATCAAATGTTATAACAATAAACGATTATTAAAGAGCTGTGGTCGAGTGGATAGTAGTGAGTTTCATCATCATCCTCACCACCCGGTTTCAATTCCCTCCGGCCACAGCTTTTTAGTTATGGATTTTTTTGTTAAATTCTAAATCGATATTTTGTTAAATTCTCAACAAATAGACAACTTATTTAAATATATAGCAATTGTCAAGAAATATAATGACGTACTAAGAAAAAAGTATTGAACGTAACAGTGACTCTATAATGTACCTGTCTAAGATCACATTTGTTACAAAACCTGCACACTTCACTCACATAAACTAACATTTTCTAGAACTAAAGTATATAACATTTGGTACATTCCAAAAGTAACGATGAAACGTGCTGCTGACACTAAACATGCTAGCAAATTGTAAAATCATACTTCATAAATAACCATGTGAAGTAGAATAAGTTCTAGGAAGTTTAGTCATGCAAAAAAGGGTAACATGAAAATGAATAATCATAAATAAAATAAAATTGATATATCATACATCCACGTCTTCATCCAAAATGAAATTTCACACGTCTACCTCTTTATTGAGAAATACTTAATGAATCAAAATAATTGTAAATAAACTTGAATGATTCAAAAAAATCAAACATGAATAGTGAAAATTCTAATTAAATGAAATATATCATACGTCTACGTCTTAATCCAACAACGGAAGACTAATAACGGCCATGAAATAACTCGACTTAGTATATATGTTAGTGTTGGTCCCTTTAAACAACAAGAAAAGACTAGAGGGGGGGGTGAATAGTCTTTTCAAACTTTCGTCGTTTAAAACTTTCTCAGCAAGTACTTATTACTTTCAGTAATGAGTTTGCTGATACTTAACTTTCTCAGCAAGCGTAAGTTACTTTACAGTAGCTTGATTTGCTGATACTTAAAATCAGAGAGCGGAAGTCTTTGATACAATAAGTGCTCTTTCAGTAAGTAAAGGTTTCAGCAAGTGAAGTGAGTGACTGTGTACAGACAGATATTAATTTGCTGAAAGCTAAATACAGTAAGTAAATCACACAAACACTTTTATAGTGGTATCTGAGAGTGACGTAATCTCTCAACTAATCCACTTTGTCCTTTCTAGGACTGAATCCACTAAGATATGATTGAGGTTCCTTACAATCTCCTATCTAAAGCGATTCAACAGAAACCAAAGCACACTTGCTTTGTCTCCAACCTAAACTAGAGAACTCAACCTTGTTCTCCACCAAACTTGGTACTTTTAATCAGCAAAACTATGCTCGATTAAGTTCCCCCTGAATATCACGCCTGAAAGGGTGTATTTTCAGTTAGAGAGTTTTGGGGTGAGATAACTTAATTATAACTTATTCAGTTACAACAAGTAATCTAAGAAACACAACTTGGAATACTTTGCAGTAAACAAGTTTGATTGTTTCTGGTGTCAAGACTTGTTCTTGTTCGAAAGAAAGAACACTTAACTAATTTCTTAGCCGAGTTTGTTCTACTTCTTCACAAGTAGCTTTTTCAAGCTTTAAGTCTTGGAACGGATCAATGGCAGTAAGAGTGTTTGAAGGTTTGTGAGTTTTTAAGCACAAGTGAGAGTTTGATCACGTTGTTGACACACTTCAACTCTTTGCCGGATGACCTCTATTTATAGTGCAAGTAAGGAGCCGTTTGAATTTCAAATCCTAAGGCTTTTGTTCCTTAACATGTCACTATCTTGCTTTTGTACTTTCAGCAGCGACTTTGTTTGTCTTCTAGTCTTCATGTCCTTCGCGTGCAAGCTTTGCATTAAATGCACATTTGAATAGAATTCAAACAGTAACATTGGAGCGCAAATTCACGTACATTCAGCAAGAGGTCACATATGTTTATCAGCAAGTGGTCAGTCTCAGTTTCAGCAAGCACAACCTACTCTGTCTTTCAGATTTTCACTTATGCAATGCTGTTGCTGAACATTCCACTTCTGAACAACACGTGCCTTTGTAGATACCAGTCTTCAGCAATCTTCAAGTCTTCAAGTCTTCGAATTCTTCAAGTCTTCAGATCTTCAAAACTCTTCAAGATTCTGAGCGGTTTCTTTATTTGCTTCAATAATTTTGTTGTAATAACAAATATATCTTCAGCAAATGCTTCAATAGGTTATTTCTTTTCAGTAAATAAGATACATTAAGCTAAGCATCAATAAGTTATTTTCTTTTCAGAAAATAAAATACATCATACGCAAAAGAAATAACTTATCTATCACCTAACTAAGTCATCAGCAAACGTTCCTCTTTTACAATGTCCTTAAAATTCTAAATTCCTATGGACCTTAAGAGTACTAGTTACTGGACTTTCCTTAATTTAGCATGGTTAATTGCTCATCAAAATTACAAGTTTCCTAACAGTTAGTCTATCCTCCAGAAGTGGAAGAAAATGATCATATTTGAAAATCCGACTTCGATTATTCAACTTAAAGGCACATTAAATAAAGTACCAGTACCAAATATATCAATAATGAACGATTAAAAAGTTGTGGCCGAGTGGAATGTAGTGAGTTTCATCATCCGCTCTCGCCACAACATTTTTTTTTTAGTTAAATGATTTATTCGATTAATCACTGACTTAATAATTAATTTTCTATCGTAATTGTTACCGAAAAAGACTTAATTGTTAATATCACCAAATTAAAAGCAAAAAATATTACGTCAAAAACCAATACTTGATGTTGTCAACAATGAACGATTAAAAAGCTGTGGCCGAGTGGAATGTGGTAATGTTCATGGTATATGCCACCCGGGTTCAATTCCCTCTGGCCACAGCTTTTTTGTTTTTTCCAATTAAATGATTTATTCCATTATATGACTGATTTAATAATTATTAATCTAGAGTAATTATTACGGAAAAAAACTTAATTGTTACAAATGGCAATTAAAAGCATAAAATATTAATCGAACATCAATACTTGATGTTGTCAACAATGAATGATTGAAAAGTTGTGGCCGAGTGGAATGTGGTGATGTTTATGGTATATGCCACCCGGGTTCAAATCCCTTTGGCCACAACTTTTTTTTTTTTCCAGTTAAATGATTTATTCGATTAATCACTGATTAATAATTAATAATCTAGAGTAATTATTACGGAAAAAAACTTAATTGTTACTAAATAAAATTAAAAGCATAAAGTAAATTAAAGAAACGGTGTAAACATGAAAAATGAATAAGTATTAATAATTAAAATTAATATATCATACATCTACTTCTTCATCCAACATGAATAAATCAACGTGGTAGATAAATACGTCTACATCTTTATTGAGAAATACTTAACAAATCATAAAATTGTACCACGGCTAACTTGGTCATAAAATGTCTTTTTAATATATTCCAATGTTTTATCCCAGATCGAATCCACCATAATGTACGATAGAACTTCGAAGTGTTGATTGATAAAATCGATTTTTAAACATTGGCCAACAATGTTATAGTCATATAATTAATATCAAATTTATGTGATTGGGCACAAAGCCGGTAAATTACATTCAAATAAAAAGATACATTGAATATTAAATAATCAGACGAACAACCGTAGATACATATCTAATTATCAGCAAAACACCTATAGCAAAAATCACCATCAACAAAAACTAACTCTGGAATAGAATGAATACAAAAAAACTTAGGAATACAAAATTTAGTAATGAACACGCCATCATATAATTTGCAAACTCCTTCCAACCCCGTTTCTTTACATTTCTTCAAATATAACAACCATCAAGGCATCGAAGCAATTTTGCCACACAGTAAGAATCCATCTTCTCTAATATCTTTGTCGTTATTCAACATTTTATAGATACATGTTGCGTAATCGGACATTGGATGATTCACTTCTATTAAAATGTCTAGCAAAGTTTGTACTCGATGGAAGGTCTTGTACTCGAAAACATCAACCTTAAAAGAAAAATAAAATATCATTAGTGAATGTATAATAGAATACAGATTGAATAAGAATAAAAAAAATACAAGACTGACTACGAATTGTTAGTGATAATTGCAAGATCAAAGCTTTCGTAAAAGCATCCAACATCAAAAAAAAATTAATCAAGAAAATTAGACTAATCAATGAGTGAACAATTTCATCAGAATACAAAAACAGTGATAAAAACTAACCCAATTAGCATCGAGCTTCATCTGTTCAGTAATGTCGTTCAATGCATCATCCCGGAAAAGAAAAGACAAATCTGAAGACATTCGAACAAAAATAAAATATCATTAGTGAATGTATAATAAAATAAGGGAAATTTATAAAAACTACCCCCACTGCTGCACCTAATTACGTTTCTTCCCCTGCTAGTTCAACAATTACATCTAGCCCCATTTTATCCAAAAATGTTGACCAACTTATAAATCTTCTCTCCCCAAACATGCCCTTACCAATATTTTTATTTTTTCATTTATCTTTCCTTTGTTTTCTCAATATTTTCTTTTCCTTTTTCCTTTTTTTTTTTTCAGTAATCATCTTCTTCTTCGATCTCTAAATTCCGGTACCGGAATTTTTCCGGTACCGGAGTTGTCCCCACACAGCTCCGTCGACCGGAGCTGTAAATAGCTCCGATCGGAGCTATTTGCAGCCCCAACCGGAGCTGTAAATAGCTCCCCGATCGGAGCTATTTGCAGCTCCGACGGAGCTGTAAATCAGCTCCGATCGGGGCTGTTTTCAGCCCCAATCGGAGCTGTTTAAACCTCCGATCGGAGCTAGCTTCGATTGGGGCTGAAACAGCCCCAATGGGAGCTGTAACTAGCTCCGACCGGAGCTTTTTACAGCTCCGATCGGAGCTGTAAAAAGCTCCGGTCGGAGCTAATTACAGCTCCGATCAGAGCTGTAAAATAGCTCCGATTGGAGCTATTTAAATAGCTCCGATCGGAGCTATTTACAGCTCCGATTGGGGTTGAAAACAGCCCCAATCGGAGCTGTAAATAGCTCCGGTTGGAGCTAATTACAGCTCCAATCGGAGCTGTAAATAGCTCCGGTCGTAGCGACCGGAGCTATTTAAAGCTCCGACCAGAGCTGCCAGCTCCGGTCGGAGCTATTTAAAGCTCCGGCTAGAGCTGCTAGCTCCGATCGGAGCTCCGATCGCCTTCTTTTTCTTTTTTTTTGTTTTTTATTTAATTTTAAATTATTTTTTGGAATTCTTGTTATTATTTATTTATTTATTTTAATATTATGGGGTTGATATTGAGATATAAAATGTGTAGGGACTTGTTTACAAAAATATTTGGATGATGTTGAAATTTTAAAAAATTATGTAGGTTAATTTTTGTAAATTAGAAATTTTGGAGTCAAATGTGCAATAAAGAAAAGTTGATTGTGTTTGGGTGTTTCTGAAATCTGAATTTTAAATGAGGGCAAATTTGTCATTTCCAGGCCTTAATTCGCCGAAAGTCAAAGTCGTGGGGCTAGATGTAATTGTTTTTCACTAACGAGGGAAAATATGTGATCGATGAACTAGCAGGGGAAGATTCGTAATTGATGAAACTAACAGGGGGTCTGTATGAAAATTACCCATAAAATAAGGATTGAATAAGAATATAAAAATACATACAATTCAATTATATTAAATAAAACTTACAATTAGCATCGCGAAATAGAAATGTATTCTGACTAATCTTCTTGATTAGTGATAATTGCAAGATCAAAGCTTTCGTAAAAGCATCCAACGTAAAAAATAATCTAATCAAGAAGATTAGACTAATCAATGAGTGAACAATTTAATCAGAATACAACAACAATGATAAAAACTAACCCAATTAGCATCGAGCTTCCTTTGGTCAGTAATATCGTTCAATTCATCATCCCGAATAAAACAAAGACAAATCTGCAGTCATAAGAACAAAAATTTCATATCATTAGCGAGTATATAATAGAATACGGATTGAATAAGAATAAAAAAATACATACAATTCAATGATATTACAGAAATCAGGACTGAAAATGAATTGATTAGTGATAATTGCAAGATCAAATTCTTATCGAATTCGACTGATTTCAAAAGACAAAAAACGAACATTGATAAACAGGATACAAAATGAGGTTAGCTATATATAATCGTTTTTTAGGGTTTAGAAGATCCTTAATTCATGCAATGATTTTTGCTCCGTTTGAATTTTAAAATTACTTACCACATTATGTAAGCAAAAAATCTAAACATTCCATATATTTTGATTTTCAGCATTGAAGAGGCATGCATGGAAGGAAAGGAAAGACAATTAAAATTAAGACTTACCAAAACAACTTAAAGATATTGTTACGAACAAAAATATTAAATCGAAAACCAATACTTGATGTTGTAAACAATGAGCGATTGAAAAGTTGTGGCCGAGTGGAATGTGGTGATGTTTATGGTATATGCACCCGGGTTCAAATCCCACTGGCCACAGTTTTTTTTTTTTTTTTTTCAGTTAAATGATTTATTCGATTAATCACTGATTTAATAATTAATAATCTAGAGTAATTATTACGGAAAAAAAACTTAATTGTTACCAGATAAAATTAAAAGCATAAAATATGAAATCGAACACCAATACTTGATGTTGTCATCAATGAAGATTGAAAAGTTGTGGCCGAGTGGAATGTGGTGATGTTCATGGTATATGCCACCCGGGTTCAAATCCCTCTGGCCACAGCTTTTGGTTTTTTTTTTTTCCAATTAAATGATTTATTCGAATATAAACCTGATTTAATAACTCATAATCTAGAGTAATTATTACGGAAAAAAACTTAATTGTTACTAAATAAAATTAAAAGCACAAAATATTAAATCGAACACCAATACTTGATGTTGTCAATAATGAACGATTGAAAAGCTGTGGCTGAGTGGAATGTGGTGATGTTGATGGTATAGGCCACCTAGATTCAATTCCCTCTGGCCATAGCTTTTGCGATTTATTTTTTTAATTTATTATTTCCATGAATTTGCAAAAAAGATTATTCTTAAAATAAAAAACATAAATAATTAAATCACTGATTTATTAAATATTATTTTTCATTGTGAATGAATAAACTAAAAACAATTAAACTGATTTTCGTAAAATAGTGTCTACGAATTTAATTTTAATTCCAGAATATATTTTACCTAGATTTTAATTAACATTTTAATTCACAGTTTAAATTAAAAAATATTTATTATTAATTTTAAAATTCATTTTGCCAAGAATTTAATTGACACCATAATTCAACATTTAATTAATAAACGATTTACTTTTAAATTCCGAAATCTGTTTGTTGTATAATAATTCAATTAACATATTATTTTTTAATTCCAGAATTTGTTTTGTTGTATAATTTCGGATTTTTTAATTTATATATAGCTGAACGTTTTTTATAAGAGGAAGAAGAATTAAATTACCAAAATTAGATGAATGAAAACTTACCAAAACAAATGAAATTGAATCTTTTCCATGAGCTCAAAATTATTGCCACATAGTGTGAAAGCTCTTGAGAATGAAATTGAGCTCTCCTAGACCCCTACCTTTCATGTATATATAGATTTGTTCTGTTCCTCCATATACCGTTCATCTCTCAACATGTCTTGATGATACATGCAACCAAAGAAAACAGATGCTTGTGCTCATATATATCAATTTTGGTCATTTTTTTCAATATGTGCTTAATTATTTAATAGTTAATATCATAATGATACATGCAACAAAACAAAAATATGCTTGTGCCCATATATATCAAGAATTCATACACAAGCATCAAACAATCAACGAGCATCGTAAATACCATAATTAATATAAATATATAAAATAAAATAAAATAAAATAAAAAGGAGAATCTCGATTGAAATAGATTACACAATCTGTTGTTGGATGCTTGGTTAGTCAAACTGTTTCAACATTAATCATGTGATACCATAATTGATTTGGTTTTTTTTTAAACTCCATTTCTTGACATTTTTTACATCCCAATTTTCTCTATTCTTCATAGTGCTTATCAAAAAAAAAAAAAAAAAAAAAAAAAAAAAAGAAAAAAAAAGAGAGATTTACAAGTAATTCGAGTATTCTTCATCCCAGTACAAGAGGACCTATATATACATGAGAACCTATATGTAACTGAGTATTATGAAAGAAGGTAGTAGAACATAATTTATACCTAGTCGTTGCATGGGAAACCTTAGTAGCCGTTAGAATTTAAATTCGAGCCTATTTGTACCCTTTCAAACTCTATTTTTTTGACATATTTTACATCCCAAACTTCACTATTTTTCATAGTGCTTATCGAAGAAAAAAATGGAAAGAAAATGGGGAAAAAATAAAAAAAAGGAGCTTTGCGGGTAATTCGAGTATTCTTCGTCTGAGTTGCAAGAAGGAAAAGTATTGAAAGCGTACGATGCTATGTGTGGGTAATGATGATAGATTTTATTCAAATTGTTCAACATATGGATGGTCGGAATGGTGTAACGAGGAAGAAAACATGCCAGAAGAGCGAAGAGAAATCGTGGAACCTAAACATGTCAGGCGAATGAAGACTGCAAAGTTGTTTATGTGTCAGTCATCCTAAACAATGATGGATCATTCAACACCGAAGAATGTTCCATTGAGATGTCAACAATTAAGCCATCGTTAATATCATATAATCATGTTGATTCATTGTTATCATCATCAATTGCTGAAGAATCTAGTTTTAAGGAACATCATCTGCTATCAGTTGCAAGTGATTTGCGCAAAAAATATCGAACTGCTATAATGGAGCAAAGGAGAGGCAAAGATATTGTTCAAGATGATTGTAACGGTACGGTAATTTCGAAAACAATACTTAAATCGGAAAATCGAACGGTTCTTTAAAAAATACGGTAAGTAAAGGTTTTGGCTCTCAAACGAGCTTACAATTCAAGAGAAATAAATGCGGAAGCTAAAAGATAATGAAGTTCAATGGAAAATAACAAGTGAAGACAAAATTTCTTCTTATTTGAAAACAACCCCAAACCAAAAATCCCCCACACTCTCAAGTCGCCAGACGCCTACTAGAGCTCATCGGTAGTCGAACCTACAAGGAAGTATTTTGAAAAGAGTGGTGAGATAAAGGATCTCAGTGGTGCTCATGCAATGTTGGTTTCATGCAATTTTGAAGAAGATCTTTCAGTTTAAAGACATGCAAATTACAGGCAGTGAATTCAGATAACAATCAGTTCAGTAAACAAGCAAATCAACCGGTTAAGATGTCAGAAAACAGTAAGTCAGTGGTGTTGAAAACAGTACAGTAACAGTTGGTGCAGCCCGCCTTGTTGCTCCTACTCCCAATAGCCCTTATCACCCCGTCTAGAAAGATCAATTCTAGCCAGTACAGTGTCCTGCGTACGTTCAGGAAAGTCCTACGACCCAAATAGACCTCAGCGACTTCTGCCTCGCGCCCTAAGGGATTAGACTAGGCAACTCATAAATAAACCTGATAGTCAACACTACCCAAGTCTACCTACTCGTCAACCTAATCGACCGGTCAACAGTTAACAGTAAACAGTGCTCGGAAACCGAGAAAGTTATTAGAAAACAATTGGCAGTTAAGAAAACGGTAGTCAGTTGAAGAGGTAGTTAGACAAGCAAACAATAACATGCAATAGTACAGTACAATAATCAATTCTCACAGTTTGGTTGCTAAGGTGACATGCATAGTATTTTAAACGAGCGATTATACTTATGAAAGTAACATGCAGGCATGTATACATATGGAATAGGAACAGACAATAAGCATAATAATACGGTAAACAGATAACACATAACTTCCTTGTAGTTTTGAAAACAGATAGAAACACTCACCTTAAATAGTACGAGCAAGAACCACGGAAAGCACAATGGATTACGGAATAACGGACTGATCACCTATATAGAAAACGACTAGTTACTATCTAGGAGTCGAAATGAAAATCCAAACGATAAAAGTTAAAAGGTGGGAAAGATGGGGTTCGAACTTGAGACCTCTAGGTTGAACTAGTTAGCACTAAACCAACTATGCTAGTGAGAAATTCAATTGAATGTTGTGAAAAGAATTTAATAACTGGTTAACTTCCAGAAAAGACATTTAAATTTCCGAAGTAATTTTAGAAAAACTAGGTCAACAGTCAACCAGTAACCAAAGTCAAACGGTCATCCAAGTCCAGAAAATACGAAAGGGTAAAACGGTCAATTCGAAAATGTAGTCAACTATCAATCCAAAATTCAATTCAATCTGCAAGGGTATAACGGTCATAAATCCATTCAGGGGGCAAAATGGTCAATTCCAGAATCTCACAAAGGGTAAAACAGTCCTCAATTTAGTTCGATACGGAAGGGCAATATAGTCAATAGTCAATCGTTCAAGGGTAAAAAGGTCCAGAACACGTCCAGGGGTAAAAATGTCAAAACAAAAATAAAGAAAATGAAAAACGAAGAGGGGAAGAATGATTAATACACATCTTACCCTTTTCGATAGATTGAGATCGAGACGGGGCTGTGAAACAAAACAACCAAGAACATGAGATGCAACCCATGAACAAAGAGTTGGTAAATGAAGAAGAATAACAAAGAAAGATGAAGAGAAGATAAAATACCAACCGGAGAAACAAGGCAGAAACGAACACAACCGAGCCGGATAGAATCGCGAACAGAACAGAGCAAGGCCGGAGCAGATCGGGACAGAGAACACGAACGGATCGAAGCAGAATCGTGACTGAAACGGATGGGACGGAACAGACGGCGGCGGCGCGGCTACAACGGCACGGGCGGATCGGAACAGAGATCGGCGCGGCTCAGACGGAATGAATCGAAATCGACGGCGCGGTCGGTCCAAATCAGCGCGGCGGGATCGGGACGGAGGCGGCGGCGGCAGATGGTGGTGACGGGACAGAGAGGTGGTACGGTGGTGGTCGTTTGGTGGAGAAGATGGGTGGCCGAGGTGATGATGATGATACGGTGATGTTGATGATGATGATAATGGTGGATTTGATTTGAGATGATGATAATGGATTAAGGTTGATGATGAATGGAGATGGTGATGGTGGGCGTGTGAATGAGATAGGCAGAGAGTTTGTTTTTCTTTCTTTTCTCTAGGGTGGCGTGGAGGATGAGTGAATGAAGGGAGGTGGGAACAATTAGGTTTAGGTTAGGGTTTTAGTAAGTTGGGCCAGCTGATGGGTCAAGAGAAATGGGCCAAGTAGAGGTTCAATCAGATTTAGCTAGTCCAATAGGTGAATTCGAGATTTCGGTCCAATAACCATACAAATAGGTTTTCGAACTTGATTTTTCGGGCGTATAAATTAATCGGATAGTTAAAAGTAATAAACTTAATTATTACTTCGAAATTTAATTAAATAACTAATTTTAAAAAAAAAAAAAAAAAACCGGATGTTACAATGATGATGCTGATGATATTAGAAAAAGGAAGCAAAATCCTGAATGGAATAATTAAGGAGTTTGAACACATTGAAATCAAGGTGAGTATCTGAATCTGACTTGTATGAATAATTTATGTCTTTTTTTATTTATTGTACAATATTTTATAAATAAAAGAATGTAATTTTAAGTTTTCTGGTAAACATTTTGGTTTGTCATTTGCTTCTTTTCTTTTCTTTATTTTTTTATTTTACAACTAAGTAACATTGATGATGAAGCACCTATAATAAAAGTCGAACAACATACTGATGATAGAACTATATCACAAAGCTTAGTAGAAGAAATGATGTTGTTGTGCGGAGAAGTTATTGCATCATATGCGCATCAAAATGCTATACCTATGCTTTACAAGGGTAGGAGATACTATGATACTGATTTTCTAAAACGTTTGGATCTCGGCTTAGATGAAGGATATGTGAAATTTACATCTCCAATAAGAAGGTACACTGATGTTATTGTACACTATCAAGTGGTAGCTTCTATAACTGGTGGCAATATTCTATCAACAGACGCAGTTGAAGCTCTACGTGATGAGGCAAATAGTGAGTCTACTGCAAAGACTTTGGTGAATTCAACCAAGAGATATTGGGTCTTTGAACTCTTCAAAATAGCCAGAATTGAGGGGAAAAGATTTAAAGACAAAATTATGGACATACATTATAATCATGGTTATCGTTCTAATATGAATTTAGCAATCGAGTATCAAGGTGTGGAGCTATATCTGAAGAATGTTCCAGTCAGAAATACACAGGTGTGGACATACAATCTAGGAAAGAATGGTGATGTTGTTGTTGAAGTCGGAGAAGTTGATCCTCACAATAAAGATATTACCTTTCAAGTCTCTGATAATCAAGTATTGTAGATTTACATATGAATATTATTTTTTATTTTGTAATCTCTGTGTTTTGTTATTTTGTACATACAGAAATATGTTTAGTAGAAAAAGGGTCAATGTTATCTATGTGGACTCCAGAACCTTAGAATAAAGTAAATGTTATTTCATTTACTGTCAAATGTTTCAGTATTCGCCATCAATATTCACTGTCAAATGTCAAATATCACTTCACCGCATTGAAATCCAAGCACCAAAATGATGAAGAAGTATTAAATGACCAACATCAGTCCAGTACTGAGATCAGTTTCCATTAGTAACAAATGGTTGCTATTAGTAAAAAACAACCATGTATTACGATTTAACATACTTTAAGATCATTAGTAAACTATTTTAAACATGGATCGACACAAAAGGGGATAAATATATACAATGGGCCTATGCCCATTATCACCTGATCGATTGCTCAATCTGGGCCAGAAATGGATCAATCTTGAGTTTCAAATTGTGTAAATACACAAGTCCTATACTTTTTAACCCCACGCGTTCAACCCGTTCACCACTTCTTCGAGTTATACATTTGATTCCTTGCCAGTTGTCTCTCTTAGCCGACGATATCAATTCAGGTTTGTATGTTTTTAATCGATTCGTATTTTATTCTGTGTGGTTTATATATCGATTTGTATTCAATCTCTGTCCAAATTATTAGTACATCTATGAATTTATATTTGAATTTTGGTAATTCTTTGAGATATTAGGGTTGAGATGATATTGTTTGATTCTTGGAGCAATGAAACGCTAAAGAACATTAAGAGTCCTAATCTTCGATTTAATAAAACTGTTTATAATTGGTTTATGGTGCATGGAACGAACAAAGACTAGGTGTTGTTTATGCTTAATGTAAAGTGATGTACGCATCAGATAATTAACTGTTTGCCTTTGCCAAGGAAGTAAATTAAGGCCCTCACCAATTTGCACCTATATGTTTGAGTATATATTACGTTTAATCTGTACTTTGACATAAAGCCACTAGATTAGCTATATAGCCTCATGATTAATCACCTGTGTTATTGTTTTTTGATAGTGTGCAGCAGTAACAAAACACATATTTGTTGCTTGTTTCATATTGACATCATTATATGGAACAATGAACTGTGAGTCCTAATCTTCTAAATTAGAATACTTATATGCAACTCTGTTCTTAACTTATTTTACATACTTGCAAAACTGCTAAACATTTATTATGTTTCTACTTTTTCTCTTATCGTTCTTTTGTCTTGATTTTGTTTTGTTATGTGATGTTTTAGTTTTGATGAGACTGATCTATCTCCACTTTTATATTTGGACCTGATGATCTTGTCATTTGATTTCTCTGCTGAATGATACATCTTGAATGCATTTTTACACACTCAATGTGCACCACCACATTTTGCAATTTCTGTTATAACTTATTAAATTGCTTACCAGTTCAATGCGGATCTGCTACCTTGCTAAACTTGTTATGAATTTTACATTCAGCTGTATGATTATCGATAAAATCATACATTTGCTTCTTTGTTCTTTTCTTATTGTCTGGCGGATGCTAGGTTGGAACGTAGCATTGTAGATGCGAATTTCATGCCATGGGTTGGTTATGATTATATATGCTAATTGGATATTGGCGTTTGGTCATGATTATATTGTTTTCAGTGCACTATTTATTTAGTTTGATTATTATTGTTGTCTGTGTATCTAGTCATTCAGTTGCATGTATAAACAAACACAATATTACGCAGGTATGAAAGCTTCTTCAGCAAGTGCAACTCATCAGCCCAAACGTAAGCGTAAACATAGATATTACACCATCGGGGACAATTTTGCATTTAAAGTTTTTTCCTCTAAGGATGATGAGGAAATTGCCACAGAACTGACGTACTATGTTTTTAGAAAAAGAAGAGAAGCTGAGCATTCTATATTGCATATGGTATGCAAAGGGGGTTCGACATAAGAGTTCAAGATCATAAGCTCAAGAAACATTGCCTGATGGTCTTCAATTGTGAGGGGTTTAAAAGGGAAACCACCGTACTTCGTAGGCGAAGAAGAAGACGAGATACTAGGTGTGGTTGCAAGGCCTGGCTTAGGGTGAAGCGTACAAGTGAAGGATGGGAAGTCACGAAATTTAATCCAACACACAATCATCGAATGGCCATTGTTGAAAGTAGGAGGCACTTAAAATGTAATAGGTTTATCGGCGCTGGTAACCAGGCAATCCTGAATTGGCTACTTACAAAAGCTCATACCCTGGCGCAGCTATGGATCTGTTGGAGCAACTTTCTCAAAATCAGGAATTACCTTTCCTCAGAAAGGATGCTTATAACCTCCTCCAGAAGGAGAAAAGGGAACGGGAAAACTATGGAGATTTTAATACAACATTTGGAATCCTCAGAACCTTCACAAATGAAGATCCAAGATTTGTTCTAGAACACAGGGTCGACTCAAATGGTGATGTAACATCAACTTTCTGGTGTGATTCGCAGTCCAAGGCTGAATATGATGTCTATGGTGATGTACTACTCTTGGACTCTACATACAAGACGAACAGATATCGGTATCCGCTTGTTATATTTTCCGGTGTAACTAACCTTGGACGATGTATTGTGTTTGGTGCTGGCCTTTTGCGTAGAGAAAATGCCTCATCTTACTGCTGGATGTTGGAAAAGTTCATTGAAGCAATGAATGGAAAGATGCCACGTTCCATTCTGACAGATCAGGATAATTCCATATTGCAGGCAGTCAGGGAACAATATGAGGGTGTTGTACACAGGTTATGTCTCTGACACATGGGGCAGAATGCGAAAAAAAGGGTGAAGAAGGGTGCTTTTACGAATAAGTTCATGGAATTGGCAGCTATGAGGTGCAACATAAATGAATTCGAGACTCTCTGGAGTGAGTTGGTTAGCGAGTACAAACTGCAAAATCACAAATGGGTAAAAGCAACCTATGAAAAGAGGATGAAGTGGGCCGAGGCCTATTTTGAAGGTTCTTTCTTTGCAGGACACAGGACCACGGGGCGTGCAGAGTCTATAAATGCATTTTTTAAGCAGTACTTAAGGTCAACGTGCACAGCTACCGACTTCATACATTTTTACCATCTCGTCCTAAAGCTTAATAGAAGGAGAAGTATCATTTTGCACGTGGAAAATGAGATGGCGTGCCGGAGAGGGTTTAGACCAGAGACTGGACTTTTGGAGTTAGAAAAGGATGCTGCGAATAAATGCACGCTAAAGACATTCAAAAAGATTGTACAAAATATGAAACATGAGCAGGCACTCAAAAAAGAACCTGTTAGTCAAACTTGATGGCGACTCTGTGCTATTCAATATAACAAAATGCAGTAGCGAGGAGGAGAAAAAGTCCTGGTCTGTTATGGTTGATCTTGTAAATCAGCGGTTTGAATGTGATTGCAAGTTACATGAATCCCAAGGCGTGCCATGCTCACACCTTATTTCATGTTTTAAGCATATGGGCCTTAAAGCTTTCCTTGATGGAAGTATACATAGTGGGTGGTTGCTTGAGACAGGGAAGCAATTGCGGCTAATGTTTGATCATAGATTTACCCAACATGATGAAGATGGTAATCGTGATCTGTTGGCGGCAATGATCAAAGTTCAACAGCTGTTAGTCACAGGTGGAGATAAATCCAAGGTACCTAAGGTGATCAAGATTTTAGAAGACTGTGCGGAAATATTAGAAGGTGGTGGTTGATGAACTGGTTTAGAACTTGTGAGATAGAAATACTCATAAGGAATCAATCCAAGTCTCTTCTTTGTTTTCTTGGTTACTGGGTCAGAGTAATAAGCAATGCCAGGTGGTTTTATCAATTCTGGTTCTTGTCTATAAGTCTTACCAATTGCAGTTCTTCTTACTGAGACCTCAAGATTCAACCATCTCCCAGCAATGTTTCTAGGAAGGGATTCTTCCCTTTGTTTCCTTTTTACCTTGAGTTCAATCCATGTGAACATTTGGTTCAATATGGCTGTAGGAAAGAACTCATTCACCAGCAAGTCTTCCAGCTTTAAGATCCAGCAACCATGAATGTTTCTGATCACATTCTGAGTGGTTTCATCATTGCTGGTCTTTGTATACTCGATGCCGGAGCCAATAGCAATGCTGGGCAGCCTCTTTTCTTCCTGTCTTTGCCTTCTTCTTCTTGACTTAGCATTGTCTTTATCTCTTGCTGAAGATCTTGAGTCAGAAGAGAAATGCTTTGATTGGCCAGACGGAGTTAAGGCTGTTAAAGGTCTAGCTCTTATGGCTTGAGCTATTGTCTGATTGTCATCATCATCATCATCTTCATTCAGATCTTGATGACTTTCAGTATGGCAATAACCTTGAGTTTCAGCAGCAGTTTTTCTCTTTTTGGGACTTGCTGAATTTAACTCAGATTCTGCTTGCCTTTTAGAACTTTGCTCTCTTTCAGCAAGAGGTTCTATGGGCAGTGGCTCATCAACAGTAGGAGGGGTTTGGGTTCTTTTTCTTGTATTTCTCTTTTCCCCCTTAGACATGGATTGCAACATCAGAGTGATGTGCAGAGAATAGAACTCATTGCAATTTTCAGCAAGAGTACTTAAGCTGTTATACTTCATGATGATTTGTTGCTGATCAGAAGTCATTTTTGACAACTCTTTTTGAATACTCACCATGTTCTCTTCATGTCTTTTCTCTGTTGCGGCCTTATCATCCATGAAAGTCTGAGCCTTCACTAGAGCGGTCTTTGCGAGCAAGAGTGCTTGACTTACATCTTCTTCATAGCTCTTGTGATAAAGACTGATGTCTTTCTGAGCTATTGTAAGAGTAGTAGTGCGTCTCAGCACTGTAGCCAATATTTTCCAATATCAGGCGGGCTCTCACACTACAAGAAATCCTGAAAATACCAACGGAATTTAGCTACGGAATCTAATTAGTAGCTAAAATGCCAACGGAATACCTAGGGAATTTGTACGGCCTACCGAATGCCTACGAAATGGCAACGGACACCAAGCGAACCTCAAGTCCACCAAACTGTCTGTTGCCATTCCTTCACTAAAATGGCTACGGACCACCAGTCCGTGGCTAAAATAGCAACGGAAATTCATTCCGTTGCTATATTCACTACGGAATGACAGTTCGTAGGCACGTTAGCTACGGAATAGCAACGGACAACAACTGAATAACAAGACGACACAAGATCCGTAGCCATTCTGTTGCAAAATTCACAACGGAATATAATTCCGTAGGGAAATACAAAGGAGAGTCTTAAATTTTATTTTATTTTTACCCCTTTTCTTCACGAACTAAACTGCAGGATAGATTCTTTTCTTTTAATCGATCGAACTTCTTGCTTTTTTTTTCTTTTTAACCCTTTCTTTGGTCAGTCGTCATTCAGTTTCTTCAGTCCTGTGGTGTCTTCTCCTCTGCTCGCCGGCGTGTTCTCCTCTGCTACAAAAGAAAAAGAAAAATCACAAATCTCAAGGGAAAATTCTAGGGTTCTTCGTGGTTCCTTCCACACTGAATCTCCCTGCGGCAAAGAGAAAATCCGCCAGAAGAGTTAACTATTCAATCGGGTCCGATAAGGTTTAACTCCGCAAGATTAGCTTTGTCTTGTCTCATTCCCCATGTTTTCCTCGGTAGTTTGTCGAGAGTTATTCTTTGTGGAATTGCTCAGGTAGATATCGATTGTTAGATTGATTTCTGTCCGTACCTTTTGTGATGTTTGAAATTTGCAGGTTCAATTGATTTGATAATTTTGATTTAAGGTTGCTTCATGCTTGTGGTTGATACGACCTTCTTCGTAAATTTAGAATTATCCAAGCATTTAGGTAGACTTATTTGATTATTGTAATTAACTTTGTCATTGGATTATTAGTTTAATTATTTCATGTACTAGTTCGTGTGTGATATAGATGGTTGGATCCTTAGATGAGTTGAATAGGTAGATGGATAAGTTTAGGATGGGTATTTAGTTTATTAATATTTCTCTAGAAAGTTAATCTTGGTGCATTTGCCGGGAAACTTTTGATCTAGGGACTAGGATTCATACTTTGTGGTCTAGAATTATAATGTGAAAGAGATTCTCTTTTTAACTGGAACTGAATCAGTTTCTACCTCATCAAGCTGTAAATCAGTTTCCTTTAAAGGTGTTTTGCATTTTCAATTTATTGCCTACCATGTTGAATTGTTCTGATAAGTGTTAAATGTGTAGGCATTGTTAGCTCTGAACTAGGTGAGACGATTAGCTCGAAAAATGTAGTGTTGATGATTTGGGATATTAGATTGTTTTCCACAGAGACTGTTGTTGGAGATCAGGCTGCAAGTATTGTCTTGTTGTGGAATCGAGTTTGAAGGTTTTTTGGTCTTGGCAGTTACTTTTTTCGGCTTGTTTCAGATGCAGATAGTGTGGAGGGAGTTTATGACAAGATGCTCAATTCAGTGGCAAAGATAAGAACTGCACCTCCAAATTCTTGGTTGTGGTCTCTTATTGGAAAATGTTCTACCCCGGAAGACATTACGATGCTTTTTGATATTTTGAAGAGGCTTCGCATATTTGTTAGTGGTCGTTAGTCTGTGTACTTAACATTTAGTCATCAATCCTCTTTCGTGAAGAAATTGTAATTCAGTTTCTTTAATGTGATGCAGAGACTATCCAATCTTCGGATAGCGGAAGATTTCAACCGCGCACTTAGCATGGAAGTTACTAAGGCTTGTATTCGTGCGGTGACCATTGATTTTGGTAAGAATGTTGATATCTGGTCTTTTATTATGGTTTACTAGAAGATTTGTTCACTATTTCCTGCAAATGGACTTGTGAAGTAAGTTAGTATTGGTCATTTCTTTTTAGGATAATTTAATTGCCAAGTACTCTTGGGTGTATTGTCAACTACAGTTCTTTAATCACGTGAATTCATAATCTAGGCATCTCTCTCTATACTACTTACACTGGCAGATCTTAGAAACTCCTTTTAATGGCCTTTTCTTTTGCTGAAATTTTGCTGATGCTCCAAAATCTCATGTTTGTCATTGTTTTTAAAGTATGTTATCTCAAGTAAACTAGTTGTAGTTTAAAGTGCATGTTGCCAAAGTTGGGTGGATTTGGCACCATATGGCTTCAGTGTATGAAATGAATCCAAGTACAATAACAAGAGAATTATCCTCTTGGAGGAATATTATAAATGTGAATGTTCTGCTTCTTTTGATCTCATCCAGTATTTATTTCGTCTGTATTAAGATTTGATTGGATGTCAAAATGCAATCTGTTTTATTGTGACAGCTACATGCTAAACAACATAGTGATGTGAAACTCATGACTGAGATAATGAAGCTTGTGAAGTGGACTGAATTACCTTTGCAACCTGGCACTGCAGATATAGTTTTTCGGTAAACATGAACCAGATTAGTCTTTTCTATTATTATTTGGCATCATGGGGTTCATAATGATGCATGACCGTTGGAAGCCTGCTTCTATCTGGTGTATTGATTTTATTCTCTATCTAGATTGCAGGAGGCGGTGGAGAAGGAACTTATTGAAAGAAACAAGGATTTGACAACAGGATAGGTCGATGAAATATTCCTGATGGCCAACTCTCCTTCGGAAAAACTTTGCACCAACTCAAGGCTGATCACCAGTAGTATTATTTGGATATTGACACTTGAAACTACTTTCATTTTTCATTGTGTTTTATGAGATAATTTGACCTTCTATGAGATATTTGGTACATTGTTGACACATTTGTTGATGATATTTTGTTCCTTTAGAATTTTAATGGATGTTGGGATTATTTGTTTCAGTATTTGTCAATTGTTTTCGCAATTAGACAGGTGGAGTGGTATAAAACTGGGAAAAAGAATCTGCATTTTAGTCGCTAATGAAAATAAAAGAAAATGGATAATTAATACTTTAGTGACGTAAATTTAGCTACGGGAATTTCGGTCACTAATGTTGAGTAATTAAAATATAAAAAAAATAATAATAAAAACCTTTTACGTGGCTAGATTGGCAACGGAATTAATTTAGCAACGGAAAATTTTGTTGCTAATTTTGTTGCCCGTGTCCTCCACACGATCGTTGCTATTCTGTGGCCATTCCGTTGCTAAATCGCCTACGGTCAATAATCCGTAGGCATAATTTAGCCACCACACATTTAACTACGGAATCTATTTTCCGTAGGCATTCTGTAGGCCGTCCATTTTACCTACGGATTTTGGGCTTATTCCGTAGCTAAATGGTCGTAGCTAAATATGAGATTTCTTGTAGTGTCAGCAAGCAATGCCTCATCTTCTGCTTTGCAGGCATCATGGACTTTCTTTAGTGCCAAAATTCTAGGAGTAAACTCCTCTACACGTGGGAACGGCACTAGGTTTGGGGTCAAGGAATGAACTTTCAGTTCTGAAGAAAACTGATCATCTTGTAACAGCAATTCTGCTCTTAAGCAATCGTCTTTATTAGTTATGTAGTCAGGAGGAGGAATTTGAACCACTTTCGGGTCTCTTTTGGATTGTTCATCCTCATTTGCTGATAAATCATCGTCATCCTCAGATTCATCAAGGTCAGAAACCTAGGAACCTAAGTCAGCAACTTCATTTCCTTTTGGTTGAGTGGTTGCTGATGACAACACTTCAGACTCAACAACTGGAGTTTCACCAGTAGTTAGTTTTAATTGAGTAGTTGCTGAGGGCAACGTTGGAGACTCAATTACTGGAGTTTCGCCAGTAGTAAATGGAAGGGAGGGGACTTCCTTTGGTCTTATTCCTGAAGATTCACAAATTTCTAGATCCTGCGTATGCCTTGCATGGATCAATAGACTGTTCTGTAGAGCGCGTTGGTAATCTTCATCCAATTCATCTTCATCATCAAGGTTTGCATCAGTGACCTTGGCATCAGAAATTTGGCTCTTGCCATTTTTCAAGGCATCCCGTTTTCTTGCATATTCTTCTTCAGTATCAGCACCTTGTACAGGTGCTTGATTTTCAGCAGCAGCAGGAGTAGGTTGAGAATCATGCTGAGGTTGTGGTTGATCAACTTGCTGATTGTCTTGTGGTTCAGTTTCAGCAACTGTCATCTTTAAACCACCAGCATCAGGACTTGGACCTTGATTGTCATCGTCGTCATCTTTCTTGTCCTTTGAATCTTTTCCTTCATCATCACTGGGATCAGTCGGAATATTTTCATCTTCTTCCTCTTTATCATCATCAGTCAGAATTACTAGCTCGAGATGCTTGTACAAAGCAACACTCGTTACTTCTTCTTCCTCATTTATTTTGTGGGGATCAGCCACCACGGGTACAAATGAACCCTTGAGCATCACAACTTGTTCAGCTGGAGAGGCACTCTTGAAATTTTCCTTCATATTCTCTCTGATTTGAGCAATCAGATTTGAACTCATTTGCTGAGAATATGACATTTCTTCAGGAAGTATGGAGTGAACGAATGTCTCGAGCTTCAGTAGAGAAGATCTTTTTTTCTCATTAGATAGATGAAGATGGAGATCAGAGAAATCCATTCGTCTGTACCTTTGCCAGTTGTTGACGGACTTAGCAACTCTTGACAAAGTTGTTCTTTTGAAGTTCAAGTACAGTTCCTCAGAACTCACTTGTTGATCTTCAGTGATGAGCACCACTTCAGTGGTCTCCTTTAGAGCCTGAAAAAGAACGATATTTAGATCAGGATAGGTTTGGATAATTGCTTTAGAGTTCAAAGCTGAAACATGAATTACCTTCTGAGATTCAACAAGCTCATGTTGTACAATTTCCATTCCTTGAGGAGCTTGAGTAGCATCCTCCATTTGTTCATCCTGAAATAAATTTGAGTTAGATACAAGTACTAAGCTGTCAAACTTAGTTTTATTACCACAAACATTAACTACCTGCTGAGCAGGGAGTGTTGATTCTGGTGCAGAGGCTTCAGCAACCATCTGACTTGCATCTTGAGAAGTCTGTAGAGATAACATAATATTAGCAAAAGAATAAGTTTCAGAATTTGAAGTTTTACTGATGGTTGAATTATCTACCTGCTGAAGAAGGACAGGTTGTGGCTCAGTCCTTTCAGCATTAACAGTTTCTTCATTTTCTGGGACTGTTTATTCAGCAGACTTCTTGGCTTGCTCTGTTTGAGAAAGCTGCGCGGTTTCAGCAATCTCCCTTGTCTCTGAAATGACAAGTTGAGCAGAAGCATCTTGACCTTTAAGCTCACTGCTTGTCATGAAGACATCAATGGATTTGTTGGATGATTCTTCAATCTCCAACTCCATTTGTTGGCTTATAGCTTCCAGTACAAGCTGGACTTTGTCAATTGATGTCTTTGGTGAACTTGGGTCAGTATTCTCAGCATCACGAGATGCGTCGTTGAATAGTGATTCTTGTGTTTCTTCAGCAACTTCTGGAACTTGAACCATTGCTGTCTCAACAACTGGTCCTTCAGCAACCGGGGTTTCAGCAACTTGATGAGTTGCTTGTTCAGCAACCATCTTTTCAGCAGCATCAGCAAGTGCCGCAGTTTGCAGATCAGCAACAATATCGCTTGCTGGTTCCAGAGTTTGATCATCTAGATTATCTACAATGTAGATATCTGGGTCTTGGGCAGGAATTTCATTTCCACTGCCTTGTGGTCTGTTCTCAGTAGAAGGATGAACGTTGAGTCGATCATTGAAGGCTTCCGCAAACACTTCAATGTTGCTGACATAGGCTTCAGTAACTACCTTGTCAACATCTACTGGAACTTGCGTTTCAGCAATTGTATGGGAATTGTCTGAGAGGTCATGGACAATAGGAACTGACTTGCGAGCCAGTGTTTTCTTCCTTGTGTTACTTGTCCTTTTCCTCTTTGGTACAGGGTTTGCTGATGACGCTGCAGTCTGAGTGTCATCATCAGCTTTCCTCTTTTTCTTGTTAGATTTCTTCAGTTTCCCAGAGGCGTCAGTAGTTGCATTTTCAGCAACGGCTGTTGTACACGTACCTTGTTGATCATCATCTACAGCAGTTTCATCTTTGTCACCACCATCTACAGCAGTTTCATCTCTAAGTTGTTGAGTGGTGACATCTGCAGCTGTTGTATACCTTTCTTGCTGGCTTGTGCTGACAACATTTGCAGCTGTTGTCTTCTTTGATTTTTCTAGTTTCTTGCCAGCAGTTTTAGGTACATTCTGCTTGTAGAAGGATCTTCCCACATTGCATACAGATTTCTTGATTAGCAATGGGTTTCTCAGCTGAATCCTGAAATATTCAAGGATATAGCATATCTTTATTCCATACATAACTGGAAAGGAAGGTGAGACCTTGTTGTCTTCTACCTTTACCTTGAACTTAGTGACACAATCAACAGGCCTGTTGAAAATGTACTTAGCCCAGTTAGGTTCCGTTTTATTTTCATGGATATGCATCAGCAGCGGCCACCTTCTCAGGCCTACTTGGTCTATTCCTCCGACTTGGGAGTCCAAAACTTTTATCAGTAGCAGAGCTACTAGACCAAGTGAATGGTAGAGATGCTTCCTCTTAACGTGCTTTGTCCAAGTCACGGGAGCAATCTCTCCTTTCTTCATTTTCTCATTTCTGACGTCACTATAGAAAGCTTCAATTTCTTCGTCAGTGGCAGTGACGTCATTTTCAGTTCCAGTGGTTGGAATCTGAAAGATTTCCGCTAAATCAGTCCATTTCAGGACGATTTGCGTGTTCTGAACTGTAGTAAATATCACTTTTTCAGTGACTCCTTTACTATCAGTAAGGGACTGGATTTCTGCATTATTGTAGAACTCCATTGTGTCCAGCATGCTCACTTGCTTAGTGCGAGCAGATATGAAATTCATGAGGCCTTGTTGCTTGATAAATTCAAGCGCCTCTTCATTCTCATCATCGAGTTCTTGTTCATAGAAGTATCGAATGTACTTCTCCTTTGCAAATCCACCCCATTGCATCATCATCTCACACTTTGCAGTGTCAAGATATGAAGGAGGCATAGGTTTTTCCGATATCCTATCGTTTTTCAACACAACTTTCGTTGTGTTTGATGCCTGAGTAGTCACCGGAGCAGTGCGTTTCTCAGCACTGTCAACCTTAGACGACTTGGAGGACTTAGATGACTGTCTCTTTGGTGCCATTTCTTTTTATAGAGAAGAAAATGTACGAAAAAGATACTTTGCTTTTTGACCAGAGGTACAGTAGATTCAGGCTAAAATTTGCAGAGAAAGGAAATGTGAGTTAAATAATTTTGTCATTTCTCTAACTCCTTCTTTATATAGTGTCTCTAATGTGTGAGAAACTCAATCGATTTGAGCTCTCAGCAAGGGTAAAACAGAGAAACACAGGCGTTAGTGGAGCCTTCGCATTGAATGCGTAGTGGCCCACTAACTAAAACCGTCAGAGCATTCTCTCTCTTTGTTTTATTAACCGTTAGATCTATAACTCCTTTTAATCAATGGCCACGATTGTATTTCATGTCATGATTATTACGAGTTTATCTGTGCCCGATTAACGTCACAAATTGATTTTACCGAGTTTTAGGGGATTAGATTGCTTGCTGAAATAGACAAGAATCTTTTTAGCTGTTTGCATTAATAGCCTAGATACTTGCTGAAAGTTCCCCTTTACTTAGATATCTCATATTTTCTTAAGTTTAAAAGATATTTCTGATTTCCTGTATCAGTAAATTCTTTTGTACTTGAGATATCCTTTGGTAAAATCTGAGAAATGAGTTTTGCTCTTTTTCTGAGTTCCCGTCTCAGAATATTCCCTTGATACTTGAATACCTGTTTCAGTATCTTTGATTGTCTGAATGACTGTTTCAGCAATCCTTAAGGTTTTTCTCTTACTGAGTGCCTGTCTCAGCAAGTGATCAAGTTTCCTAACAAATACCCGTTTTGAAGGAATTACTTGCTGAATGCCTGTTTCAGCAAACATGTAGTGACCTATCATTTCTTAGAAGAAATTAGTGGACGGAGCTTTTAAGTAAGAATACTTTGGCTTGCTGAATACCTGTTTCAGCATTCTGCCAAATGTATCCTTTATTGAGGTAGTTCAATCAATCCAAGGTTATACCTTAGCATTGCGAACCTATTATCTGGTAGGGGCTTGGTAAAGATGTCAGCAAGCTGATCATCAGTGCCTACTTTCACAACCTCAATATCTCCTTTTTCCACATGATCTCCAATGAAATGATGTCTAATATCAATGTGCTTAGTCCTTGAGTGAAACTTAGGATTTTGCGTGATAGCAATAACACTTGTATTATCACAAAAGATTGGTGTTTTCTTTGCAGAAATACCATAATCTCTTAATTGTTGCTGAATCCATAGGATTTGAACTGTGCAACAACCAGCTGGAATGTATTCAGATTCAGTGGATGAATTGGCAACACAGGTTTGCTTCTTGCTGAACCATGATATTAATCTAGTACCCAAAAACTGACAAGTTCCAGAGGTACTTTTTCTATCAAGAGTTGATCCTCCATGATCAGCATCAGAATAACCAACCAATTCTAGTCCAGAATCTTTAGGATACCATAATCCAACATTGACTGTACCTTTGACATATTTCAGTATCTTGATTGCCTTTTTGTAGTGTGATTCTCTTGGATCAGTTTGGAATCTTGCACACACACAAACAGCATACTGAATGTCAGGTCTACTTGTTGTTAAGTACAACAAGGAACCAATGAGCTTCTATACTTGTGTTCTTCAACACTTTTATGTTCTTTAGTATAGCCCAATTTGGTACCAACACTCATAGGGATCTTTTCAGGTTTCTCTTCCTCTTTGATTCTAAACTTTATGAGCATTTCTTTTTGCATACTTTGCTTGATTTATGAATATTCCATCTTTGAGTTGCTTGACTTGCAATCCTAGGAAATAATTCAATTTTCCCATCATACTCATTTCAAACTTGTTTGTCATGAGTTTGGCAAAATCATCACAAAGTTGCTTGTCCTTAGATCCAAAAATTATGTCATCCACATAAATTTGAACTAAGAGTATTTTACCATCATGGTTCATGGTAAATAAGGTTTTGTCAACTTCACCTTTCTTGAAACCATTTTCTAGCAAGAACTTAGCCAAGGTATCATACCATGCTCTTGGTGCTTGCTTTAGACCATATACAGCTTTCTGAAGCTTGTATACCATCTTGATTTCTGAGGGAAGTTCAAAGCCAGGGGGTTGTTCTAAGTAGACTTCTTCAACAAGTTCACCATTCAAGAATGCACTTTTAACATCCATTTGGTAAACAATGAAGTCATTGTGAGCAGCAAAGGCCAAGAAAAGCCTAATTGCTTCCAATCTTGCAACTGGTGCATAAGACTCATCATAGTCCAATCCTTCAGTCTGACAGTAACCTTGAGCAACTAAACGTGCTTTATTTCTTGTTACTTCACCAGACTCACTCAGCTTGTTTCTGAACACCCACTTTGTACCAATAGCTTTCTTGCCTTCAGCAAGTGGTACAAGTTTCCAGACTTTGTTCCTTTCGAATTGATCCAGTTCTTCTTGCATTGCCTTTATCCATTCAGAATGCTTTAAAGCTTCTTCTATGGTTTTAGGTTCAATTTCTGAAACAAAGCAAGAGAACAATGATTCTACTTCTACGACAGTTGCTTCTTCAGCAAGTCCATGAGTAGCTTTGGATCTAGTCACTTGGCGTTTATTAATATCGCCAATCATATCCGTAGAGCGATGATCTCTAATCCATTTATTAACAGGTTTTCTGCTTGTTGGATCTGGATATGTTTGCTCATTAGCATGTGACTCTTCAGTATGTACTTGTTCAGTACTACTGGGATTTTGTGTCTCTGTTGAGATTCGTTCATCAGCAACTGCTTGTTCAGCATTGCTTGATTGTGGTAGTTCATCAGCAGGCACTGGAGGTTGCGTAGTTTCAGCAACTTCCGGAGCAACTGCATCTTTTGCTGGAAATTCTTTGTCGTGAACTATATTTATCTTGTCATGACTTGGGGGAGGAGAGTCATTGTCAGAATCACCATTTAGTTCGATTGACTTGATTTGCCTATCATTAGATTCAGTTCTTTGCTCATGTATGATTAACTTTTTCATACATTCTGATATTTCTTCTTCAGCAGGCCTCCTTGTGTCTTTTCATAGAATACAACATGCACTGATTCTTCGATCTTTTGTGCCTTTTTGTTGTAAACTCTATAAGCTTTACTATGCAAGGAGTAACCGAGAAATATCGCTTCGTCTGCCTTTGGTTGAAATGTTCTTAGTTATTCTCTACCATTATTAAGAACGAAACTTTTGCAACCAAATACTCTTAGATGAGTGATATTAGGAGGTCTTCCAACAAACAATTCATAAGGAGTTTTGTTGTATTCCTTAGTAATCAAACATCTGTTTTGAGTGTAACAGGCGGTATTAATCGCTTCAACCCAGTAAGCCTCACTTATTTCAGTGTCATCAAGCATTGTTCTTGCGGCTTCTTTCAGGGTACGATTCTTCCGTTCAGCAACACCGTTTTGCTGTGGTGTTCTTACTGAGGATAACTGATGTTGTATACCTTTTGAGGTACAATATTCAGTTATGTACTGGTTTACAAACTCAGTACCATGGTCTGTCCTTATGACTTTTACCTTGTCATTTTGCATGACTTCAAGCTTATTCAGCAAGTTAGGTATTTCAGTCCTGGTTTCAGATTTGTGCTTGATGAATACTACCCAAGTGAATCTTGAATAGTCATCCACCACGACCAGACCATACTTCTTACCAGCATATCTTGTTGAAGAAGATTCAAACAAGTCCATGTGCAAGAGTTGTAAAGGTTTTGTAGTTGACGGTACTGCCTTGTTCTTGAAAGAAGATTTGGTTTGCTTTCCTTGCTGACATGCATTGCAAACACCATCCTTCTTAAAAGTAACCTTAGGTAATCCAACTACAAGTGCCTTTTTAGACAGCTTATTCAGCGTCTTGAAGTTTAGATGACTTGTTCGTTTATGCCATAACCATGCTTTTTCAGCAGGGCAATATTGATCTGAGACAAGGCATTTTTCAACGATTGCTGAAGACCAATCTACGGTGTACAAGCCTGCTGATCTTCTTGCAATCATAATTACCTTTTTAGTCTCGAAATCTATAAGTTTACATTCATCACTTTTGATTTTGATGAAGTATCCTTTGTCAGCAAACTGACTCATGCTGAAAAGATTAAACATAAGATTTTTGACATAAAGAACTCCAGTAATGGTTATGCATCCTAACTTCACGTCACCATAGCCTTTTGTAGAACCGGAGCCTCCACCAGCAAACCTTATTGTTGGACCTTTAGACCACCGTCTATAGTTTATAAGGTTATTCTTGTTGCCCGTCATGTGCTTTCCACAACCACTATCAAAGTGCCAGATTGCATCGTTTGTCTCCGTGGCTGAAGTCTGCACAATCAAGAGCAAACAAGTTAATTATCCAATAATAGATGTCCATTAACATGTTCAAGAATGCGTCCAGTGGAAACCCAAGTCTTAAGTTTTTCAACTTTGACTTGTTTTCTACTTGCTGAGGAACTAGGAGGTTTTGAGCTGAAAGACTTTTGATTCGTGCTGATCAAGTCCACTTTCTGATGTGGTATCTTGCTCGGTTGACCTTTTTGCTGAACATACTTTTCAGTAAGTTCTTTTCTAGCAAGGTTCCTTCTAGCCCTAGCATTAAGAGTCTTTTCAGAATTCTTAGGCTTGATTTTGTTCATCTCTTTGAAGTATCTTTGCTGACTTTGCTTATACTCGTGAAAAAGTTGACTTGCTTGGTTTTGAAACCGAGTCCACTTTTCGGAGAATGCTGAGCTTTTGTGTCAGCAACCTTACTTGATTCAGGTTTGTCAGCAAAGGTCTTCTGATTACTTTTAGTAATCTTGCCTTTTGACTTAACAATTTGCTTTTCAGCAACTTGTTTGGCGGAATGCTTCACAGCATCCTTCTTCTTTACAGTTTGCTTCTCAGCAACCTGTTTTCCTTTTAAAGTCTTGTTACTTTGAGTAGAGACAGCGGGCTTTATGGTCGTAGGTACTTGATTGCATGTTTCAGCAACCTTAGATTGACCAAACTGATAGAGTTCTGGTAGACCACTATCAGTAGCACGTACAAAGGAAATCGGTGATTTATCTTTACTCAAGATTTCTACGTCATCACCTTCATACGTTGCACCTAAACCTTCTTTATGAGATGGATCTCTCAAATAAGAGTTTAGTTCGTCAGCGTATTACTTGCGTCAGCATAAGATTTGAAATTGATTTTCATCTTTTTCATTTCCTGAATTTCAGCAAGTAACTTTAGAATTGAGGACTGATATTCTTCCAATTTTAATGCCATTTGAGAATTCTTCTCTGTAGCTTCAGCAATCAACTTCTTAAGACGCCTTATTTCAACATCCTTTTCTTCTGTCTCTTCCTTCAGCAAGACATACTTTTCAGTAGTCTGCTTGGTCAGAGTTTCAGCAATCTGTAGTTTCTCTTGCTGTCTGCTCAGAGTTTTCTCAAATCTTTCGATTTCTCCTTGAATCTTATCAAGGTCAATCTCGTCTTCACTTTCTGAGTCTGAGTCAGAGGTAGGATTATTTACCTGACCGGCCATGAGGCAGAACTCGTAATTTGACACATCTGGATAAGCTTCCATAGCTATTCCACAAACTTCTTTGCCAATCTCCACATCTAGAGTGGCTTCTTCATCGTCAGTGTCTGAGCTTTCATCCTCACTGTCTTCGGAGCTAGTATCAATGCATAATGCATCGATTTTTGCTTGAAGCTTCTTCTTTTCTTCAGCAATAAAAGCTCTCTTGAACTTCTTCTTCTTTTCAGCAGATTTGCCTTTCAGCAAAGGGCAATTAGCTTTGAAGTGTCCAGGCTTTTTGCAGTAAAAGCAGAGATCATTTCCAACTGCTGGTTCTTCTGGTGAAGTTGCTTGCTGAGCTTGCTTGTTCAGCGAGCTAGTCTCATTCTTGTACTTATGGTAGTTGTTACCAAGATGCTTTTTCAGCTTCTCTTTTGCTTTTCGCCTTTCAAGTTCCTTGCTGATGAATTTCTTCATGTTTTTGACAACCAAAGAGTTTTCATCAGTAGGCTCTTTATCATTCTTCTTTTCAGAAGATGACGGCTTTGCAGCAAGAGCAATGTTTTGCGATTTTTCAGCAAACACATTTTCTCTTTGCTTTGTCTCATAATTGACAGTAGCAAGATGAGAGAACAACTCTGTTGGTGTAATATCTGGCATTCCTTGATTGTAATAGAAATTCTGATTGTGGATCCATTCTTGATTCAGACTTCTGATGATAGTTTTCACCTTCTCAGAATCTGAGTAAAGATTTCCAACACCCAAGGCTGCCATTTCACTAACAAGAGTTGTGAATCTGAAATCCAAGTCTTCCAGTGACTCGTTTGTACCTTGTTTAAAGTTTTGAAACTTTAATTTAAGTACTTCAAGTTTGTTTTCCTTGGTTTTGTCAGATCCAGCACAAAGATCTTGAACCATTTTCCAAGCTTCCTTAGCAGTTTTAGCACCCCACAGTTTGCACTGTATGGTATCCGGAGTTGATCGAATGATGATGTTTCTTGCTTGGCCATCAAGACGGAATCTCTTGGCTTCGTCGGAAGTCCATTCCTCTCTTGGTTTTGGCACAACTGTATCTACCGGTTCGCCTAAGATAGTTTCCTTTCCAGCTTCAGTGGTCTTGTGAGGGAAACTTCTTTCAACCTTAGTTATCTTGATAGGTCCATCATTAATGACAGTGACCATCTCATCACTAATGGCCTCAAGATGTAGCATCATGTTGTTTCGCCATTTTTCGTAGTTTTCCAGCTTCAGCAAGGGAGCATCTCCTAAAGACATCCTGTCAGCAAAGCACTACCAAACTGATCAAGTGAGAGTGATTTACGGAAAGCACCTAAGGGGATCTAGGTTCAGTGCTGAAGGTTAAAGAACCTCCAGCTCTGATACCACTTGTTGGTCCCTTTAAACAACAAGAAAAGACTAGAGGGGGGGGGGGTGAATAGTCTTTTCAAACTTTCATCGTTTAAAAACTTTCCCAGCAAGTGCTTATTACTTTTCAGTAATGAGTTTGCTGATACTTAACTTTCTCAGCAAGCGCAAGTTACTTTGCAGTAACTAGGTTTGCTGATACTTAAAATCAGAGAGCGGAAGTCTTTGATACAATAAGTGCTCTTTCAGTAAATGAAGGTTTCAGCAAGTGATGTGAGTGACTGTGTACAGATAGATATGATTTGCTGAAAACAAGTACAATAAGTAAATCACACAAACACTTTTATAGTGGTATCTGAGAGTGGCGTAATCTCTCAACTAATCCACTTTGTCCTTTCTAGGACTGAATCCACTAAGATAAGATTGAAGTTCCTTACAACACCTATCTAGAGCGATCCAAACAGAAACCAAAGCACACTTGCTTCGTCTCCAACCTAATCTAGAGAACGCAACCTTGTTCTCCACCAAACTTGGTACTTTTAATCAGCAAAACTATGCTTGATTAAGTTCCCCCTGAATATCACGCCTAAAAGGGTGTATTTTCAGTTAGAGAGGTTTGGGATGAGATAACTTAATTATAACTTATTCAGTTACAACAAGTAATCTAAGAAACAAAACTTTGAATACTTTGCAGTAAACAAGTTTGATTGTTTCTGGTGTCAAGACTTGTTCTTGTTCGAAAGAAAGAAACAACACTTAACTAATTTCTTAGTCGTGTAAATTCTACTTCTTCACAAGTAGCTTTTTCAAGCTTAAAGTCTTGGAACGGATCAATGGCAGTAGAGAGTATTGAAGGGTTTGTGAGTTTAAGCACAAGTGAGAGTATGATCACGTTGTTGACACACTTCAACTCTTTGCCGGATGACCTCTATTTATAGTGAAAATAAGGAGCCGTTTGAATTTCAAATTCTAAGGCTTTTGTTCCTTAAAATGTCACTATCTTGCTTTTGTACTTTCAGCAGCTTCCTTGTTTGTGTTCTAGTCTTCATGTCCTTCGCGTGCATGCTTTGCATTTAATGCTTATTTGAATAGAATTCAAACAGTAACATTGGAGCGCAAATGCAAGTACTTTCAGCAAGAGGTCACATATGTTCTATCAGCAAGTGGTCAGTCTCAGTTTCAGCAAGCACAACCTACTCTGTCATATAGATTTTCACTTATGCAAGCTGTTGCTGAAGTTTCCACTTTCTGAGCAACATGTGTCTTTGTAGATACCAGTCTTCAGAAATCTTCTAGTCTTCAGATCTTCGAAATCTTCAAGTCTTCAGATCTTCAAATCTTCAAGATTCTGAGCGGTTCTAAATGCTTCAATAGTTTGTTTGTAAAAACAAAGTACATCATCAGCAAATGCTTCAATAGATTGTATTTCTTTTCAGAAAACAAGATACATCATAAGCTTTAAAACCAACCTATCTAGCACCTACTCTAAGTCTTCAGCAAACGTTCATCTTTTACAATGTCCTTAAAATTCTAAATTCCTATGGACCTTAAGAGTACTAGTTACTGGACTTTCCTTAATTTAGCATGGTCAATTTCTCATCAAAATTACAAGTTTCCTAACATTGTCCAATTGTGTTCCGTTATTATTCAACACTACGAAGATAGAGGTTTTAGATATATCAAAGAAATAAAGCAATAACTCAAAGTATAATGCGCGATATAGCCATTAGCATAATTATTAACCCTTCGCTAAGAAATCACATACTATCACCAACGAGAAGTTTAGCTACTCATAGATGTCATGCAATCAACTGAAATCATAGCAAGATTGAATGAAAACACGTTGAAAGATATATAAATGTAAATAGAAAAACTGTAAGATACAATGTTACCGAAGGTTGTCAATCTTCGAAGAATCGCGACCTTACAAGCTCCAAAACGCTAAGAAAAAGTATCTCCTAAGCTAAGAATCCCCAGAACAGGCTCTGGAGAATTCCTACCTAAACTAATGAGAAAGGTGAGAGAAAAGGTCTGGAAAAGTATGAAAAACGGAGAAAACTGAGCAACTATATATAGGCATTCGGCAGGTGTGGGGCGAGTGTCTCCACACACTGGGCGATTCGCCTGGTGTGGGGAGATTCGCCCCACGTCCCGGGCGACTCGCCCGGGACCTTCTGTCGGCTGGAAACGCGTTTTGGATTTCTTTTCCTTTTCAGACTCGGTTTTTTCCTTCTAGTGACCTTTTAGCCTTCAGACTCGACTCCTAGACTTGAAATCCTATCCGGAATCTTCTAGATACTCCAATTAGGCCTTCGGAACACCAATTCCTTGTCTACTTCAATATAATTGCCTGGAAAACCTCGTTTTTCACCCAAAACCTGTAAAATACAAACTAAAGGGAAACGTGAGACTATTCTAATAAAATGCACTAAAATATAGCTAAATTAACATAGAGGATAGCTAAAATAGGTGAAAAAGACTCAAATGATAGTGTAAAATACACGTTCAGTCAAACTCCCCAAACCGAACCTTTGCTTGTCCTCAAGTAACTAAGCTAGACTCTAATGCAAAAAACAATGCAACACAAAAATGGAGTCTCATGCCAAATGATATGAACTAATCTATTGAATCTATCAAAAAACATATGAACAAGAACCATACAAGTCATAACATGAATATAGGTTGAAGAATGCCTCGATTGACTCATACACATTCACTTAAGCACTTATGTCAAGTCAAGATAGCCTCTCGTAACATTCTCTACCTGGACCTAGTCAGTGACGACGTAAT
The DNA here is from genome assembly GCA_028274465.1 of Plantago ovata. Taxonomy (NCBI): domain Eukaryota; kingdom Viridiplantae; phylum Streptophyta; class Magnoliopsida; order Lamiales; family Plantaginaceae; genus Plantago; species Plantago ovata. The sequence continues at coordinate 35,476,696 of CM051458.1, forward strand.
GAAACATGTTAGAATACGAATGGTTGTCCCGTGCCTATGAAACTGAGGACTTACTGCTGTTCACCAAGTTAAGACTTTTCCTCAAAGAGGTCGAACCAATACTGGCTCTCATCAAACTGAAGGAGGGTTCCCTAAAAAAGATAACACTCCCCTATTCTACCCTTCTCTCAAGCAAAGCCTTAAGCTATTCACCACTTCCTGAATGGCAGGACGAGGGTGGTCTAGAACAGATGACACTCAAATAAAAAGAAAAGATAGAAAATTACAACACGATTACGAACATTACAAGAATTGGAAAATGAGACACAACACTTTGCTAAACTGCTTTTTGGCTCTTTTTTGGACCCTTCCTTGCTTTTTTGGGGTCTTTTCTTTTTTTTTTCTTTTCCAGTTTTTTTTATTTTTTTTCTGGAATTTTTCTTTTTCTTTTTTTTTTCGATTTTTTTTTTTAGCCAGCAGTAGCACAACGAAAAAGAAAGTAAAATAACTCACAAATGACCTCCCCAAACCTATTCGAAAGAATAGGTTGGGGTACAGAATTTATGAAAAAAGAAAAATAAACTCACAACACAAAATTGAAAAACGAAAAACAAGTCTAATGATAGCGTAACCCCCTCCCCAAACCTATTCGAAAGAATAGGTTGTAAACAAAGGATCACACAATCTCACACTACCTCCTTCCTAGGCATTTAGCAATCTCAAAGCAAGGTGAAGACTTGTTGCCTCTTAGGTACATAATTACTCGGGAAAACAACCATAAGACCCTAACATGCATCATCCTATTATAAAGGCCTTCGTGAACCGCAGTAGAGAAAACACCACTAAGTGATGTCGAGACTACCAAGCTTAACTAAGTGCAATACATAAATGTGACAAGCCAAGCGAGAAAAACCTCAAACAAATTCATAGAGATGAAGCATACGATTAATGTCATAATTAGTTAATCTACCCAATAAAAAAGTTCAAAAAATTTGCAATAAACTCCACATAAAACATGCAAGACTATCCTAGGATGAATGTAGTGAATGCAACTAAAAACTAAGAAAGCAGTAAACGTGCAAATGCAAACAAAAAACAAGATACCAATCAACATAAAGCCAAACAATACTTAACATCACGGTTCACATCCCATCCCCCTCATGAAACTTAAGCTAGTCCCTAGCAAAAGAGAATGAGTAAATAAAAAGTGATACTAGAAGTTACCGAACGGTTTGGCCTCGGTCGGCTGAGAGTGGACATGTGAAAAGACTAGTTATCGGGATTGTTATCCCCAGAATAGTCTCTCCACATGTCAGACAGGAGATCCTGTTGCCTCTTGATGAGCTGTTGTTGTTCCCACATTATCTGCCTCTCCTCTCGGCGATGCTCCTCAATCATCTCCCAATCGCGGTTGCGCTGGGCAATGTGTTCGTCAAGGTCATGTCGCATTCCTTGGACAGTAGTGGTCAAGGCTGCAACACTATCATTGATATGGGCCCGAAAATCAGAGAAGTCAAAGCCTTGAGACCCATGTGGTGCTCGAGGCGGTGCATGTGGTGCTCTATGGACAAAAGGAATATCCGGGATAGGGGCTCGGCCATCATCATCTTCCATAGCATCCTCATAATCATTTTCATTATCTGAATCAGTCGGTTGGAAGGGTGCTTCCACATCAGCAGCAGCAGCCGTGGGGTTCTTCATTTGATACCTAATCAGCTGCACATCAATAGTCGAAGGTGAAAGGGCAGCGACCTCGCAATCTCCCTCATCAATGTCCTCGACCCCGTAATATTTGCAGTAGGCAGTGATGAAGCTCGGAAAAATGAAGGGTTTCTTCTTCTTCTCCCAACGACGCTCATACTCGGCATACATGATGTGACCGATGTCGATTCGATGCTTGTCTATCAAGCAGTAGAGGAGCTCGACATAACTCGGCTGTATCCAAGTGTCATTCATTCTGGGGATCAAGTTGAAAATGCAGAATTTTATGACCACCTTAGCCTCGATGCTAAGGTCACTCTGACGGATCCATGCAGGTTGTGCTCCAGTATCTGGATACCTATACTCCCTGTTGCAGATCACATCTGTAATGTCACTTCCGATCCCCCTAGTGGCCCTTGAATATTCGTAGGAGTGGTTGCTTCGTGTGAACTCCCGTTCCCCAAGATGGATGAAAGCAGATATTGAGGCCGGCGTCCATGGTACTATTATGCCCCGAACGAGTACCCCCTCCTTCTCCTCATGATCAGTGTATCCAACATAGAACTCATGAAGGAGGCTCGTATCGTACCCCTTGAACCTGTTGGAAGTATACCAAACCCAATTCCTTCTCCTCGCCAGACGGGAGAGTGTCCTGTACCCTGCCCGGTGAGCCACTTCATCCGGAATATCTATCCTTCTGTCTGGTATAATCGATCGTCCACCTTGAGCTAGCTCCGCTTCGAGCCTTTGTCGGACATCTATTGCGGCTAGAGACAACTCGTACAGCTCGTGGGAAGGTTGGGAGCTTGATGCTACCCCCTTACCCTTCTTGCTTGAGCCAGCTTTCTTCGATCCTCGTGGAGCCATGATTCCTACAAACAGCAATTAGTATCTTGTATGACACAAAACAGACTTATGCATATGCAAATGCAAGAGCGAACATACGAGCGATATCTACAACAATCGAACTCCTCAAAAACCTCCATGTCTAGTCTAGCTACTTCAGCAACATATCAATGTAACTACTACATGCACATATTACATTATGCTCTTGCTAGACAACCAATAGCCTTGAATCATAAGGCTCAATTCATACCATAGTAGCAAAAATTCTAGCATCATAAATCCTTAACTTCATCAATCATGCATTCTACCAACATGCCCATCATTATCACATCAACAAACACAAGTTAATCATGGAATGAAAGGAAAGATACATTGCATAACAAGATATAGATATCTAATAGCAAAATTCTCAAACCATCAAACCAAGCCTAATTGAACATGCAATTGATAGTGAATAACGTTTCTAATCACACAAATCATCAACTCATACATCATACAAACTTAATTGAAGCATAAATCAAAAAACCCCCAAATTTGAAAAATTAGGGTTCATGTGAGATTACCTCAAATCCGAAGATTGAATGAACTAGGAAGAAATTTATTCGGATGAAAAGAAAGAGCACGTAATGGGCTTTGATTGAAGCTAAAGAACACACAATTTGATGGAGTAATGAAGATTTTATGAAGGATTGAAGAGATTTTGAAAATTTGGGAATTTTTTGGAGTAAGATGAAGGAGATGAAGAAAAATGAAGAAAATGGGGGCATGGCCCCGTTTTTCATTCTGCTGGAAACATGGGGCGAGTCGCCCCGGGTGCGGGGCGAATCGCCCCGCACGTCCAGAGAGCGCGGAGCTCTCTGGACATGTGGGGCGATTCTCCCCCCACCTCCTGAGGTGGGGAGACGAAACATTCGAAAAAACGCAGTTTTTTAATCCCCGAAAACCATTTTACTCATAAAACCACTCGAAAAAGTTCACCCAAACATAAACATAAGCATATACGACACAGAGACGAACAAATTCACATATGAAAAGCAAATTGTTCCATGTATGATTGCATGCAAAAAAGCGGTTAAAAAGCGATAAAAACTCCGGGTTGCCTCCCAGATAGCGCCATTGTTTATAGTCTTTGAGTCGACTCCTTCTTGCGCCTAGCTCTTCTCTTTGAGGGTACTAGACTTCCCCTTCATGGATCTTCTCCTCATGCCACGAACCTGTGAATAAGAATGAACATAGACAGCAAGACCACAGTAGTTAATAGTGTGAGAAGCATTGAAGTGATTAGGTGGATCAGATATGGCTCGCAACACATGTCGCTTGCCATCCACCTCAATGGTGCAAGTCCTTCGGTAGATGTCTATCACGGAGCGTAGTTTAGTCAAGAACATTCGCCCTAATAGAACAACATCCCCCATTCCAGGTGTAGACGCCGGCATAACTACAAAATTGGTGTACACAGATGCTTCACCAATCTTAACCAATACATTCTTCACAATGCCTTCGGGTCTCACAAAGGATTCATCCGCCAGTTGCACAATAGCCTTATGCTCAGATAGTTTTCCAAAGCTACTATTCTCAAACACATTTATTGGGAGCACATTAGAGTAGGATCCCGTGTCTAGTGTAGCACGGACATCTTCAAGTTCACCAATCCCGACCTTAACATCGAAACTTTGAGGGAGTGGCTCGGGATCCTCTTGCTCCTCTTCACTCTCATCAGTACCAAGGTCCTTCTCTTCTTCCTTGGCTAGTGGAGGTTCTTCATTCTTGCAACACTCGCACTTAGCAACCTTCTTGATGGTGATTTCGACAGGTAGATCACCCACCAAGGTAATGGACATCGACTTCTCAGTGTTGCTAGGCAGCTTGCATTGCTCCCTACTTGCTCCTCGGTCAATCAATTCTTGCATCTTTTGATGGAAGCCTAGTGCTCTCTTCCAATCGATCAAGCCTCGCCCTAGTCTTCTCAGAATCTTCTTCATAACGTTTGATAAAACTTTGGGTGTGATCAACCATCTTTTGCAAGTTCTCCATCAGTAGAGCTGGCTTCGACTTCGGTTGCTCTTTCGGAGCGGGATTTTCGCAGTGATCATTACCATAGTTCAGCCTACTATGGTCTTGGTTAGGGCCATAAGTTTGGCTAGCCGGTGCATATCCTTGATTGTTTCGGAATCCTCTTCTCCAAAATCCACCTCGAGGATTCCTACCGTCTTGTCCGTAGCTAGCTTCTTGAGTACCAAATTCCGTAGCAAAGGCTTCCTCTTCGCCTCCTTGAACCCAGTTGCCATCATCATATGCAAGCTCCGATCTACACATATGAGCCCCATGCCCATAGTTCTTGCATATTCGGTAAACTTCGTTCGACACAGATGTTCCAGTGGCGCTCTTGAGGACTTGCTTCAATTCATTGGTAAAGCACTCGAATCGATCCCCATTCCCCCCATACATAGGGGCTTCTTGAGTAGGTGGAGCTTCAAATCCACGTCTCCTAACCATTTCTCTTGGTCCTTGAATTGCGAACCCTTAGCAAGCCTTTCGAAAACCGCCCAGACGGCTTCCGCGGTTTCCTCCCAAATATTGCCACGGCATTGGAAGTCCACCACTTGTTGGTTCTCGAATGTTAGTCCATTGTAGAAGTGTTCGACTAGATCCGAAAGCTCAAAACCATGGTGAGGGCACTTGTTCATGAGGTCTTGGAACCTCTCAAACGCGGTGTAGATGGTCTCATCATAGTCATGTTTGAATCCAGTGATTTGCGCCTTTAGCGCGGTAGTCAAGGTGTGAGGGAAGTATTTTTCCATGAAAGCTGAAAAAACCTTCTCCCAAGTGTCCAGCGAGCCCGCCGGTAGAGAACTCAACCATGACTCTGCTCTGTCGCCAAGCCCCATAGCAAAAACCTTCATCCTCAACTCATCCGTTGTTATTTCAGCTCCGGGTCATGGGAGTTGGTTGACGAAATCATCGATATCGTGCAAGTACCCCATCACATCTTCCCTTGCTAAACCATAGAATATAAAACATGTTGAAAGATATATAAATATAAATAGAAAAACTGTAAGATACAATGTTACCGAAGGTTGTCAATCTCCGAAGAATCGCGATCTTACAAGTTCCAAAACGCTAAGAAAAAGTATCTCCTAAGCTAAGAATCCCCAGAACAGGCTCTGGAGAATTCCTACCTAAAACTAATGAGAAAGGTGAGAGAAAAGGTCTGGAAAAGTATGAAAAACGGAGAAAACTGAGCAACTATATATAGGCATTCAGCAGGTGTGGGGCGAGTGGCTCCACACACCGGGCGATTCGCCTGGTGTGGGGCGATTCGCCCCACGTCCCGGGCGACTCGCCCGGGACCTTCTGTCGGCTGGAAACGCATTTTCGACGCGTTTTTGGATTTCTTTTCATTTTCGGACTCGGTTTTTGCCTTCTAGTGACCTTTTAGCCTTCAGACTCGACCCCTAGACTTCAAATCCTATCCGGAATCTTCTAGATACTCCAATTAGGCCTTCGGAACACCAATTTCTTGTCTACTTCAATATAATTGCCCGGAAAACCTCGTTTTTCACCCAAAACCTGTAAAATACAAACTAAAGGGAAACGTGACACTATTTTAATAAAATGCACTAAAATATAGCTAAATTAACATAGAGGATAGCTAAAATAGGTGAAAAAGAGTCAAATGAAAGTGTAAAATACACGTTCATCAGTGGTACTGAACAACATTCTCCCGCAAAAGAGAAAACATCCACACCTCGTAAGGGGTCTTTCAATGTAGGGGATCCTAAAAGTTGTCTCCAAAAGTTGGCTGAGTCGCCTGGCCCCATAAGCCGAAGCAAACCTACAATTACATTAGAAGGGCACGGTTAAATATCGAACAAATTGAATAATATTATTAAAAGTATACATAATGAAGTTAATTAGAAGAAAACATCCATCTGAATATGCAACTGCTGCAAGGAGGGCGAAGACACCATGTCATAAAAGGAGAAAAGAAATGACATGTTCAGCTTGTTTAGGCAAGGGACACACTTACAGAAGTAAAAAATGCCCTAACAATGTAAGTAACTACATAACCCTTTCTATTAATGTTTGCTATATTGTGCTATGACTGTATTGATAAACCTATGTTTTTGTAGGTTCAGAACAAAGAAGATGAACAAATTCCTTATCAAGAATCTGCTGCGCCTGTATCTCCAATCCACACCATAGAAACTTATTTCAAATACCCACAGAAAAATCGAGAATATTTGGTATGATTACAACTCGATAGGTGAAAAAAGATGCAACTTTGGCATATATATATTTTAGTGAGGGCCGGATTTGGTGGTAATTGACACCTTATGTCTTGCCTCTGGGTTGTAGCTAGTACCTCAAAGAGAAGTCTAAAATATACAACAAAGTTACCTATCCATATTTGTGAAATTAGACACAGAGCATGAATCAGAATGACTGATGATATAAACACAAGGAAATGGAAATTATCAAATTACTAATATACAAATGCAATTATAACTAGTACAGATGCACGATTTAGTGTCTTAATAATAAAATATTATCTCAAACTCTAGTCGTGACTTGTTAGTTGTTTCACTCAACATAAGTACTACTTTTACGAAACATTCCAAAACAAAAGAAGGTACCAATTTTCCATTTTGTTCAAAGATTACACCAAAATATAGAATGACATGATTTTAAGTTCAAATCATCGATTAACAAGAAACAAACACAAACACAGACAAATCATAAATTCACATGTTCACCATAACATACGGTCTGCAAATATAACAAAATATTTTAAGCTAAACGATGAACCTTCATACCACTCCGTGCCCAGCCTCTGCTTCTTTGCAAGCATCTCAGATCCTCCTACTTGTACCTCCATCTCCTTTGCCAATATCTCCTCATGCCCGTATACACCACATCAAAACTGGATGACAAACCTTGCATTAATTAATCATGAAGTGCAATTAGATACAACGAGGTCTAATAACTGGCTGAGGCCAAGTTTGCAATTGACTTAGCCAAATTGATTTATTTTAGTGGGAAAGCAAAACCTATTAGGATGTTGATGGTAGTAAGTCCTATTTTAAGTCAAAATGTAAGTAGATAAAACAAAGTAGACACTTAGTTCATTTAAAGTAACAGAAACATAGACAACTAGTTCATTTCATCTTAAATCATGCCCATATACACCACAACAAAACGGGTTGGCGAAAAGGAAACACCAAGTCACCAACATGTTATCAATGTTGCTAGATCACTGTTATTTCAATCTAATGTACCTAAAATAATCTAGTCTTGACTGAATCAACATTTTCAATAAATAAGATACCAACTCCTAATCTTACAAATAAGACACCATTTGAAATGTTTTATGAGAAGAAACTAGACTACTCAAACATCAAAACATCTGGATGTCATTACTGAACAAGTAGGTAGAACAAAAACGGATCCCAGAGCACAAAAGTGCATTTTTCTCCATATCCACCATCACTAAAAGGTTTATTTGTTGTTTATGAAAATTCAAACACAATAAGTTACTCCTAAACCAACCTAAAACTAAAAGTGATTATTCTATTTCACCAAGAGAAAAGATGGAAAGATCATATAACTCCTCATATATGTTGATGACATACTTCTAAATTAGGAGAAGATAGAGAGCAAATATCCCATATCAAACAGCAACTGCAGAATAAATTCAAAACCATAGATCGTGCTCAAGTAATTTCATGGCATTGAAATAGTTAGGAACAGGATTAAATTTGAATTCTTATTTCTCATAATAAATATGCTTCACAAATTGTTCAAGCTGCATGGATACTGGGTGTAAACCTGTGCTTACCCCAATTAAACAAAACACCCAATTGAACAAAACATGAAATATAAGCAAGATTTTTCGCCCTACCTGAATAATCCAACCTATGGTATAAAACTAATAGGAAAACTAATATATTTAACCATTAATAGGCCTGACATAAGCTATGCAGTTGGGATTCTAGCTCAATTCATGGAAAGACCACGTAGAGATCACCTAGATGGGGTACTCAAAATCATCAAATGCATTAAAAGATACCTGGTACTAGGAATCCTGCCCTCATCAAACAAATGTACTGATATCATTGCATACAATGATTTTGACAATGTCAACATATCTATGCACATTTACAACAAACAATAAAGGATGTGTTATCATTACAACATGTTTCTCTGGCTAAAGAGATGATCACTATGTGCAAGTGGATTATACCACCACCAGGTTCAGGTTTCCTTTGTTTAAAAATAGATTGATCATCACTTGGCAAACACTGAATGCATAACAAATGATAAGTAAAGAAACCGTTAATATATTCAAAAGAAAATGCTCGATGAAATAAAGTCATAAATTAAATAATCACAAGTTTTAACAACAATTGGAAACACAAAGTTATCAAAAAAAATACCGGAACAACACATGAAGCTGATAACATATGTAGGTGTAACAAACGATAGCTAATCGTAAAGAGTTTCTATGTAAACAATAAAATCCCATCATACATATACGATAAATAGATTAATACAAGTACTAATGTTTTTAAATTATAAAGCAAAACATATAATCACATACCTGTACAAAACAAATTCCGAATTGAACTTCCAATAGGCGAATAAGACACACTAGAGATCGAAATCTAGGGTCTCCTCCTCAATCAGGATCGAAAAAAATTGTATTGAAGTTTCGATCCGTTTTGAAATCGGTGTGCGGAGGTGAAATCGAGGGTGGTTCTGCTTATCCTGGAGGGGGTGGCAAAAGTATTTTGAAGATCGGTGTACTGAGAGGATATCTGTGGTGGTTTTGCTTAACCTAGATGCATGGGGGCGGTGATAGAATTTTGAAAGTGTGATTTGAATTTTGAAATTGTGATTTGAGAAATGGGTGTACTGAGACGAAATCTGCGGTGGTTTTAGAAGATTCGAAGTTTTTCGCATTAAAGCTACATTGTATAACATATAACTAAAAGTCACTTGTCTCCAAGTGATTCGGACCAAAATTTTAAAACTCCCCACCACGGTTCGATCCTAGACGCCAGAATTTTTTTATTTATTTAATTGAGAAGCAAATTGTGGTTGGACGAAAATAGGCTTGTAAAAGCTAAAAATTGAGTTGTAATTCATTACAACCCAAATATAATTACAACTTAGGGTTATAAAGGGTTGTAAAATGATCAAAGAGTGATCCAACGGTCCAGATCACGTTTACCCATTACAGTTGTAATTGCTTAACGTTACGCAATTACAACGTTGCGTGAGGATAGAACCAGCACTACGATTTACTAAATAAGCTCAGTCTAATGAACACCAGTTTGCAATCAGACATCATAATATGCCATGAAATTCTTGCTAATAACTGGGAGCTCACGGGCAGACAACATCTTTGCAATGAGAGACAAAGGGAGGCCTGCTAGGTTCTCCTCGACATCAACGACATCAAGATGGTAGAGGTAAACATATTCAAATGTTCCCATCTCTTTCAGTGGAGATGGCAAGGTATCAACTGTTGCATCATCTTGCACATATACAACTCCACAGAACTGGCGCTTCGCATCGAGGTCAGCAAATAGAGCCTTTAGATCATCATCAGAATGCAGATTTCTTATGCAAGTAGGCCACTCCTCATCAATCTTGGCAAACCAGGCCTCACCTGGCATATTTCCAGCCCCAATCTTTCTTCCAATGAGCGCGAAGAGATTTCCGAGTTGAATCTGCCCGGGATCAATCTGATGAGTCCAGAAATAGTGGCCACCAACATAGTCCACCTTATGGTTACTCGAACAAGCCTGGAACCGGCCACCGTGGTGCACTCGGATGCTGCGAAGGTGAGCATACCGTCCTAATCGAGTAGTGAAAATCACAAGTTAATAAAACATCCAACAAATAAAATTTATCAAATAAATGAGTCCACAAGAGAATTTGTGGGATTTATACTCAACCAGCCCAAAATCAAGATAATTATGCTACTCTTCGTCTCTTTTACACCCATTTAATCCTATCACGAACCAGTCTAATCTAACACATTACAAAGAATACTAAGAGCCGACAATAATGTCTAATTAACAGTCCGAACAAGACAATTAGCAAGCAATTTTGTACTAGTATTCTTCCAACATCACACAATTCTCTTTCCATGAATCAAGTAGTTTAACACATATGCACGATCTAAATGAGTACATTCAAACACTAATACAAGGATAAAGATATTTACATGAAAACCCCTGAAAACTGAAGATTAAGAGGGATAGTAGTTTAACAGGCCAAACCACATCCTTGCCATAAATTATGTCTTTTTAACACTCCAAACAAGAAAATTAGCAAGCAATTCAATATCAGACAATTCTCTTTCCATGCATCAAGTAGTTTAACACATATTTCCATTAGATCATCGATCTAAATGAGTATATTCAAACCTCTAAAAACCGAAGATTAAGAGGGATAGTACTATATCATCGTGGCAGTAGTATCTTGGGAAGGCGCCAGAACCACATCCATGATCTCCTAGAAGTGAACGCCACATTTTTCTTGATCAATCTTTTCTTTTCCTTGTCGAGAAACAGAGATTTTGTGTGTGTGTGTTGTGAAGAGTGAAAGCCGGTGAAGCAAGAGGCAGGTGCATTATATTTACTGCCGAGGAGTTGAAGGGTCTTTAATTGGAAGGAGAGTCGGTTGCTTACTGAATAAGTTCCCAAAGTTTGAAGATCTTGGAATATTAACATATAAGTTATAGTATATAGTTTCTATATATCACAGTGTAAGTAGATAAAAGTTGTTAAATAATTTTTCAATCCTTCATATTTATTCTGATTAAAATATTTCATCTACACATATAGTGATGCTAAATTGATTTGATAAATCCACACCTAAATCCTGCCCAATCCAGCACTCTGCTTCAATATTATTTTTATCATTATTATTACTATACACATAGCTAAAAGCAAGTAGTCAATGTGGGTAATTATTTCATGTTATCTCTCCCAAATATTATTCTTATATTTGATCAAAATCTCTTCCATAGTATCTCTCTCTTCCTTTTCCAAGACTCTAACCCTTCTTCACTTCTTCACTCCCAACGACAAGATGGTCGATTCAACCGCCATTGATGGGAAGGTAGCTCAAGAACTGTCCACAAAACGCAAGTGTGGCCGACCACTTGGGAGCATGAAATGCAAGCGTGGCCGCCCCATTGGATGCACGGCACGGCAGAGTAAGTGTCCCGATTCTTGATCTTTTTTACCTCTACGAAATCTTCCTTTAATTATCACATGAAATCCCTTGTAGTTTGACTCTGTATGTTGTTGATTATATGATCCGATTATGTTGGTCCCTTTAAACAACAAGAAAAGACTAGAGTGGGGGAGGGTGAATAGTCTTTTCAAACTTTCGTCGTTTAAAAACTTTCTCAGCAAGTGCTTATTACTTTTCAGTAATGAGTTTGCTGATACTTAACTTTCTCAGCAAGTACTAGTTACTTTTCAGTAACGAGTTTTACTGGTACTTTAAAAACAGAGTGCGGAAGTCTTTATACAATAAGTGCTTTTCAGAGAGTGATAGTTTCAGCAAGCGAGCAGAGTGACAGTGTACAAATAGTTAAGCTTGCTGAAAACTAAAAGCGGTAAAGTAAATCACACAAACACTTTTATAGTGGTATCTAAGAGTGGCGTAATCTCTCAACTAATCCACTTTGTCCTTTCTAGGACTGAATCCACTAAGATAAGCTTGAGGTTCCTTACAACACCTATCTATAATGATTCTTCAGAAACCAAAGCACACTTGCTTCGTTTCCAACCTAACTAGAGAACGAAATCTTGTTCTCCACCAAACTTGGGACTTATAATCAGCAACACAATGCTTGATTAATTCCCCCTGAATTTCACGCCTGAAAAAGGGTGTTTATCAGTTAGAGAGGTTTGGGATGAGATGACTTGAGTATAACTTATTCAGCTATAATAAGTTATCTAAAGAAACACAACTTGGAATACTTTTCAGTAAACAAGTTAAGTTGTTTCTGGTGTCAAGACTTGTTCTTGTTCGAAAGAAAGAACACTTAACTAATTTCTTAGCCGTGAATGTTCTACTTCTTCACAAGTAGCTTTTGTTTCAAGCTAAGTCTTGGAACGGATCAATATGCAGTAAAGAGTATGGAAGATTGAGTGTTTAAGCACAAGTGAGAGTTTGATCACGTTGTTGACACACATCAACTCTTTGCCGGATGACCTCTATTTATAGTGAATCAAGGGAGCCGTTTGAATTTAAAATTCTAAGGCTTTGTTCCTTAAGATGTCACTATCTTGCTTTTGTACTTTCAGCAGCGTCCTTCATTTGTCTTCTAGTCTTCATGTTCTTCGCGTGCTTACTTTGCATTTAATGTTCATTTGAATGGAATTCAAATGTGAATGTTGGAGCCAAAATGCAAGTACTTTCAGCAAGGAGGTCATATATGTATTTTAGCAAGTGGCCAGTCTCAGTTTCAGCAAGCACAACCTACTCTGTCATATAGATTTTCACTTATGCAAGCTGTTGCTGAAATTTCCACTTTCTGAGCAACATGTGCCTTTGTAGATACCATCTTCAGAAATCTTCTTAAGTCTTCAGTCTTCGAATTTTCAAGTTTCTGAATGGTTCTAGTGCTTCAATAGTTCATTTGTAAAAGCAAAGTACATCATCAACAAAACTAAAGCACCTAACTAGTACCTACACTAAGTCTTCAGCAAACGTTCCTCTTTTACAATGTCTTTAATATTCTAAATTCCTATGGACCTTAAGAGTACTAGTTACTGGAATTTCCTTAATTTAGCATGGTTAATTGCTCATCAAAGTTTACAAGTTTCCTAACAAATTTCCCCATTTTTGATGTTAGCAATCCATGGCTAAATTAATTGTTACCCTTTTAGAGGTTTCTGATGTTGAATAAATCAGTTTAATAATGCAAGCATACTTGATAAAATAGTAAGCAAGAGTAGTTTGCATAATCAAAAACCAATAAGAGTCAAAAGCTTATTGCTGATAGTTATCTTTCAGTAAGTTTACAAGAAAGTTCAGAGATAACTACAAAAATCAGCAAACAAAACAAACAAAGCTTTTTACAAGGGACTTAAGCTATTCCAGCAGAAGATTTCCTTAGAATCCCCCTTACACTCTTCTCAGCAAGAGCAGAGAATTCAACACAGTCCTCGTAATCTTAGAGTAGCTTACGGACTTCAAGTTGAATAATCCTTGCATTCTTGCAGGCAGTATAATGATGGTTTTCACCATTCATTTCTTTGTAGTGAAGTACCCACAAGTGCATGCCCTGATTGCTAGCATGGAGAAGTTGAGTATCTGAAATTCCCTTGTTGGCATGAATCTTTCTTAACCAGAGAAGATCTTCTTCTTGATCCTTGGCAGTGAGATAAAAATACTCATAAGGAATCAAGCCATATTTCTTCTTGGACTTCTTGGTTAAAGGATCACTGTAGTAAGCAACATCTATCGGTTTAATTAAATCGGGCTCTTGTTTTAGCTTCTTGCCGATAGAAGTTCTTCTTACTAAGATCTCCAAGTTCAGCCATTTTGCAGCAATGTTCCTTTGGTAGGAAGGAGGATCCCTTTCTTTTTTTTCACTTTCAATTCAATCCAAGTGTACATTTGATTAAGTACAACAGTTGGAAAGAAATCATTGGCCAAAAGATCTTCCAACTTTATGATCCAGCAACCATGTAGGTTTCTGATCACATTCTGAGTTGTTTCCTCATTGCTGGTCTTTGTATATTAAATGCTAGTGCCAATTGCAATGTTGGCTAGCCTCTTTTCTTCCTGTCTTTGCCTTCTACTTCTTGACTTAGCATTTTCTTGATCTCTTGCTGAAAATCTTGAATCAGAAGAGAAGTGTTTGGATTGGCCAGAAGGAGTTAAGGCAGAATAGGCCTAGCTCTTATTGCTTGAGCTATTGTTTGGTCATCATCATTATCATCATCTTCATTCAGATTTTGATGACTCTCAGTGTGACAGTATTCTTGAGTTTCAGCAAAAGTTCTTCTTCTTTTTGGATTTGCTGAACTTCTCTCAGAATCTGTTTCAGCTTGTTTCTTAGAACTTTTCTCTTTTTCAGCAAGAGGTTCTCTGGGAGGTGGACCAGGCAGTATCAATGGCGCTTCAGCAGAGGGTTTCTTTGATCTTGAAGATTTCCTTTGTTTATCTTCCCCCTTAGACATGGATTGCATCATCGGTCGGATGTGTAGAGAGAAAAACTCATTGCAATTTTCAGCAAGAGTACTTAGGCTATTGTATTTGAGAATTATGCCTTGCTGATCAGTAGTTAGCTTGGACCGCTCTTCCTTAATACAAGCCAAGTTCTCCTCATGTCTGCGCTCATTGTCGACTTTTTCTTCAATGAAAGCGTGAGCCTTTTTCAATGCACTTTTAGCAAGTTTGAGTGCTTGACTGACATCTTCTTCATAGCTTTTGTGATGTAGACTGATGTCTTTCTGAGCTATGGTAAGAGAAGTAGTGCGTTTCAGCACTGTAGCCAGTATTTTGCCAATGTCAAGCGGACTATCAGCAAGCAATGCATCATCCTCTTCTTGGCATGCTTTGTGAACATCCATTAGTGCCTTTATTCTAGGAGTAAAATCCTCAACGTTAGGAAACGGCACTAGAGAGGGAGTAAGTGAATGAGCTTTGATCTCAGTAGCGGATTGATCATCATTTCTCCGCAAGTGACTTCTCTCAGCATCTTCTTCATCAATTTGGAGAGATGGAGGAGGAATTGCAACCTCTTTGGGTTCAATTTTCTTTGTTCTTTCTTCTTCATTTGCTGAGAAATTAGAGAGTTCTTCTTCGTCATCAAATTCGTCAAGGCCAGCAACCTTGGTTCCCAAATGTTTAGCTTCAGACACTTGTGGTTGAGTGGTTGCTGAGGGCAACTCTTTTGACTCAACAACTGGAGTTTCACCAGTAGTAAGTGGAAGGGAGGAGACTTCCGTGTTGTTCACTCCTGAAGATTGAGCAATGTCTAGATTCTATGTATGTCTAGCATGAATCTGTAGACTATTTTGAAGTGCTCTTTGATAATCTTCATCCATTTCTTCATCTTCAAAGGTTTGGATCAGTGACCTTGGCTTCGAGTAATGCTAACTCGGCATCAGAAAGCTTAGCTTTGCCTAAGTGCATTTCAGCATGCTTTCCGGCGTACTCTTCTTCATTTCCAGCAACTTGTTCAGTTGCTTGAGTACTTGTCTCAGCAGGAGAAGGAGTGGATTCTTGATGCTGACTGTGAGTTTGGTCAGCTTGCTGATTCTCAGTATTTTGATTTTCAGTCTCAGCAACTGTTAGTTTAACTCCACCAGCATCAGGACTAGGACCTTGATTATCATCATCATCGTCCTTGTTGTCCTTAGAACATTTCCCTTCATCATCATCACTTGTATCTTTTGGGATATTTTCATCCTCTTCTTCTTCATCATCGTCCGTTAGTATGACTAACTCGAGATGTTTGTACATAGCAGCACTTGTGGGGATCAGCCACCATGGGTACAAAGGAACCCTTGAGCATCACAGCTTGTTCAGCTGGAGAGGCACTCTTCAATTTTGCTTTCATATTTTCTCTGATTAAAGCAATCAGACTTGAGCTCATTAGCTGAGAATATGTAAGCTCTTCTGGAAGTATTGAGTGTACAAATGTCTCGAGTCTCAATAAAGAGATTTTCTTTTTCTCATTGGATAGATGAAGGTAAAGATCAGAGAAATCCATCCTTCTGTACCGTTGCCAGTTGCTGACAGACTTAGCAACTCTGATCAATGTATTCTTTTTGAAGTTTGAGTAGAGTTCTTCTGAACTAACTTCAAGATCTTCAGTGATATGAACCACTTCAGTGGTCTCCTTTTGAGCCTGAAAGAGAATAAAGTTAAGTTCAGGAAGGTTTTGGAAAATAGTTTTAGAGTCTAAAACTGTAACATGATTTACCTGCTTATGTTCAACAAGCTCATGTTGCACACCAAGTTGTGCTGGTACTATTTCCATTGCTTCAGGAGCTTGGGCAGCATCCTTGAATTGTTCATCCTGAAATAACTTTATATTAGATACAAGTACTAAGTTTTAAAACTTAGTAAATTTACCAAAAATTTCATCTACCTGCTGAACAGGAGTTATGGATTCTGGTGCAGAAGTTTCAGCAATCTTCTGACTTGTATCTTGAGAAGTCTGTAAGGAAACAATTATATCAGCAAAAGATATCAGATAGTGAAGTTTTGCTTATATCTGAGTTAACTACCTGCTGAAGAAGGGCAGGTGGTGACTCAGTCCTAATGATAGCAGCTTCATTATCTGGGACTTGTTCTTCAGCAGACTTCTTTTCTTGCTCTAGTTGAGAAGGCTGTGCAGATTCAGCAATCTCCCTTGTCTCTGAAATGACAAGTTGAGCAGAGACATCTTGACCTTTTAGTTCACTACTTGTCATGAACATGTCTACTCATTTGTTGGAGTTGTCTTCAATCTCCAAGTCCATTTGCTGGCTTAGGTCAGTCAGCACCAGTTGAACTTTGTCAATAGAGGTCAAAGGTGGACTAGGTCTAATATCTAATATTCTCAGCCTCTTGAGATGCGTCGTCAAATACTGTCTCTTGTTGTGTTTCAGCAACTTCTGGGACTTGAACCATTGCAGTCTCAGCAAGTGGTTCTTCAACAATTGCAGCTTCAACAATTTCTGGGACCGGATTAGTTGCTTGTTCAGCAACTATCTCTTCATCAACATTGTCAGCAAGTGCCGCTCTTCTCAAGTCTGCAGCAATATCACTTGCTGGTTCCAGAGTGTTGTCATCAAGATTATCTACAATGTAGATATCGAAGACTTGGGCAGGAATTTCATTTCCACTGCCATGTGGTCTTGTATCAGCAGATGTATCAACGTTAGGTTGATTGTTGAAGGCTTCTGCAAACACTTCAACAATATCTACTACAGTGGCTTGCGTTTCAGCAACCACTGGAGCATCATCTGATAAACCATGGACAATTGGAACGGACTTACGTGCCGTTGTTTTCTTTCTTGGTTAAGTCTTTGTCCGTTTCTTCTTGGGAATAGGATCAACTGATGATGCTGCAGTTTGAGTGTCATCATCAGCTTTCCTCTTTTTCTTCTTAGATTTCTCACTGGGTGCATTCGTTTCAGCAACCGCAGTGGCTTCAGCAGCAACATTTGCAGCTGTTGCATTCTCAGCAACATTTGCAGCTGTTGTACACTTACCTTGTTGATCAACATCTGCAGCTGTTGCATTCATGGACTGATTATCAGTCTCAGCAACATTTGCAGCTGTTGGATACCTATCTTGCTGACCAATATTTACAACATTTGCAGCTGTTGTCTTCTTTGATTTCTTGTCAGCAAACTTAGGTCCATTCTGATTGTAGAAGGCTCTTCCCACATTGCATACTGATTTCTTAATCGGCAATGGGTTTCTTAGCTGAATCCTGAAGTGTTCAAGGATGTAGCATATTTTCAATCCATACATCACTGGAAAGGTAGGTGAGATTGTATTGTCTTCAACCTTTACCTTGAACTTAGTAACACAATCAACAAGTCTGTTGAAAATGTACTTAGCCCAGTTGAGCTCAGTTTTATTCTCATGGATATGCATCAGCAATGGCCACCTTCTCAAGCCAACTTGGTCAATTCCTCCAACTTGGGAGTCTAAGACTTTGATTAGTAGCAGAGCTACCAGACCAAGCGAATGGCAGAGATGCTTCCTCTTTACGTGCTTTGTCCAGGTCACGGGAGCAATCTCTCCTTTCTTCATTCTTTCGTTTCTGACATCACTGTAGAAGGCTTCAATTTCTTCATCAGTGGCAGTGATGTCATCTTCAGTCCCAGTAGTTGGAATCTGAAAGATGTTTGCTAAATCAATCCATTTCAGGATGATTTGCACACCTTGAGCTGAGGTAGAAATCACTTTTTCAGTGACTCCTTGTCCGTCAGTATGGGTTTGGATTTCTGCATTACTGTAGAACTCCATTGTGTCCAACATGCTCACTTTCTTAGTGCGAGCAGTAATGAAGAAAAGAAGGCCTTGTTGATTAATCAAGTTCAACGCCTCTTCGTTTTCTTCGTCCAATTCTTGTTCATTGAAGTATCTAATGTACTTCTCTTTGGAAAATCCGCCCCACTGCATCATCTGCTCACACTTTGCAGTGTCGAGATATGCAGGCGGCATGGGTCTTTCGGTTACTCGGTCGTTTTTCAACACAATTTTCAGTGTGTTGGTTGCTAGAATTTCAACCGGAGTAGTGCTTTTTCCAACACTGTCTGCCTTAGATGACTTAGAGGTCTTAGATGATTGTCTCTTAGGAGCCATCTCTTATATAGTAGGGGGGTTGTACGAAAAAGAGAGTTATCTTTTTGACCGGAGGTACAGTGAATTCAGAGCACAGGCTAGAGAATTTGCAGAGAAAGGAAATGTGAGTTAAAGAATTTTGTCTTTCTCTAACTCTTCATTTATATAGTGTCTCTGTTGTGTGAGAAGCTCAACTGGTTTTGAGTTCTCAGCAAGGGTAAAACAGAGATTCATCTGTGTTAGTGGAGCCTTTGCATTAAATGCATAGTGGTCCACTAACAAAAACCGTCAGAGCATACTTTCTCTTTATAATATCAACCGTTGGATAAAAAACTGGTTTAAAATCAATGGCCACGATTCTATTTCATGTCATGATTAACAACGAGTTTATCTATGCCAGATTGACGTCACAAATTGATTTCACCTTGATTCACGGGATTTGATCCTTTTTACTCCAACGCTAATTGCTTGCTGAAGTACATGAGAATCTTTTCAGCGATTTTAATCAATTTGACTTTGGCACTTTCCTGTTTAGGTAACAAGCCTTGTATTTGCTGAAAATTCCCCCTTAATCAAATATCTCATATTTCTTTGAGTTAAAAGACATTTCTGAGTTCCCGTCTCAGCAAATTCTTTTTATATTGAGATATCCTTAGGTAAAATCCGAGAGGTATTCTTGCTCTTTGCTGAGTTCCTGTTTCAGATTTTTCTTTTGATACTAGAATACCTGTTTCAGTATCTTTGATTGTCTGAAGGCCAGTTTCAGCAATCTTTAAAGTTTTCCTTTGCTGAGTACCCGTCTCAGCAAGTGATCAAGTTTCCTAACAAATACCCGGTTTGAAGGAATTACTTGCTGAATGTCTGTTTCAGCAATCATGTAGGGAGCTATCATTTCTTTTTAGAAGAAATCAGTGGAAGGGACTTTATACATGTAAGCATACTTTGGCTTGCTGAATGCCTGTTTCAGCAATCTACCAAATGTATCCCTTACTATTGAGGTAGTTCAATCAATCCAATGTTATACATAAGCATTGCCAACCTATTATCTGGTAGGGGCTTGGTAAAGATGTCAGCAAGTTGATCATCAGTACCTACTTTCACAACCTCAATGTCTCCTTTTTCCACATGATCTCTAATGAAATGATGTCTAATATCAATGTGCTTTGTCCTTGAGTGGAACTTAGGATTTTGCGTGATAGCAATAGCACTTGTATTATCACAAAAGATTGGTGTTTTCTTTGCAGAAATACCATAATCTCTTAATTGTTGCTGAATCCATAGGATTTGAGCTGTGCAACAACCAACCACAATGTACTCAGATTCAGTAGATGAATTGGCAACACAGGTTTGCTTCTTGCTGAACCATGATATTAATCTAGTACCTAGAAACTGACAAGTTCCAGAAGTACTTTTTCTATCAAGAGTTGATCCTCCATGATCAACATCAGAATAACCAACCAATTCCAATCCAGAATCTTTAGGATACCATAATCCAACATTGACTTTACCTTTGACATATATTTCAGTATCTTAAGTGCCTTTTTGTAGTGTGATTCTCTTGGATCGGATTGGAATCTAGCACACACACAAACAACATACTGAATGTCAGGTCTACTTGCTGTTAAATACAGCAAAGAACCAATGAGCTTCCTATACTTGTGTTCATCAACACTCTTATCTTGTTTAGTATAGCCCAATTTGGTACCAACACTCATACGGATCTTTTCAGCTTTTTCTTCCTCTTTGATCCTAAACTTTATGAGCATTTCCTTTGCATACTTTGCTTGATTTATGAATATTCCATCTTTGAGTTGCTCAATCCTATGAAATAATTCAATTTACCCATCATGCTCATTTCAAACTTGTTTGTCAAAATCATCACAAAGTTGCTTGTCCTTAGATCCAAATATTATGTCATCCACATAAATCTGGACTAAGAGTATTTTACCATCATGGTTCATGGTAAATAAAGTTTTGTCAACTTCACCTTTCTTGAAACCATTATCCAACAAGAACTTAGCTAAGGTATCATACCAAACTCTTGGTGCTTGCTTTAGACCATATACAACTTTCTGAAGCTTGTATACCATCTTGGTTTCTAAGGGAAGTTCAAAGCCAGGGGGTTGTTCCAAGTAGACTTCTTCAGCAAGTTCACCATTTAGGAATGCACTTTTAACATCCATTTGATAAACAATGAAGTCATTGTAAGCAGCAAAGGCTAAGAAAAGGCTAATTGCAACCAATCTTGCAACTGGAGCATAAGACTCATCATAGTCCAATCCTTCAGTCTGACAGTAACCTTGAGCAACTAAACGTGCTTTGTTCCTTGTTACTTCTCCAGACTCAACTTGTTTCTGAACACCCACTTTGTACCAATTGCTTTCTTTCCTTCAGCAAGTGGTACAAGTTTCCAGACTTTGTTCCTTTCAACTTGATCCAGTTCTTCTTGCATTGCCTTGATCCATTCAGAATGCTTTAAAGCTTCTTCTATGGTCTTGGGTTCAATTTCTGAAACAAAGCAAGAGAACAAAGCTTCTACTTCTATGACGTTTGCTTCTTTAGCAAGTTCTTGATTAGTAGATACTTTGGATCTAGTCACTTGGCGTTTGTCAATATCACCAATCATATCCGTAGAGGGATGATCTCTAATCCATTTATTTATAGGTAATCTGCTTTTTGGATCTGGATAAGTTTGCTCTTCAGCATGTACTTGCTCAGTACTACTGGTATCTTGTTGTGCCTCTACTGAGATTAATTCATCAGCAACTGCTTGTTCAACATTGCTGGTTTGAGGTAACTCATCAGCAGGCACATGAAGTTGCATAGTTTCAGCAACATCCGGAGCAACCGCGTCTTTTGCAGGAAATTCTTTATCATGAACTATTTTTATCTTGTCATGACTCGGGGGAGGAGAGTCATTGTCAGAATCATCATTTAGTTCAATTGATTTGATTTTCCTAGCATCAGATTCAGTTCTTTGCTCGTGTATGAGTAATTTCTTCATACAATCTGATATTTCTTTTTCAGCATGGACTCCTTGTGATTTTTCATAGAATACAACGTGCACTAATTCTTCGATCTTTTGTGCCTTTTTGTTGTAAACTCTATAAGCTTTACTATGCAAGGAGTAACCAAGAAATATCGCTTCGTCTGCCTTTGGTTGAAATGTTCTTCAGTATTCTCTACCATTGTTAAGAACAAAGCATTTGCAACCAAACACTCTTAGATGGGTGATGTTAGGAGGTCTTCTAACAAATAACTCATAGGGAGTTTTGTTGTATTCCTTAGTTATCAAACATCTATTTTGAGTATAGCAGGCGGTACTAATCGCTTCAACCCAATAAGCTTCACTTATTTCAGTGTCAGCAAGCATTGTTCTAGCTGCTTCCTTAAGGGTACGATTCTTCCTTTCAGCAACACCATTTTGTTGTGGTGTCCTTACTGAGGATAACTGATGTTGTATGCCTTTAGAAGTGCAATACTCAGTTATGTACTGGTTTACAAACTCAGTACCATGGTCTGTTATAATGACTTTTACCTTGTCATTTTTCATGACTTCAAGGTTATTCAGCAAGTTAGGTATTTCAGTCCTTGTTTCAGACTTGTGTTTGATAAATACTACCCAAGTGAATCTTGAATAGTCATCTACCACCACCAGACCATACTTCTTACCAGCATAGCTTGTTGAAGAAGATTCAAACAAGTCCATGTGCAAGAGTTGTAAAGGTTTTGTAGTTGACGGTACTGCCTTGTTCTTAAAAGAAGATTTGGTTTGCTTTCCTTGCTGACATGCATTTCAAACACCTTCCTTCTTAAAAGTAACCTTAGGTAATCCAACTACAAGTGCCTTTTTAGACAGCTTATTCAGCGTCTTGAAGTTTAGGTGACTTGTTCGTTTATGCCATAACCATGCTTTTTCAGCAAGGCAATCATGATCTGAGACAAGGAATTTTTCAACGATTGCTGAAGACCAATCTACAGTATACAAACCTCCTGATCTTCTAGCAACAATAATAACCTTCTTTGTCTCAAAGTCTATAAGTTTACATTCATCACTTTTGATTTTGATGAAGTATCCTTTATGAGTGAATTGACTCATGCTGAAAAGGTTAAACTTAAGATTTTTGACATAAAGAACTCCCGAAATGGTAATGCATCCTAACTTCACGTCACCATAACCTTTAGTAGAACCAAAGCCTCCACCAGCAAACCTTATTGTTGGATCTTTAGACCACCGTCTATAGTTTATAAGGTTTTTCTTGTTGCCCGTCATGTGCTTTCCACAACCATTGTCAAAGTGTCAAATTGCATTGTTTGTCTCCGTGGCTGAAGTCTGCACAATCAAGAGCAAACAAGTTAATTATCCAATATTGGATGTCCATTAACATGTTCAAGAAAGCGTCCAGTGGAAACCCAAGTCTTGAGTTTTTCAACTTTGACTTGTTTTCTACTTGCTGAGGAACTAGAAGGTTTTGAGCCGAAAGACTTTTGATCACTGCTAATCAAGTCCACGTTCTGATGTGGTGTCTTGTTCAGTTGACCTTTTTGCTGAACATACTTTTCAGTAAGTTCTTTTCTCGCAAGGTTCCTTCTAGTCCTAGCGTTTTGAGTTTTGTCAGAACTCTTAGGCTTGGTTTTATTCATCTCTTTGAAGTATCTTTGCTAACTTTACTTATACTCATGAAAAGTTGACTTTGCTTGGTTTTGAAACCAAGTCCACTTTCCGGAGAATGCTGAGCTTTTGTCTCAGCAACCTTACTTTATTCAAGTTTGTCAGCAAAGGTCTTCTGATTACTTTTAGTAATCTTGCCTTTTGACTTAACAAATTGCTTTTCAGCAACTTGTTTGGCGGAATGTTTTACAACATCCTTTTTCTTAACAGCTTGCTTTTCAGCAACCTGTTTTCCTTTTAAAGTCTTGTTACTTTGAGTAGCAATAGCGGGCTTTACGGTCGTAGGTACTTGATTGCATATTTCAGCAACCTTAGATTGACCAATCTGATAGAGTTCTGGTTAACCACTATCAGTTGCACGTACAAAGGTAATTGGTGATTTGTCTTTACTCAAGATTATTACATCGTCACCTTCATACGTTGCACCTAAACCTTCTTTCTGAGATGGGTCTCTCAGATAAGAGTTTAGTTCAGTCAGCGTGTTACCCGCATCAGCATAAGATTTGAAATTTATTTTCATCTTTTTCATTTCTTGTATTTCAGCAAGCAACTTTAGAATTGAGGACTGATACTCTTCCAACTCTATTGGCATTTGAGAATTCTTCTCTGTAGCTTCAGCAATCAACTTCTTGAGATGCAATATTCAGCATCCTTCTTTTCTGACTCTTCTTTCAGCAAAACATACTTTTCAGTAGTTTGCTTTGTTAGAGTTTCAGCATTTTGTAGTTTCTCTTGCTGTTTGCTCAGAGTTTTCTCAAATCTTTCGATTTCTCCTTGAATTCTACAAAGGTCAATATCATCTTCACTTTCTGAGTCAGAGTCAGAGGTAGGACTGTTTACCTGACCGGCCATGAGGCAGAATTCATAGTTTGACACATCTGGATAAGCTCCCATAGCTATTCCACAAACTTCCTTGCCAATCTCTACATCAAGAGTGGCTTCTTCTTCTTCAGTGTCTGAGCTCTCTACCTCACTGTCTTCAGAGCTAGTATCAATGCAAAATGCATCGATATTTGCTTGAAGCTTTTTCTTTCTTCAGCAATCAAAGCCCTTTTGAACTTCTTCTTCTTTTCAGCAGATTTACCTTTCAGCAAAGGACAATTTGCTTTGAAGTGTCCAGGCTTTTTGCAATAAAAGCAGAGATCATTGCCAACTGCTGGTTCTTCAGAAGAATTTTCTTGCTGAGCTTGCTTGTTCAGCGAGCTAGCTTCATTCTTGTATTTATGGTAGTTGTTACCAAGATGCTTTTTCAGCTTCTCTTTTGCTTTTCGCCTTTCAAGTTCCTTACTGATGAATTTCTTCATGTTTTTAACAACTAAAGCATTTTCATCAGCAGGCTCTTTATCATTCTTCTTTTCAGAAGCTGACGGCTTTGTAGCAAGAGCAATGTTTTGCGATTTTTCAGCAAACATATTTTCTCTTTGCTTTGTCTCGTAGTTGACAGTAGCAAGATGAGAGAACAACTCTGTAGGTGTGATATTTGGCATTCCTTGATTATAATAGAAATTCTGAGTATGGATCCACTCTTGGTTCAGACTTCTAATAATGGTTTTCACGTTCTCAGAATCTGAATAGAGATTTCCAACTCCTAAGGCAGCCATTTCACTTACTAGAGTTGTGAATCTGAAATCCAAGTCTTCCAGTGACTCATTTGTACCTTGTTTAAAGTTCTGCAACTTTAACTTAAGCACTTCGAGTTTGTTTTCATTGGTTTTATCAGATCCAGCGCAAAGATCTGGAACCATTTTCCAAGCTTCCTTAGCAGTTTTGGCACTCCCCAGTTTGCACTGTATAGTATCCGAAGTTGATCGAATAATGATGTTTCTTGCTTGGCCATCAAGACGGAATCTTTTGGCTTCATCAGAAGTCCATTCCTCTCTTGGTTTTGGAGCGACAGTATATCGACTGGTTCACGTAAGATAGTTTCCTTACCCGCTTCTGTGGTTTTGTGAGGAAAACTTCTCTCAAGTTTAGTGATCTTGATAGGTCCATCATTTATGACAGTGACCATTTCATCACTAATGTCCTCAAGATGTAGCATCATGTTGTTTCACCATTTTTCATAGTTTTCGAGCTTCAGCAAGGGAGCGTCTCCTAAAGACATCCTGTCAGCAAAAGATTACCAAACTGATCAAGTGAGAGTGATTTACGGAAAGCACCTAAGGGGATCTAGGTTCAGTGCTGAAGGTTAAAGAACCTCGCTCTGATACCACTTGTTGGTCCCTTTAAACAACAAGAACAGACTAGAGGGGGGGGGTGAATTCGTCGTTTAAAAACTTTCTCAGCAAGTGCTTATTACTTTTCAGTAATGAGTTTGCTGATACTTAACTTTCTCAACAAGTACTAGTTACTTTTCAGTAACGAGTTTTACCGGTACTTTAAAAACAGAGTGCGGAAGTCTTTATACAATAAGTGCTTTTCAGAGAGTGATAGTTTCAGCAAGTGAGCAGAGTGACAATGTACAAATAGTTAAGCTTGCTGAAAACTAAAAGCAGTAAAATAAATCACACAAACACTTTTATAATGGTATCTGAGAGTGGCGTAATCTTTCAACTAATCCACTTTGTCCTTTCTAGGACTGAATCCACTAAGATAAGTTTGAGGTTCCTTACAACACCTATCTATAATGATTCTTCAGAAACCAAAGCACACTTGCTTCGTTTCCAACCTAACTAGAGAACGAAACATTGTTCTCCACCAAACTTGGGACTTATAATCAGCAACACAATGCTTGATTAATTCCCCCTGAATTTCACGCCTGAAAAAGGGTGCTTATCGGTTAGAGAGGTCTGGGATGAGATGAATTGAGTATAACTTATTCATCTATAACAAGTTATCTAAAGAAACACAACTTGGAATACTTTTCAGTAAACAAGTTAAGTTGTTTCTGGTGTCAAGACTTGTTCTTGTTCGATAGAAAGAACACTTAACTAATTTCTTATCCGTGAATGTTCTACTTCTTCACAAGTAGCTTTTGTTTCAAGCTTAAGTCTTGGAACGGATCAATATGCAGTAAAGAGTATGGAAGATTGAGTGTTTAAGCACAAGTGAGAGTTTGATCACATTGTTGACACACTTCAACTCTTCGCCGGATGACCTCTATTTATAGTGAATCAAGGGAGCCGTTTGAGTTTAAAATTCTAAGGCTTTGTTCCGTAAGATGTCACTATCTTGCTTTTGTACTTTCAGCAGCGTCCTTCATTTGTCTTCTAGTCTTCATGTTCTTCGCGTGCTTACTTTGCATTTAATGTTCATTTGAATGGAATTCAAATGTGAACGTTGGAGCCAAAATGCAAGTACTTTCAGCAAGGAGGTCACATATGTATTTCAGCAAGTGGTCAGTCTCAGTTTCAGAAGCACAACCTACTCTGTCATATAGATTTTCACTTATGCAAGTTGTTGCTGAAATTTCCACTTTCTGAGCAACATGTGCCTTTGTAGATACCATCTTCAGAAATCTTCTTAAGTCTTCAGTCTTCGAATTTTCAAGTTTCTGAATGGTTCTAGTGCTTCAATAGTTCATTTGTAAAAACAAAGTACACATCAGCAAAACTAAAGCACCTAACTAGTACCTACACTAAGTCTTCAGCAAACGTTCCTCTTTTACAATGTCCTTAAAATTTTAAATTCCTATGGACCTTAAGAGTACTAGTTACTGGACTTTCCTTAATTTAGCATGGTTAATTGCTCATCAAAAGTTACAAGTTTCCTAATAGATTAATAATTATTCAATTAGAAGCTGCGAGACCTTAGTAGGTTTTACAATCTATGCATGTTCTTTGTTGGTTCCCCGAATACAAACAAATTTATGAAATTCGGAATTCTCCAAGTATTTAATTATAAATATTTATGTTTGTTATCCTTTGTAGATTAATTTGTACCCCTAAGCCAGAACTAGATTTGGTGATAATTGTTGTGTGTGTTCGTGTTCATGGTTTTGATCTGTTAAATAGATGGTAGAAATTCATGTTAAGATCAGACATTATTGATATTAATGATCATCCTTTGTACATGAAGAACGATAATCATTACGAAATAAGTTCATGTTAACTTGTGTAGTATATTGCACTGAACTGTTAATCAATGTTACGAAATAAGTCATCTATTTTGCCCCAACTCTTTTAATTCCATATTGTTCTTGTTAAAATCAAGCAACTGTTGGATGAGCAACCACTTCCACCAACTGCTCCTACTGAAACCACAGTGTACGAGGCAGAAATCACTGCTCCCCGGAAACGTGGACGCCCAAGGGGCAGCACAAAAAGTACATGCCTTCTTCACACTTATATTTATCCAACAATTATACATATTCTGTGTACTGATTAGAAGCTATTAACACCCATTATTTGTTATTATTATGTAGGAACAAAGACCGTGGATGCAAGGGGAGGTGTTATGGCACCTTATACAATACAACATGCATTTTCAGGTTTGAGTGGTCTGCCTCCTGCATTGTCTCATGAAGGTTTGTCTACTAACTTGCAATTAATATTGCCTCATAGCTAGAACCTCTATGATTTCTTACACTTCTAATTATATCAATTGGTAAACAAAGGCACAAAGAGTTGTGATGATGCAGTAGTTGCATCAGCTTCCAAGGAAACTCCAGCTCCTAGAAAGCGTGGCCGCCCTCGTAAAACCGCAGATAGTAAGCTTTCAAGCAATATTGTCATGAATATCCATTTATTTACCATTTCTTTACTGTTATCATTCACATGATTTTTCTGTCACTACCAGACCTACATTCACCCTCTCTCTTTGTTCTCGTAGCACCAGCTCCGTTGTCACAACCGTGGAGAATTAAGGTGCATTTTAATGGGAAGTTTGTCCGAGACCCGACTGGTGAAGTGCACTATGCTTATGGTAGGGTCGCGTACATATACGTCGAAGACAGGAACACCTTCGACTATGTGGCTTTGTGCGCTGTCATCTGGGGAAGGCTGACAGGTCCAATGAAGATGGGCCTTATGTGGTTTTTCAACGCAAACATCCCTAGGCTGACTAAATCCCTCAAACCCTTGCAGCAGGATACCCATGTGGTTAAGATGTTTGATCTGGCAACCCGCAATTCAAGCAAAGACATCACGGTATATGCACAAACGACAGGAATGATATGGGAGGAACGTGGCCCCTGGTTTGTGAAAGTGTATCATCTGCCACGGTCGGTCAAGGGAATGTGTTGGTGCAGGAAGATCAAGTTCGAAACAGTCTGGAACCATGTGCTTGCTCGAGAAGTTGATGTTGAACAACTGGGTGCTGCCTTCGTACCAAACTGGTATGTTACTGAAAAACCACAATCCGTTGCCCGAGGCACCTCGCAGCTTGCCGGGACAAAATCAGGCAACTCAAGTCATCCCCTTCCGCTTTTGAAGTATGCTGTTCCATTGAATCTTTTGTCATCTTATTATCCTGTGTTTTGAACTCATGACAATTTTTACTTTCAATGTTGATACATCTACTACCAGTTAGAATTCTTATATATAATCTATATTCAAGTTGGAGGTAAAATATTAAAAAATTCTAAAAATTTAACATGGGTAGTTACAGAATTGGAGGGAAAATTCAAAAAATGTTAATTCACCATAATGCCCTCCCTTTGGAGAACAAATAATTTGAGCCAGAAGGGTATTTTTGGTACATAAACAAGGGTAGTTATAACTACCTAGCACAAGTCACGATTTCCTTCACACGGAGTCCAAAATACGTTACAGAATAATCCTAATTATATTCCAAAAATAATATTTTTTATTCAAAATTTATCAAATTTTATATTTTAGGTTCGAACCAGTAATTTTACATAACCGAAAAACTCAAAAAATCACACAAGTCTAAGAATTTTAGGTTCGAACCCATTTTCGAGGATCTCAACTCAAAAACGGCGTAGACGCTCTATGTGTGCCGCGAAACCAATTGAAATACTTACGTTCCACTAGATAAGTCTCACGAGTCAATTGCACCATATCATCAACACTTACGTTCCACTAGATGAGTCTCACGAGTCAATTGCACCATATCATCAACACTTACGTTTCACTAGCTGAGTCTCACGAGTCAATTGCACTATATCATCAACACTTACGTTCCACTAGATGAGTCTCACGAGACGCAGCAAAAAAAAAAGATGAGTCTCACGAGTCAATTGCACTATATCATCAACACTTACGTTCTTGTATTACTATGTATTCTGAAAACTACTTACGTTCTCAATTGTTATGCATTGTTAAAACTAACGTTCTTAATTTCCTAGTACCATGAACACTTACATTATAAATTTTCTCTATATCAAAATTAAGACTTACGTTCAACCACATGTGTCTCCACCTACGTTGCTCATTGAAGTAAAATTCATGTTATGGAACTAATATTTTTACCCTATGCCCTATACCCTAACCCCCCAGAAAATTACAGTTTCCTCCACATTGTAAAAAGAAGATTTTCATTTCCCTCCCTCCTTTTAAATTTATTAGGCGAATTATAAAAAGTGAATTCGAGTGGTTTAACTTCGTTATTAATTTTCATCCTTGTGGTTTCTGCCGTCAACTTATCACCAGAAGTCCAGAACGACGAATAACCCTATCTGAATACCAATTGGCCGATTTCACATCTGGTAATGAAGGAGAATTGGGTCACCGATTCGAGCGATGTTATTGGAGGGTATGATAGTTCGATGAATACAGAGTATTTCTCTGATTATGAGCCACGATTGGTGGGGTACGAGGACAAAATTGACAACCTGGAGGATCAATTGTTCTATAGACAATGTCTGAAAGTGGAGAAGGATATGGCAATGACAGTGAGGAAGGACGAAGACGCAGAAATTGAAGTAGTTAAAGAGACACCACCCGAAATTGTCATGACTGATTCTCAATATGTTGATGATTATGATAATTTGGGTGACTATGAGGAAAGGAGATGGGGCTACAATGAGCGATTGAGGGAGATTGAGAATCGAATTAGCAAATTCGAAGAGCGCTTTGATAAAAAATGTTTCTTGATGAACTGGAGAAATTGGAAAAAGAAGAACAGAAGAAGGAGGAGATGAAACAAATGTGCAACGCGGTTGCTGCGTTGCTCGTGACTTTCAGTGTTGCTCCATTTCTCAACGTTCACGCTCCGTAGGTTAGTATAGTTTTACGAAGTTTTGTTTGGTTGATATTTAAGACTTTTGTTGATCACATGCACAAGCTATGGTTTGGATTGATTTGTAAATTGTGGCTTCTTTATGGATGTAATGTGATTGTTTCCTTAAAATGAAATGAAAATGTGCTTCACATTTACCATTTGTGAATTTACTTTGAATCCATTGAGCAAGTTTACTTTAATTGTTTTGCATGTTGATTTACCTTTACTGTATTTTGATCACTCTTATGATTTGGCTGAAGAATAATTGCATTTTATTTGTCTATTAATGGTGTTAAAAAAATAAATGTTGAACAAACAGATGTTGAAACTTTAGCATTTTATTTGCCAGTGTGTGTGTGTGTGTGTGTGTATATATATATATATATATATACATATATATATATATATATATATATATATATATATATATATATATATATATATATATATATATGTATATATTGTTGATACAGAAAAATGGACTCCTATTACATTGATTCTGTCAACAAAACCTCATCTAGTGTATATGGCCACTTCCCCAAGTTCCTTTAGGCATTTTAGACTTATGTGTATCATGTTTGGTTGATAACAAGTAGCAGAGTCAGAAGATAGGAAAAAATGTTTGAAAAATCAGAGAAAAATAGAAAAATGGACTGATATTTCATTGATTCTGCCAACAAAACCTCTTCTAGTGTAAATGGATCTCTTATCAAGTACATTAAGGCTCTGTAAACTTATGTTCATGAAGTTTAGATGATAACAAGTTGCAAATCCAGAAAATATATAAAGTTGAGAGGAAACTCGGAGAAAAATAGAAAACTTACCTGTATATGAACAGTCACAAATAAGGCCGAGTGAAATGCAAAACATAATTTTCAACATTCAACAAAACATCTTTATTTATTCACTGGAAAACAGATTACAATGTTTTACAAATTTACTCCTAAACCACCTTATTTCTCCACACCTAACTGTTACAAAGATCTTTATATAAGTCGAACATAAAAATAGAAAGTAAGACTAGTTGTGCATACCTTTCCGATTGATTCGACAATCTCGCCTATGCCTTTGATCTCTACTCTATTTCTTTCTCCGTTCTCCAAGGAAGCAAGCATCCACCCACGTCCCTGAGAAACGAGCTAATTGACTGCTTCAGGGTACGGGGGGCCTGTGGCAAACAAGCTTTGATGCACCGCTTTGGACAAAATCCGACTACTGCATCCCGTGATGAAGGAGGGAGAGTAGAAACGAAAAAGACGGAGCTGCAGATCAACTAGGAGGCATTACGCCTTGCTAGCATATTCTGTAGAATCATTACGCCATGCTACCATATTCTTGGAAACTCTTCTCCCCTTTTTATGAAGAAAGAAAATTTCCGAATCTCAAGTCAATGATTCACTCTTCTGGATTTAGGTCGACCTCTAGGTTTTGGCAAAGAAATAGGTTTTGCAACTAGATGAACGATGAGTTTGGGAATGATACTTAGCGAACGAGAGAGTATCATTGTATCCAAGCCACCGCCATCGGATGGACAAAAGTGAGCACCAGTATTGTAGTAGGTCATATTTTCTGGTGGAAGTAGGCAAAAGCAGGAGAAGAAGGTTGTAGAGAGGTTACTGGAATAAGCTTTAATGTACACACATATAGACACATAACAAGAAGTGATATATATAGACACATAACAAGCATTCATAGCCATTCATTCAAAGGAGACCAGTTTTCAATGGTCAAACTGACATCTCCACTTCCCCAAGAATAGAGATAAGATCAGCTGAGTAATTAATAGAGGAAAAGAATAGTTCATATGTTGAAAGGTCCATTAAGAAAAAAAGGGAAAAGAATAGTTTCAATGTTGTGCATAATGTTGTTCAACTTTTAATCATATGGTGCTGACTAAAAGTTGAGAACAGCACCAAAGATCATGTTTGGTTGATATCAAGTAGCAAAGTCAGAAGATAGGAAAAAATGATTGAAAAACCAGAGAAAATAGAAAAATGGACTGCTATTACAATGATTCTGTCAACAAAACCTCTTCTAGTATATATGGCCACTTCCCCAAGTTCCCTTAGGCATTTTAGACTTATGTGCATCATGTTTGGTTGATATCAAGTAGCAAAGTCAGAAAATAGAAAAATAAATTTTAAAAATAAGAGAAAAACAGAAAAATGGACTGTTGTTTCATTGATTCTGCCCATAAAACCTCTTCTAGTGTATATGGCCACTTCCCCAAGTTCCTTTAGGCATTTTAGACTTATGTGCATCATGTTTGGTTGATATCAAGAAGCAAAGTCAGAAGATAGGAAAAAATGTTTGAAAAATCAGAGAAAAAAAGAAAAATGGAATGTTGTTCAATTGATTCTGTCAACAAAACCTCATCTAGGGTATATGGCCACTTTCCCAAGTTCCTTTAGGCATTTTAGACTTATGTGCATCATGTTTGGTTGATATCAAGTAGCAAAGTCAGAAAATAGGAAAATAAATTTGAAAAATCAGAGAAAATTAGAAAAATGGACTGCTGTTTCATTGTTTCTGCCCGTAAAACCTCCTCTAGTGTAAATGACCACTTCCCCAAGTTCTTTTAGGCATTGTAGACTTATGTGCATCATGTTTGGTTGATATCAAGTAGCAAAGTAAGAAGATAGGAAAAACATGTTTGAAAAATCAGAGAAAAAAGGAAAAATAGACTGCTGTTACATCGATTCTGTCAACAAAACTTCTAGTGTATATGGCCATTTCCCCAAGTTACATTAGGCATTTTAGACTTGTGCATCATGTTTGGTTGATATCAAGTAGCTAAGTTAGATAATAAAAAAATAAATTTGAAAAATCAGAGAAAAATAGAAAAATGGAATTCTTTTTCATTGATTCTGCCCGTAAAACCTCTTCTAGTGTAAATGGACCTCTTATCAAGTTCATCAAGGATTTGTAAACTTATGTTCATGAAGTTTGGATGCTAACAAGTTGCAAATCCAGAAAATATATAAAGTTGAGAGGAAACTCGGAGAAAAATTGAAAAATTACCTACTATTACGTAGATTCTTCCCAGAAATGATCTTCTAGTGTTTTAGAAGATTTTCCCAACCTATTATAGCCTTTTTAAAGTTGTTCAAGTTATGTTAGTTTTCAATTGCAAAACCAAAAAGTAGTAAGACATGAGAGGAAAAATCTGCAAAAATAAGAAGAAAATTCAGAAAACAAATGAAAAGTGAAATAGTACAACATGGATTCTACACTGAATCATGTTGCAGGTGTATAAGGACATTTTCCCAAAGAGTTTTAGGCCTTTGAAAATTATACTAACCAAGTTTGGTTCATTTGGGGTTCAAGATCCAAAACTAAGAGAAATTAATGCAGTGACA
This sequence comes from Plantago ovata, assembly GCA_028274465.1. Lineage (NCBI taxonomy): Eukaryota > Viridiplantae > Streptophyta > Magnoliopsida > Lamiales > Plantaginaceae > Plantago > Plantago ovata. The sequence continues at coordinate 35,510,704 of CM051458.1, forward strand.
AGCAGAATTGAATCACATAGCAATAGTAGAAAGCTTTACTGACCACATATGTGATTATACCAAACATAATATAAGTTACTACAGGGAACTAACATCAGATATCAATCTAACAGAACTACAGTTTGAAACTTCAAAACTACAAGAGCTGCAACAAGTACATTTTACAAATTCAAGTTACAAAAGTACCTGCCACAAGGTGTAAGGATCCTTCCACAAGGTGTAAGGATCCTAAAACTCCTCATTGGCCAGGCTCAGTTTTGCAAGCCGGTAGTGGCCAACTATCTCGTAGTCCTCTTGAACAGTTGGAACCTGGTCTGGTAGAGTATATGCAACTTCATCTGTACCATCAACCAACTCATGTTCCACGTCTTGCATAAATATCACCGCAGCTCCTGCACCATGCACTAGGACATTCACCCACATATCCTCAAGATGAGGATTGTCTTCAATGGTAACCAGCCCTTTAGGATATTCTTTCCCGTGTTCATGATACCAAAACCTCTTTGGTAGAGGTCCTGGAACTCTCATCTTGATCACAGCCATAAAAAGATCTGACATGTTAAACAAATGGTGGTTTACACAGTGGATATAGCGAGTAGCGCCTCCACAGTATCGCAATCCTCCGGGCATTGTCCTCCATCTCCATCCGCACGGCATATGATTGAGTGTAAAGTAGGAGGGGGGGCCTGTAAAAACAATGTATGGAGTCAAACATGCACAAAATCAACAATACTACAATGAGGCATTACAGTAATCTACATAATGATACAGTGGTTGCGTTCAATTGTATAGATGACAGAAAACCAATTAGAAAACTACATTGTCTACATGAATTCAAGATATCCTAAACAACAACAAATGTACATGTTATAATAAGTAAACAACAAACTATAACAGCGGAAACAGAGGATCAAATGAAGAAATTGAATATTCATCCAAAAATTCAACCTCTAACCATTGTTAAAAAAAATAGAAAGCATAGGGCTATGGTATTCTCTACATGAAGCAAGTTAGTTATCAAGTTTGAAGTCAAATTGGTAAACCGTTAGCATTCCCATTACATGTGAAATCAACAAATTGCATGTATAAGGTGAAGATGAACTAATTGATATATGAAGGATTAATATCAAGAACACAATTCAATTCTTCCTTACCCCGAATAAGTCGAGCATCAACCGGCCCTCCTCCGTTCTCATCGGCACCTTCACCTGCGCCATTATTATGAACTGCGCCATTGTCAGCCATTGTTCTTTGCTTGCTCGTCGAAAACGGGTATATAGGTAAGAATGAGAATGGAGAATGAAGAAGAAGATGTATCGATCGGCTCGTTTCTTTCTCTTTTAATTGAAGTGTGATGCGTGTTGATGAAGAGAGGGAGTTGCTATGATGAATTAATGTCCGGTCTAGTGTGTCAAGAGTGACCGGTCTAGTGAGTCAAGGCACTAACAGGGACGTCCATCGATCTATTGCTCGTTTTGATACTTTGACAGCTTACAAGTGATCTTTAATTGATATATCGAGGTCAAAACCATGGAAAACTTCGTTCCATGCCTATGATTGTTAAATGATACTCCCTCCATCTATCTTTAATTGTCCCATTTTGACTTTGACCAGTCAACCGTGTTCAACTTTGACTACGACTTACTCTTAAACTTAGAGTCAAAGTCGAACACGGTAGACCGGCCAAAGTCAAGATGGAACAATTAAAGATAGATGGAGGGAGTAATTTATGAAATAATCCTAATTACAAGTGATTGTTAGAGGAGTAACAGATTATTATTATTATTATTATTATTATTATTATTATTATTATTATTATTATTATTATTATTATTATTATTATTATTATTATTATTATTATTATTAAGTGGAATTCAATAAAACAAAAACAACGAATGCTTACACAAAATTAGTGGGCAGCCGAGAAACAAGCTGTGCTCCCACTCCCTTAGCAATAGCAAAACTAACTCTAGAAAAAATAAAATGAGCAGCGCGCGCCCCAGCATCTTGAGCCAAAGCGAAACTTCGGATTCTAACAAGCAAATCCACAGCATCCGCATCCAACTCCCCAGGTGTCGAGAAATAGAAAGGAAGAAATCCATATCCCTTAGCAGTACACAAGTCCCAATATTTCGCACACTTGCGCTTGGCAGCATCAGCAACCGCATGCCCAGGCACAAAGTCCACCAGCCCAGACCGGGTTAAGGGGGAAGACCCGGTGAGGTCCACACAAACATCCCGACCCCTATCCCATGCATAAAGGAGTAAGTCTGCACGACGGAGGGACCTGTCGCTCCCGACACGTACACCAATATCCACCTCCTTACCAGCAGAGATGCCAGAACAAAAACAGACATCCAAAAGAGTGTCACGAACAAGGTTATGTCGGTGCTTGATACCCACCGTCCCAGCACACGACACCGCATGGTCACCAAACAAGTCTCCATCAAAAACCCGAGAACATGCAGAGCAGGACATGGACACCGGAAACAAAGCGACACCAAGACGATAACCCAATACACACATGTAAGTCCTCCCGTTCATAGTCTGTCCCAAACCAGAAATAGGAACCACACGCAACCAATCAGAAGAATGGGCTCCACGCTGAGACTTCCAAAGAGCGACCTGACGAGGAGATAAAGAGAAGACAGATTCTGCAGAAGCAGCAACCTTCGTGAAATATATATCTGCCAGTCTCTTCATAAGTTTGGGGGCAGCGATCTCACTGGGGTTACTCAAAAGGTCAGAACCTGTGGTCTCAACAAACAAAGACATGGCACCACCAAAAGCAGGACCAAGAGAAGTGATACCAGAAGGGCACAGGAGCCTAGCCTACAAACCAGCAGACTGAACGCGAGAAGCAAGGAAGGCGTAATGGCGAACATCCATAGCAGTATCAACACCAAGTCCCCCAAAAGAAAAGGGCAAGGTAGCAAGCCGCCACTGCCAATCACCAAAACCGGGCCCTGACGCCGAAACAATACGCTCCAAAGAGGATCTGAGAGCCTGATCAGAAGAAAACTGGGCCAACTGAAAGAAATCCGGAGGGCAAGTGCGCAAAGCAAAATACAGCTTCGAAATGCCCGTACAAGCGCGAAGCAACAACAACTCACACTGCGGATCATTAAGCTTCGCGATAGAGTCCATAAGCGCAATGGTTTTATTCACCCTCTTCACCACATGCTCACTACTGAAAACAGGGCACACGCTGACCGAGCCACCAAGAACTTTGACCCCACGAAGTGGCCTGGCGATAGAAGGAGGAAAAACACCAGGAACCCTACTTCGCGGATCTTCCACAGGAAAAAAAATCTCAGTTTTAAGAACATTGAGGTGAAGTCCTGAACGCGGTCCCTCCTCCAAAATCAGCTCTAACACCTTTCCCACAACTAAAGTATCTCCGACAATAGTGCCATCATCTAAATATCAAGCCTGCAAGGATAGGTCAAAAGAATCTCTGATCTTACAAACCAACGGGTGTAAAACCAAAGCAAAAAGAAGATGACCCAAAGGATCGCCCTGCTGAACTCCCTGACCAAACCAAAGAATATGCTCCCCATAGTATAACCTGGCCGGACTGGAATAACATAACTCAACCCAACGGGAAAGAGCGGGACAACGACGACGAACCTCAAGCAACAAAACCTCACGATCAACCATGTTGAAAGCATTCTGAAAGTCAACCAACAACATGGTGAAGCCCACCTCTCTGCCTTTTGCCTCTACAAAATGACTCAACGCATGAAGAATAGCCTCCCCTCCACAGGGAACCCCAACACCAAACTAGAGGCCATCAAAATACCCAGATAAAGAGGGGCCAACCAAGACAGCACCTACCTTAGAAACCAGGCGACGCCAAACAGTACCCACCGCAATAGGACGGATGCCACCACCCGGTTTAACCAACGGAGTGAGGGGAACACTGGCAATATACTCACCCAAAATAAGCGGGCACTTACCCTCCAAGAAAAGATTTACCACCCGTGCGATAGAGTTAATCAAATCATCAGAAAGAGCAACAACAGCACCACCCAAACAATCCAATAAGTGCTGAGCACGCAAACCATCTCTACCACAAGAGGTTCCACGAGGGAAACTACGACTCATATCACGAACAGTAGTACTGGAGGCAGAAAGGGGACAAAGACCAGCAGGCAAAGAAGGCAAAGAAGGAGAAGGAGCAGAAGGGTGCTTTTCCTTCAAAGCCTCCAGAGTATCAACCGAGTAAGGAGCAACACCCGAAGAAGAAAGAACCCGAACAGCTGCAGAATAATGCCCATCACTGACCTTCCTGAGACACTGCCGAATATTGGCTTCACCCAAATCTGGATCCGACTCCTGACGAAAAGAAGGAGAATCCGCAGCTAAAGTGTCACGAAGCAACTATAAACTCCCCCCCAGCCACCTCCCAAGTACGGAAAGCAGAAGTGATAGACTCCTCCTGACGTTTACGTCGAACAACCGCCCTACACTCAAGACTACTCCTCGGAGAAAAAGTCTTGAGCGTACAAAGAGGTAGCACGAACAAGCGAATCCAACAAGAAAGTCATCTGGAGAACAGACCACAGAATCCAAAGCCCCCTTCAGAACACACGAAAACCCTAGGTGACACCGAGGAGGGATCGACTTGACAGTATGCAACCCCTTGGACAACAAAGCATCGAGAGAAGCAACCGTAAAACCCTGAGCCTCAGGCACACCAACAGTAACAGGTGAGGAAACATGAGCAGAGGGAGCCGGGAAGCCAAACAAAGTGAAATGAACCACACCGTCACCACCATCAGGAGCGTCCACAACATTGTGACTAACATGTCGACACTGAGTACGAACAGTATGTGTAGTGAGGCAAATACCACACAACCAAATACCCATCCTCTTCAAAGTGGCCTCAGCAGCCTGGTAAACAACCAAGCTAGTAGCAAGGGCATTACGTGTAACAACCTCTGCCTCCCCACGGAAATGGCGATCACGCAAGTGCTTAATTAAATAGCTACTAACAAGACCATTCCCACTGCCATCTCTACAATCACAAAGTCCAACAAACGGACAATGAAACCGTACAACCGTAGGCATTGAACAAACCTCCAACCCAACCAAACCAAAGCATGAGATAAACAGAGCACTACAAACACTACAAACAAAGAACTTGGCAGAAACAAAGCAGAAAATAGGACGTGGCAGAAGCAGTAGCAGAAAAAGGCAGCAACAATACCTAGAAAAGCAACCTGGACGAGGCCGAAGCAGGAGCAGAAAAAGGCAATAACCAGAGCAGGACCAAACCGAGAAGGAAACCGGCAAAAAAACTGAGAAATAGAGCCGCATAACCAAACGCAGACCCACAGACACCAGAAATCACGCACACCAAAAAGCAAAATTCGAACCCAGCCTGACGAAAGCAGAAACGAAACAACCAAAAACGCAGCAAGAAGCAAGGATCACACAGACCAGCGCCGGAAACCGACCAAAAACTCAAAACCGCGTCGACCAGAGCCGCGAAACAGAGCAACGCCCAAACTGTAGAAAACATGGGCCAAAGAAACAATTGAAGGCTTACCGGCGGAGGAGGAGGGAGGCAAAACGACAAACCCCCGACTGAAGGTCGTCGTAACGGACGACGGCCGCCATCGCGATCAAAGACGGCAAAAATTTCGTCAGAGCATTTTTATTATTATTATTATTATTATTATTATTATTATTATTATCAACACAGAAAAATCTACTAAAACACCAACCTTCGTAAGAGTATTCGATATATGGATAATTCATCAACCTCATTTATTAAAATAAACATTTTTTTTAACATATTTGCTATTTTTATATAATATAAACTATCATATTCTACTTTATTCCATGCAAAATCTTTCCCCAATTGGCTTGTGTGAGTTTCTAAGGAGAGACAAATAGACTCCTTTACTATTCTACCACATTAACATACAAATCAATACATAGAGAGAGAGCTCTTGAAGTGTTGGTCCCTTTAAACAACAAGAAAAGACTAGAGGGGGGGGGGTGAATAGTCTTTTCTAACTTTCGTCATTTAAAAACTTTCTCAGCAAGTGCTTATTACTTTACAGTAATGAGTTTGTTGATACTTAACTTTCTCAGCAAGCGCAAGTTACTTCACAGTAACTAGGTTTGCTGATATTTAAAATCAGAGAGCGGAAGTCTTTGATACAATAAGTGCTTTTTCAGTAAATGAAGGTTTTAGCAAGTGATGTGAGTGACTGTGTACAGATAGATATGATTTGCTGAAAACCAAGTACAGTAAGTAAATCACACAAACACTTTTATAGTGGTATCTGAGAGTGGCGTAATCTCTCAACTAATCCACTTTGTCCTTTCTAGGACTGAATCCACTAAGATAAGTTTGAGGTTCCTTACAACACCTATCTAGAGCGATCCAAACAGAAACCGAAGCACACTTGCTTTGTCTCCAACCTAACTAGAGAACGTAACCTTGTTCTCCACCAAACTTGGTACTTTTAATCAGCAAAACTATGCTCGATTAAGTTCCCCCTGAATATCACGCCTGAAAGGGTGTATTTTCAGTTAGAGAGGTTTGGGATGAGATAACTTAATTATAACTTATTCAGTTACAACAAGTAATCTAAGAAACAAAACTTTGAATACTTTGCAGTAAACAAGTTTGATTGTTTCTGGTGTCAAGACTTGTTCTTGTTCGAAAGAAAGAAGGAACACTTAACTAATTACTTAGTCATGTAAATTCTACTTCTTCACAAGTAGCTTTTTCAAGCTTTAAGTCTTGGAACGGATCAATGGCAGTAGGAGTATTGAAGGGTATGTGAGTTTAAGCACAAGTGAGAGTATGATCACGTTGTTGACACACTTCAACTCTTTGCCGGATGACCTCTATTTATAGTGAAATAAGGAGCCGTTTGAATTTCAAATTCTAAGGCTTTTGTTCCTTAAAATGTCACTATCTTGCTTTTGTACTTTCAGCAGCGTCCTTGTTTGTCTTCTAGTCTTCATGTCCTTCGCGTGCAAGCTTTGCATTTAATGCTCTTTTGAATGAAATTCAAATAGTAACATTGGAGCGCAAATACAAGTACTTTCAGCAAGAGGTCACAAATGTTCATCAGCAAATGGTCAGTCTCAGTTTCAGCAAGCACAACCTACTCTATCGTATAGATTTTCACTTATGCAATGCTGTTGCTGAAGTTTCCACTTTCTGAGCAACATGTGCCTTTGTAGATACCAGTCTTCAGAAATCTTCTAGTCTTCAGATCTTCGAATTCTTCAAGTCTTCAGATCTTCAATATTCTTCAAGATTCTGAGCGGTTTCTAAATGCTTCAATAGTTTGTTTGTAAAAACAAAGTACATCGTCAACAAATGCTTCAATAGGTTATTTTCTTTTCAGAAAACAAGATACATCATAAGCAGTAAAAACCAACCTATCTAGCACCTAATCTAAGTCTTCAGCAAACGTTCCTCTTTTACAATGTCCTTAAAATTCTAAATTCCTATGGACCTTAAGAGTACTAGTTACTGGACTTTCCTTAATTTAGCATGGTTAATTGCTCATCAAAATTACAAGTTTCCTAACAAATTTCCCCCTTTTTGATGTTAGCAATCCATGGCTAAATTAATTGTTACCCTTTTAGAGGTTTCTGATGTTGAATAAATCAGTTGATTAATGCAAGCATACTTGAATAATTAAACAGTAAGCATAAGTAATTTGCATAATCAAAAACCAATAAGAGTCAAAAAGCTTTATTGCTGATAGTTATCTTTCAGTAAGTTTACAGGAAAGAGCAGAGATAACTAAACAAAATCAGCAAATAAAAACTTTAACAGAACTATTACAGAGAGTTAAGCTCTTCCAGAGGATTTTCTCAAAATCTCTCTTACACTCTTCTCAGCAAGTGTGGTGAATTCAACACAGTCCTTTTCGTAGTTCTCAAGTAGCCTACGGACTTGTAATTGAAGAATCCTTGCATTTTTGTTGGCAGTTGATGAATGTGTATTTTACACTTTCATTCGAGTCTTTTTCACCTATTTTAGCTATCCTCTATGTTAATTTAGCTATATTTTAGTACATTTTATTAGAATAGTGTCACGTTTCCCTTTATACTTTATTTTAAAGGTTTTGGTTGAAATTCGGAGATTTACGGGCAATTATATTAAAGTCTACAAGGAATTGGTGTTCCAGAAGCCTATTTGGAGTATCTGAAGGTTTCCGGATAGGATTTGGAGTCTAGGGGTCGAATCTGGAGGTTAGAAGGCCATTAGAAGTCTGAAACCGAGTCCGAAAAGGTGAAGAAATCCAAAACCGCGTCGAAAACGCGGAAATTCCGCGTTTACACTATGGGGCGAACCGCCGGAGGCCAGAGGCGAACCGCCGCGGGCGTAAATTGGGCCTATATATAGTTGCGAGTTTTCTCTCCGAAAATCATATCTTTCCAAGCCTACTTTCTCACCTCTCTCTATAGTTTTAGGTAGGGACTTCCAGGGGCCTGTCCTGGGAGTTCCATAGCTTAGGGGATACTTTTTCATAGCAGATTGGAGCGCGTAGGATCACAATCATCCGGAGATTGACAACCTTCGGTAACTTTGTATCTTACAACTTTTATCTACTTATTTTATATTCTTTCAATATGTTTTCTTCTATGATTGCTATTGATTGCATGCCTATGAGTAGCTAAATTTATCGTTAGTGGTAGTATGTGAATTCTTAGCGAGGGAAGATAATCATGCTAATGGCTATATCGCGCATTATACTCCGTGGCATTGCTTTATTTCGTTGATCAGTTGAACACCAAAATTCTCGTATGTTGTATTGATTATTATGCACGCATGGACACTTGTCAACCAATCAGACCAATTATCTTCGTAGTGTTGAATGATTACGGAACACATTAGGACGTTAGTTGTTGATGAGTCAGACCCATATTATCTTCGTAGTGCTTAATACTTGCAACAAGGACACAAGATTGATTCAAAGATCTCTATGCAAGACCGAGGAATTTACGCATGATTATCGACCCATTATGTTAAGAAGGACCATACTATCACCAATCTCTATTATCTGCTTGAAAACCCCTATTGCTTTCTATTTGCTGTTTTATATTCTTAATTAGATTTGATAAAGCTAGTATAGTCCCGAGAGAACGACACTCGAGTCATTCTACTACTACACTACTGTTTCTCGTTGTAGTTGTGGATTGCCTTTGGCTAAATAACAAATATTATTTGACTGAACCGGAACCGACAAATCCGCGTTCATCAGCAGTATGATGATGCTTTTCAGCATTCATTTCCATGTAATGAGTTACCCACAAATGCATGCCCCAATTGCTGGCATGGAGAAGTTGTGTATCTGAAATGCTTTTAGGATGAATCTTCCTTAGCCAGAGAAGATCTTCTTCTTGATCCTTAGCAGTGAGATAGAAGTACTCATAAGGAATCAATCCAAGTCTCTTCTTTGTTTTCTTGGTTACTGGGTCAGAGTAATAAGCAATGACAACTGGTTTTATCAAATCAGGTTCTTGTCTTATAGACATACCAAGCAGTTCTTCTTACTGAGACTTCAAGATTCAACCATCTCCCAGCAATATTTCTTAGAAGGGACTCATCCCTTTGTTTCCTTTTTACCTTGAGTTCAATCCATGTGAACATTTGGTTCAAAATGGCTGTAGGAAAGAACTCATTCACCAGCAAGTCTTCCAGCTTTAAGATCCAGCAACCATGAACGTTTCTGATCACGTTCTGAGTGGTTTCATCATTGCTGGTCTTTGTATACTCGATGCCGGAGCCAATAGAAATGCTGGCCAGCCTCTTTTCTTCTGTCTTTGCCTTCTTCTTCTTGACTTTGCATTGTCTTGATCTCTTGCTGAAGATCTTGAGTCAGAAGAGAAATGCTTTGAATGGCCAGACGGAGTTAAGGCTGTAATTGGTCTAGCTCTTATGGCTTGAGCTATTGTCTGATTGTCATCATCAACATCATCTTCATTCAGATCTTGATGACTTTCAGTGTGGCAAAAATCTTGAGTTTCAGCAGCAGTTTTTCTCTTTTTGGGACTTGCTGAATTTAACTAAGATTCTGATTGTCTTTTAGAACTTTGCTCTTTTTCAGCAAGATGTTCTATGGGCAGTGGCTCATCAACAGTAGGAGGGGTTTGGGTTCTCTTTCTTGTACCTTTCTTTTCCCCCTTAGACATGGATTGCAACATCGGAGTGATGTGCAGAGAGTAGAACTCATTGCAGTTTTCAGCAAGAGTACTTAGGCTGTTGTATTTCATGATGATTTGTTGCTGATCAGAAGTCATCTTTGACAACTCATTTTTAATACTCACCATGTTCTCCTCATGTCTTTTCTCTGTTGCGGCCTTGTCTTCCATAAAAGTCTGAGCCTTTACTAGAGCGGTCTTTGCTAGCCGGAGTGCTTGACTTACATCTTCTTCATAGCTCTTGTGATAAAGACTGATGTCTTTCTGAGCTATTGTAAAAGTAGTACTGTGTTTCAGCACTGTAGCCAATATTTTTCCAATATCAAGTGGGCTCTCAGCAAGAAATGCCTCATCTTCTGCTTTGCAGGCATCATGGACTTTCTTCAGTGCCAAAATTCAAGGAGTAAACTCCTCAACTCGTGGGAACGACACTAGATTTGGGGTCAAGGAATGAACTTTCAGTTCTGAAGCAAACTGATCATCTTTCATCAGCAATTCTCCTATCAAATCATCGTCTACATCATTTATATAGTCAGGAGGAGGAATTTCAACCACTTTTGGGTCTCTCTTTGAGTTTTCATCCTCATTTGTTGATAGATCATCGTCATCCTCAGATTCATCAAGGTCAGCAACCTTGGAACCTAAGTCAGCAGCTTCATTTCCTTTTGGTTGAGTGGTTGCTGATGGCAACACTTTAGACTCAACAACTGGAGTTTCACCAGTAGTTAGTTTTAATTGAGTAGTTGCTGAGGGCAATGTTTGAGACTCAATTACTGGAGTTTCGCCAATAGTTAGTTTTAATTGAGTACTTGCTGAGGGCAACGTTTGAGACTCAATTACTGGAGTTTCGCCAGTAGTAAGTGGAAGGGTGTGGACTTCCTTTGGTTTTACTCCTGAAGATTGACCAATTTCCAGATCCTGCGTATGCCTTGCATGGATCATGAGAGTGCTTTGTAGAGCGCGTTGGTAATCTTCATCCATTTCATCTTCATCATCAAGGTTTGCATCAGTGACCTTGGCATCATAAAGTTGGCTCTTGCCATGTTTCAAGGCAGCCCGTTTTCTGGCATATTCTTCTTCAGTATCAGCACCTTGTACAGGTGCTTGATTTTCAGCATCAGCAGGAGCAGGTTGAGATTCATGCTGAGGTTGTGGTTGTTCAGCTTGCTGATTGTCTTGTTGTTCAGTTTCAGCAACTGTCAAATTTAAACCACCAGCATCAGGACTTGGACCTTGATTGTCATCGTCGTCATCCTTTTGGTCCTTTGAATCTTTCCCTTCATCATCACTGGGATCAGTAGGGATGTTTTCATCTTCTTCCTCTTCATCATCATCAGTCAAAATGACTAGCTCAAGGTGCTTGTATAGAGCAACACTCGATACTTCCTCTTCCTCATTGATTTTGTGGGGATCAGCCACCACGGGTAAAAATAAACCCTTGAGCATCACAGCTTGTTCAGCTGTAGAGGCACTCTTGAATTTTGCCTTCATATTCACTCTGATTTGAGCAATCAGATTCGAGCTCATTAGCTGAGAATATGACATGTCTTCAGGAAGTATGGAGTGGACAAACGTCTCGAGCTTCAACAGAGAAGATCTCTTTTTCTCATTTGATAGATGAAGATGGAGATCAGAAAAGTCCTTCCTTCTGTACCTTTGCCAGTTGCTGACAAACTTAGCAACTCTTGACAAGGTTGTTCTCTTGAAGTTCAAGTAAAGTTCCTCGGAACTCACTTGTGAATCTTCAGTGATGTGCACCACTTCAGTGGTCTCTTTTAGAGCCTGAAAAAGAACAATATTTAGATCAGGAGAGGTTTGGATAATTGCTTTAGAGTTCAAAGCTGAAACATGAATTACCTGCTGAGATTCAGCAAGCTCATGTTGTACAATTTCCATTCCTTGAGGAGCTTGAGTAGCATCCTCCATTTGTTCATCCTAAAATAAATATGAGTTAGACACAAGTACTAAGCTGTCAAACTTTATTACCAAAAACTTTAACAACCTGCTGAGCAGGAAGTGTTGATTCTGGTGCAGAGACTTCAGCAACCATCTGACTTGCATCTTGAGAAGTCTGTAGAGATATCATAATATTAGCAAAAGAATAAGTTTCAGAAAGTGAAGTTTTACTGATGGTTGAGTTATCTACCTGCTGAAGAAGGACATATTGTGGCTCAGTCCTTTCAGCATTAACAGTTTCTTCAGTTTCTGGGACTGTTTCTTCAGCAGACTTCTTGTCTTGCTCTGTTTGAGAAAGCTGCGCGGTTTCAGCAATCTCCCTTGTCTCTGAAATGACAAGTTGAGCAGAAGCATCTTGACCCTTAAGCTCACTGCTTGTCATAAAGACCTCAATGGATTTGTTGGATGATTCTTCAATATCCAATTCCATTTGTTGGCTTATAGCTTCCAGTACGAGATGCGTCGTTGAATAATGCTTCTTGTGTTTCTTCAGCAACTTCTGGAACTTGAACCATTGCTGTCTCAGCAACTGGTTCTTCAGCAATTGTGGTTTCAGCAACTTGATGCGTTGCTTGTTCAGCAACCATCTTTTCAGCAGCATCAGCAAGTGCCGCAGTTCTCAGATCAACAGCAATATCACTTGGGCAGGAATTTCATTTCCACTGCCTTGTGGTCTGTTCTCAGTAGAAGGATCAACATTGAGTCGATCATTGAAGGCTTCCGCAAACACTTCAATGTTGCTGACATAGGCTTCAGTAACTACCTTGTCAACATCTACTGGAACTTGCATTTTAGCAATTGTCTGGGAATTGTCTGAGAGGTCATGGACAATAGGTACTAACTTACGAGCCAGTGTTTTCTTCCTTGTGTTACTTGTCCTTTTCCTCTTGGGGACAGGGTTTGCTGATGACGCTGCAGTCTGAGTGTCATCATCAGCTTTCCTCTTTTTCTTGTTAGATTTCTTCAGTTTCCCAGCAGAGGCATCAGTAGTTGCATTTTCAGCAACAGGAGTAGTGGTGTCAGCATGATCACCATCTAGAGCAGTTTCATCTTTGTCACCACCATCTACAGCAGTTTCATCTCTAAGTTGCTGAGTGGTGACATTTGCAGTTGTTGTATACCTTTCTTGCTGACTTGTGCTGACAACATCTGCAGCTGTTGTCTTCTTAGATTTTTCAAGTTTCTTGCCAGCAATCTTAGGTACATTCTGCTTGTAGAAGGATCTTCCCACATTGCATACAGATTTCTTGATTGGCAATGGGTTTCTCAGCTGAATCCTGAAATGTTCAAGGATATAGCATATCTTTATTCCATACATAACCGGAAAGGAAGGTGACACCTTGTTGTCTTCCACCTTAACCTTGAACTTAGTGACACAATCAACAAGCCTGTTGAAAATGTACTTAGCCCAGTTAAGTTCCGTTTTATTTTCATAGATATGCATCAGCAGCGGCCACCTTCTCAGGCCTACTTGGTCTATTCCTCCAACTTGGGAGTCCAAGACTTTGATTAGTAGCAGAGCTACTAGACCAAGTGAATGGCAGAGATGCTTCCTCTTAACGTGCTTTGTCCAAGTCACGGGAGCAATCTCTCCTTTCTCCAGTTTCTCATTTCTGACGTCACTGTAGAAGGCTTCAATTTCTTCATCAGTGGTAGTGACATCATCTTCAGTTCCAGTGGTTGGAATCTGAAAGATTTCCGCTAAATCAGTCCATTTCAGGACGATTTGCGTGTTCTGAACTGTAGTAAAGATCACTTTTTCAGTGACTCCTTTACTATCAGTTAGAGATTGGATTTCTGCATTATTGTAGAACTCCATTGTATCCAACATACTCACTTGCTTAGTGTGAGCAGTTATAAAATGCATGAGGCCTTGCTGCTTGATAAATTCAAGCGCCTCTTCATTTTCACCGTCAAGTTCTTGTTCATAGAAGTATCGAATATACTTCTCTTTTGCAAATCCACCCCATTGCATCATCATCTCACACTTTGCAGTGTCAAGATATGAAGGAGGCATAGGTTTTTCCGAGATTCTATCGTTTTTCAACACAACTTTCGTTGTGTTTGATACCGGAGTAGTCACCGGAGCAGTGCGTTTCTCAGCACTGTCAACCTTAGACGACTTGGAGGTCTTGGAGGACTGTCTCTTTGGTGCCATTTCTTTTTATAGAGAAGAGAATGTGTACGAAAAAGATAGTTTGCTTTTTGACCGGAGGTACAGTAGATTCAGGCTAAAATTTGCAAAGAAAGGAAATGTGAGTTAAAGAATTTTGTCATTTCTCTAACTCCTTCTTTATATAGTGTCTCTGATGTGTGAGAAACTCAATCGATTTGAGTTCTCAGCAAGGGTAAAACAGAGAAACAAAGGCGTTAGTGGAGCCTTTGCATTGAATGCGTAGTGGCCCACTAACTAAAACCGTCAGAGCACTCTCTCTCTTTGTTTTGTTAACCGTTAGATCAATAACTCCTTTTAATCAATGGCCACGATTGTATTTCATGTCATGATTATTACGAGTTTATCTGTGCCCGATTAACATCACAAATTGATTTTACCGAGTTTTATGGGACTAGATTGCTTGCTGATATAGACAAGAATCTTTTCAGCGAGTTTGCATAAATAGCCTAGATACTTGCTGAAAGTTCCCCCTTACTTAGATATCTCATATTTTCTTAAGTTTAAAAGATATTTCTGAGTTCCCGTATCAGTAAATTCTTTTGTACTTGAGATATCCATTGGTAAAATCTGAGAAAAGAGTTTTGCTCTTTTTCTGAGTTCCCGTCTCAGAATATTCCCTTGATACTTGAATACCTGTTTCAGTATCTTTGATTGTCTGAATGCCCGTTTCAGCAATCCTTAAGGTTTTTCTCTTACTGAGTGCCTGTCTCAGCAAGTGATCAAGTTTCCTAACAAATACCCGTTTTGAAGGAATTACTTGTTGAATGCCTGTTTCAGCAATCATGTAGTGACCTATCATTTCTTAGAAGAAATTAGTGGACGGAGCTTTTAAGTAAGAATACTTTGGCTTGCTGAATACCTGTTTCAGCATTCTGCCAAATGTATCCTTTATTGAGGTAGTTCAATCAATCCAAGGTTATACCTTAGCATTGCGAACCTATTATCTGGTAGGGGCTTGGTAAAGATGTCAGCAAGTTGATCATCAGTACCTACTTTCACAACCTCAATATCTCCTTTTTCCACATGATCTGTAATGAAATGATGTCTAATATCAATGTGCTTAGTCCTAGAGTGAAACTTAGGATTTTGCGTGATAGCAATAGCACTTGTATTATCACAAAAGATTGGTGTTTTCTTTGCAGAAATACCATAATCTCTTAATTGTTGCTGAATCCATAGGATTTGAGCTGTGCAACAACCAGCTGCAATGTACTTAGATTCAGTGGATGAATTCGCAACACAGGTTTGCTTCTTGCTAAACCATGATATTAATCTAGTACCCAAAAACTGACAAGTTCCAGAGGTACTTTTTCTATCAAGAGTTGATCCTCCATGATCAGCATCAGAATAACCAACAAATTCTAGTCCAAAATCTTTAGGATACCATAATCCAACATTGACTGTACCTTTGACATATTTCAGTATCTTGATTGCCTTTTTGTAGTGTGATTCTCTTTGATCAAATTGGAATCTTGCACACACACAAACAACATAATGAATGTCAGGTCTACTTGTTGTTAAATACAACAAGGAACCAATGAGCTTCCTATACTTGTGTTCTTCAACACTTTTATCTTCTTTAGTATAGTCCAATTTGGTACCAACACTCATAAGGATCTTTTCAGGTTTCTCTTCCTCTTTGATCCTAAACTTTATGAGCATTTCTTTTGCATACTTTGCCTGATTTATGAATATTCCATCTTTGAGTTGCTTGACTTGCAATCCTAGGAAATAATTCAATTTTCCCATCATACTCATTTCAAACTTGTTTGTCATGAGTTTGGCAAAATCATCACAAAGTTGCTTGTCCTTAGATCCAAAAATTATGTCATCCACATAAATTTGAACTAAAAGTATTTTACCATCATGGTTCATGGTAAATAAGGTTTTGTCAACTTCACCTTTCTTGAAACCATTCTCCAACAAGAACTTAGCCAAGGTATCATACCATGCTCTTGGTGCTTGCTTTAGACCATATACAGCTTTCTGAAGCTTGTATACCATCTTGATTTCTGAGGGAAGTTCAAAGCCAGGGGGTTGTTCTAAGTAGACTTCTTCAACAAGTTCACCATTAAAGAATGCACTTTTAACATCCATTTGGTAAACAATGAAGTCATTGTGAGTAGCAAAGGCCAAGAAAAGCCTAATTGCATCCAATCTTGCAACTGGTGCATAAGACTCATCATAGTCCAATCCTTCAGTCTGACAGTAACCTTGAGCAACTAAACGTGCTTTATTTCTTGTTACTTCACCAGACTCACTCAGCTTGTTTCTGAACACCCACTTTGTACCAATAGCTTTCTTGCCTTCAGCAAGTGGTACAAGTTTCCAGACTTTGTTCCTTTCGAATTGATCCAGTTCTTCTTGCATTGCCTTTATCCATTCAGAATGCTTTAAAGCTTCTTCTATGGTTTTAGGTTCAATTTCTGAAACAAAGCAAGAGAACAATGATTCTACTTCTACGACAGTTGCTTCTTCAGCAAGTCCATGAGTAGTAGATGTTTTGGATCTAGTCACTTGGCGTTTATTAATATCACCAATCATATCCGTAGAGGAATGATCTCTAATCCATTTATTAACAGGTTTTCTGCTTGTTGGATCTGGATATGTTTGCTCATCAGCGTGTGACTCTTCAGTATGTACTTGTTCACTACTACTGGGATTTTGTGTCTCTGCTGAGATTGGTTCATCAGCAACTGCTTGTTTAGCATTGCTTGATTGTGGTAGTTTATCAGAAGGCACTGGGGATTGCGTAGTTTCAGCAACATCCGGAGCAACTGCGTCTTTTGCTGGAAATTCTTTGTCGTGAACTATATTTATCTTGTCATGACTTGGGGGGGGAGAGTCATTGTCAGAATCATCATTTAGTTCAATTGACTTGATTTGCCTAGCATTAGATTCAGTTCTTTGCTCATGTATGATTAACTTTTTCATACATTCTGATATTTCTTCTTCAGCAGGCACTCCTTGTGTCTTTTCATAGAATACAACATGCACTGATTCTTCGAACTTTTGTGCCTTTTTGTTGTAAACTCTATAAGCTTTACTATGCAAGGAGTAACCGAGAAATATCGCTTCGTCTGCCTTTGGTTGAAATGTTCTTAGGTATTCTCTACCGTTATTAAGAACGAAACACTTGCAACCAAATACTATTAGATGAGTGATATTAGGAGGTCTTCCAACAAACAATTCATAAGGAGTTTTGTTGTATTCCTTAGTAATCAAACATCTGTTTTGAGTGTAACAGGCGGTATTAATTGCTTCAACCCAGTGAGCCTCACTTATTTCAGTGTCAGCAAGCATTGTTCTTGCGGCTTCTTTCAGGGTACGATTCTTCCGTTCAGCAACACCGTTTTGCTTTGGTGTCCTTACTGAGGATAACTGATGTTGTATGCCTTTTGAGGTGCAATACTCAGTTATGTACTGGTTTACAAACTCAGTACCATGGTCTGTCCTTATGACTTTTACCTTGTCATTTTTCATGACTTCAAGCTTATTCAGCAAGTTAGGTATTCAGTCCTAGTTTCAGATTTGTGCTTGATGAATACTACCCAAGTGATCTTGAATAGTCATCCACCACGACCAGACCATACTTCTTACCAGCATAGCTTGTTGAAGACGATTCAAACAAGTCCATGTGCAAGAGTTGTAAAGGTTTTGTAGTTGACGGTACTGCCTTGTTCTTGAAAGAAGATTTGGTTTGCTTTCCTTGCTGACATGCATTGCAAACACCATCCTTCTTAAAAGTAACCTTAGGTAATCCAACTACAAGTGCCTTTTTAGACAGCTTATTCAACGTCTTGAAGTTTAGATGACTTGTTCGTTTATGCCATAACCATGCTTTTTCAGCAAGGCAATCGTGATCTGAGACAAGGCATTTTTCAACGATTGCTGAAGACCAATCTACGGTGTACAAGCCTCCTGATCTTCTTGCAATCATAATTACCTTTTTAGTCTCGAAATCTATAAGTTTACATTCATCACTTTTGATTTTGATGAAGTATCCTTTGTCAGCAAACTGACTCATGCTGAAAAGATTAAACTTAAGATTTTTGACATAAAGAACTCCAGTAATGGTTATGCATCCTAACTTCATGTCACCATAGCCTTTTGTAGAACCACAGCCTCCACCAGCAAACCTTATTGTTGGACCTTTAGACCACCGTCTATAGTTTTTAAGGTTATTCTTGTTCCCCGTCATGTGCTTTCCACAACCACTGTCAAAGTGCCAGATTGCATCGTTTGTCTCCGTGGCTGAAGTCTGCACAATCAAGAGCAAACAATTTAATTATCCAATATTGGATGTCCATTAACATGTTCAAGAATGCGTCCAGTGGAAACCCAAGTCTTAAGTTTTTCAACTTTGACTTGTTTTCTACCTGCTGAGGAACTAGGAGGTTTTGAGCTGAAAGACTTTTGATTCGTGCTGATCAAGTCCACTTTCTGATGTGGTGTCTTGCTTGGTTGACCTTTTTGCTGAACATACTTTTCAGTAAGTTCTTTTCTAGCAAGGTTCCTTCTAGCCCTAGCATTTAGAGTCTTTTCAGAACTCTTAGGCTTGATTTTGTTCATCTCTTTGAAGTATCTTTGCTGACTTTGCTTATACTCGTGAAAAAGTTGACTTTGCTTGGTTTTGAAACCGAATCCACTTTTCGGAGAATGCTGAGCTTTTGTGTCAGCAACCTTACTTGATTCAGGTTTGTCAGCAAAGGTCTTCTGATTACTTTTAGTAATCTTGCCTTTTGACTTAACAAATTACTTTTCAGCAACTTGTTTGGCGGAATGCTTCACAACATCCTTCTTCTTTTCAGTTTGCTTCACAACAACCTGTTTTCCTATTAAAGTCTTGTTACTTTGAGTAGCAACAGCGGGCTTTATGGTCGTAGGTACTTGATTGCATATTTCAGCAACCTTAGATTGACCAAACTGATAGAGTTCTGGTAGACCACTATCAGTAGCACGTACGAAGGAAATCGGTGATTTGTCTTTACCCAAGATTTCTACGTCATCACCTTCATACGTTGCACCTAAACCTTCTTTCTGAGATGGATCTCTCAAATAAGAGTTTAGTTCAGTCATCGTATTACTTGCGTCAGCATAAGATTTGAAATTGATTTTCATCTTTTTCATTTCTTGGATTTCAGCAAGTAACTTTAGAATTGAGGATTGATATTCTTCCAATTCTAGTGCCATTTGAGAATTCTTCTCTATAGCTTCAGCAATCAACTTCTTAAGACGCCTTATTTCAGCATCCTTTTCTTCTGTCTCTTCCTTCAGCAAGACATACTTTGCAGTGGGTGAAATCCACCAATTTCTGTAAATTATCCATGAGAGTTGCTGACTTGGATGTAGATGCTTCGTCCTTAGGAGTAGGATTACTACGGTTTCCTAAGTGAACATCTTCTCGTGCTAGATCTGATCTACACATATGAGCCCCATGCCCATAATTCTTGCACACCCTACATACCTCGTTGGAGAGAGAAGTTCCGATTAGGCCACTTAGAGCTTGCCTCATCTGATTGGCAAAACCTTCGAACCTATCGCCACTCACACCATTCACTTCATGCATTGGGATCTCCTGGTTTGGTGGGGCCTCAGGTCCACGCCTTCTAACCATTGCTCTTGGATCCTTGGATTGAGATCCTTTAGCAAGCCTTTCGAAACACGCCCACACATCCTCGGCGGTCTCTTCCCAGATAGTACCACGGCATTGGAAATCCACCACCTGTTGACTCTCATATGTGAGACCATTGTAGAAGTGTTGGACAAGATCAGGAAGCCCAAAACCATGTTGTGGACACTTGTGCATGAGGTCCTTGAACCTCTCGAAAGCGGTGTAGATGGTCTCATTATAATCCTGTTTGAATCCTGTGATTCGCGCCTTAAGCGCGGTAGTCAATGTGTGAGGAAAGTATTTCTCCATAAAAGCAGAATACACCTTGTCCCAGGTGTCTAGTGATCCGGCTTCCAGAGAGCCTAACCATGCCTTGGCTTTATCACCAAGCCCCATAGCAAAAACCTTCATCCTTAGCTCATCGTCCGTTATCCCTGCTCCGGGCCTTGGAAGATTGCTGATAAAATCGTCAATATCATTCAGGTATCCCATAACATCTTCCCTAGCCAACCCATAGAACCTTGGGAGTTGCTGGTACATGCAACTTTTGATTTCCAAATCTCGAGTTGCAGTAGAAAGAACAATAGCTGGACCTCTCATCAGTGCTTTGTTGGGTTGAACCCATGATTTCAAAAGTGGGCGAGCCATCACAAGACCTGAATATCTGTGACAAGCTAGGAAAGGAGTATCAGAGATAGATTAAATAGGAAAACTAAAACTAATAGAATTAGGAATTGAATGCTGAAAATATAAACAAATTAAACAGAAAAAAGGAGTATAGCCCCCGGCAGCGGCGCCAATTTGATGAACGCGGATTTGTCGGTTCCGGATTCAGTCAAATAAAATTTGTTATTTAACCAAAGGCAATCCAAAACTACAACGAAAACCGTAGTGTAGCAGTAGAGTGACTCGAGTGTCGTTCTCTCAGGACTATAACAAGCTTTATCTATTTAACAAGAAAATATAAACAGCAAACGTAATAGCAAAGGGGTTTCTAGCAGATAATGGAGATTGGTGATAGTATGATCCTTCAAAGCATAACGGGTCGATAATCATGCATAAATTCCTTGGTCTTGCATGGAGATCTTTGATCAATCTAATGTCCTGTTGCAATTATTAAGCACTACGAAAATAATGGGTCTGACAAGTCAATCACTATTGTCCTATTGTGTTCCGTAATTATTCAACACAACGAAGATAAACTCGCGTACAGGTCGACGAGTGTCCAATTGTGCATAATAATTAATACAACATACGAGAATTTAGGCTGTGCCTGATCAACGAAATAAAGCAATAACACGGAGTATAATGCGCGATATAGCCATTAGCATGATTATCTTCCCTTCGCTAAGAATTCACATACTACCACCAACGATAAGTTTAGCTACTCATAATAGGCATGCAATCAACATAAATCATAGAAGAAAACATGTTGAAAGAATATAAAAATAAGTAGAATAAACTGTAAGATACAAAGTTACCGAAGGTTGTCAATCTCCGGAGAATTGCGATCCTACAAGCTCCAATCTGCTATGAAAAAGTGTCCCCTAATCTACGAACCCCAGAACAGGCTCTGGGAAGTTCCTACCTAAAACTACAGAGAGAGGTGAGAAAGTAGGTCTGGAAAAGTATGATTTTCGTAGAAAACTGAGAAACTATATATAGGCCCCGAAATACTGTGGGGCGGTTAGCCCCACACACGGGGCGGTTCGCCCGATGTGGGGCGGTTAGCCCCAGAGAAAATTTCGCGGAATTCCGCGTTTTTGGATTTCTTCCCCTTTTCGGACTCGGTTTCTGTCTTCTAGTGGCCTTCTAACCTTCAGATTCGACCCCTAGACTCCAAATCCTATCCGGAAACCTTCAGATACTCCAAATAGACTTCTGGAACACCAATTCCTTGTCAACTTCAATATAATTGACCGGAAATCCTCGATTTTCAACCAAAACCTGTAAAATAAAATCTAAAGGGAAACGTGACACTATTCTAATAAAATGCACTAAAATATAGCTAAATTAACATAGAGGATAGCTAAAATAGGTGAAAAAGACTCAAATGAAAGTGTAAAATACACATTCATCAAACTCCCCAAACCGAACCTTTGCTTGTCCTCAAGCAACTAAGCTAGACTCTAATGCAAAAAACATGCAAGACACAAAATGGAGTCTCATGCCAAATAAAATGAACTAATCTACTGAATCTACCAAAAAACATATGAACAAAAACCATATAAATCAAAGCATGAATATAGGTTGAAGAATACCTCGATTGACTTATACACATCCACATAAGCACTTATGTCAAGACAAGATAGTCTCTCGTAACATTCTCTACCTGGACCTAGTCAGTGACGACGTAATGAAGCATGCTAAGATACGAATGGTTGTCCCGTGCCTATGAAACTGAGGACTTATTGCTGTTCCACCATTTTAAGACTTTCCCCCAAAGAGGTCGAACCAGTACTGGCTCTCATCAAACGAAGGAGGGTTCCCTATAAAAGATAACACTCCCTATTCTACCCATCTCTGAAGTAAAGTCTTAAGCTATTCACCACTTCCTGAATGGCAGGACGAGGGTGGTCTAGAACAGATGACGTGTTATGTATATTATGACGTATTATTTAAACACGTCAATTAGAAGACTAACCTTACTTCCAAAGCAAGCTTCCAAGTCTTCGTAATAATCCGGTGTATCTTCTCCTTCGTCGAAGTCGAAGATATCTGCAATACTTTGATTATCTGCAAGACAATAAAAGTTAGTTTCCAGCTCCTAGAACCTCAACCTTGGTATCCACGGATGAACAGCCTATCAGAAAGAATGCTAGGATATTCTTTGTCTGACCAAGAAGACGGGGCGGCGATTCTCCGGTAGGTGGCGCGCGCGTGTGGCTTATAGAGGAGGGCAGAGCTTTTATTTTCTCTAAGAAAACTGGGTAGAATAATTCTCTAAGAATTTGATTCTTCAACTGTGTGAAAATCTATGTCAAAAGCTCTCTAATAGTCTACTATATATAGTAGTCAATAGAAGCCTAAAGCATAAGCAATTAGACTTCATAAAGGAATAAGAATCTAATTCTTATCGCACTAGGAAACCAATTTCAAGTCTAGATTCATTCCCAATTAAATTAAAACTTAATTAGGAAAATCTAACTTAACTTTTAGACTTCTAATAGAGGAAGGAGTCGAACTCCTTCCCCTACTCCATCTCGCGCGCGCGCGCGTCCTAAGGGTGTTAGGTGGGTCCCGATTTTGGGACCCACTTATAGTTCTAAGGCAATTCAAACTCCAAGTAGATTTTGCCCATGTGCATATGTTAATTCTAAATTAACATATCCTTTCAAATCAAACCTCTATTATATTTCTAAAATATAATCTTTAATGTATTTACATAAAATACAATTAATTAGTCAATTCAATTAATAATTCCAAATCATTAATTAATTGAGCCACTAAATATTATAATTAATTCCAAATCAATTATAATCCATCAATCACAATTAATTCCAAATCAATTGCGATTCCATCTTCAAGGATATTCGGATAAGCTGAATCACCACATAGTGTGACCCATAGGCCTCATTGTATTAAGCAAGTCCTAGACAAGGCAAAATGGAATTCCTAGACGGTTCCATTTGCAATATTAATACATGAGGACGTTTGAGAGGTTTCTCAAAGCAAACCCTTTCGTTGCGAAGCCTGTTGCGCTCAACGCGGCGATGGTAACGTCCCTTCATCTGACTTGCTCGAATGTATCTAGGATCGATGAAGTGTCTATCCTAATAATACATCCACGGGCGTCTTCAGTGAGTTGCATGGTGAATCCAATATCTATTATGACCATCATAATAATATTATTACGCTGGTCAGCGGTTTTACCAATCACAACTATGAACGACTATGAGCAGTGCTCTCCTGTGCTACACGTGAGAGATGAATCCTTCACAGAAACACTTATCATCCCCATTTGTATGTATCCATAATCCTGGATCGTGTGTTAGGTCAACTGCTTATTCAGAGCTGACATCGACGGGTCCACCAAGGATATGGGGCAACAAATGTGATGATAAAGTCCTGTAAGTCCAAAGGACGACTGACATCACTTCGACAACTTACCGGTTCCCATAGACACTTCGGTGTATAGTATACATCGATGGAAGTGTCCGGTGGGTACTTCCATTGTTCGATAATCCTTCTTCGAACAACTATGCGCAGTTATGGGAACGTTTCTCGATTGTCCAACAATCCGTTCCGTGGCCGTGGGATCGGGTCACACTTGCTCCAACAAGTATAACCTCCACGCATACTAGTCTCATCTGGTTCATTCAGACCCCTTGTAACACCCCGTCTTTTTTCTTTTTAATTTATTTATTTATTATTTTATTATTTAATTATTTAATTTAATTAATTAATTATCAGAATAAATTATTTTATTTGATAATTACTTAATTTACTTCCCGCACATTCGAGTTCGTCATTGGATAGTTCGCGTAGAATTAATTCCATCCGTTACGCGTTGAACCGAGCTTACAAGACTGTCCATTTGGCCCAGACCGGACTGCATTTTGGCCCATTCCTTCTCGGCCCATTTCATTTAACCTAAACCCTAACCCTACCTCCCCTACTTCTATCACTTTCACGCCCCATCTCAGAAAGAGAAAAGAAAACTCTCTTCTCTCTCTTTCTCTAACCCGCATCATCAAATCCATCCACCATCTCCATTGTTTTACCATCAACATCCGAAATCATCACCATCATCGGTTCATCTCATCACCATCAGCAACCGACCATCATCATCATCTCCTCCACCTTGAACCGCCCGAGCCGCGCCGCTTGCTGCTGCCCTACCGCCGTCATCACCGGTCCGTCCATCGCCGCCGTCAGCCGCGCCGTTCGCTGCTCCGTTCTTCTCTGATCCAGATCTCGCCGCGCCGCCGCCGGTTCGATCCCCTTCGTCGTCCGCAACCCGAGCCTCCGCCTATTACGCCGCGTCGCTCTGTCCGTCCCTATTCCGTCTACTTTGATTGATTCCAATCCGGTAAGCGATTTCGACTTCGTTAGGTTGTTGGATTCAAATCTCAATTGAGATTTTAATTTCGAATGCTTAGCAATAATTGTTTTCGATTCATTTCAGTCCCTACGCGTGCTCTCCGGTCCGTCTGCTCCGTTTCGTTCAATTCCGTTTTCGTTACGGGATTTGCGGATCTCGATTTGTTCCGGTAAGGCCGTCTGCCCTGCTCCTGCCTTCGTTTTCCTTATTTTCTATTATGTCCGTTTTGCCCATACTCGTATTTGACTAGACCGTTTTACCCCTGAACCTGAAACTGGACTCGAATTGGATTAGGATTTGGGAACTGGGTCGATTTGGATTGTTGTTTGGACTGAAATATTAAGTATTTGAATTTGTGGGGGGGGGGTTGAACTGTAATTTTGGAAACCTTGAGGACCTTTATGTTTGACCAGTGTTGACTGACCTGGACCTTGGGGATTTTGTTGAGAAACTCGTGGACTGTTTTGTTATGACTAGAACCTGTGAGGACCTTTTTGAGAATTCTGGAAACCTAAAAGGACCTTTATGCAATTTTGAACTGAGGGTGTTTTAGTAATTTCAAAAGTTGATTTCTGAAAACCGTACGATCATGTACTTATTGTCTTTGTCTTTAAAAATCACTTGACTTGCTAGCCTAGTTGGTTAGGTTCTTGTTAGACTAACTTAGAGGTCCTGAGTTCGAGCCCCTCCTTTGCCAATCCTTCACCGACCTTTTTATTTCCATTCGTTTAGCTTTCGTTCAACTTCTAGTTAGTAACTAGATACTTTCTGTTTAGGTGCTCCGTCCGTTAGCTTTTAGTTCGCTGTGTTTTTGGTGGAGCATTGCTTGCAAGGCTTAAGGTGAGTGTTCACCCCTAAACTTATCTATTTGCGAAAAACTGGAAGGCTACGTGACTATCTGTACCTATTACTATATATACTGTTTTACTGTATGCTTCCGCGTAAAAGTAACTAAGTCCTAAGTATGACTATTTACTTTCTTTATTTATTGCTACTCTGTTCTGGATTAACTTTTCTACAGGAACACTTCTCGATGTTTGGTTATCCGTATCTGTTTGTTCTGTATCTGTATCTGTTCTGTCTGTTTCTGTGTGACCGGTCGATTAGGTCGTAACTAGGTAGGCTTGGGTAGTAGAGGACTATCGGGTTTGCTTGGTTATTGCCTAGTCTAATCCCTTCTAGATGCGAGGCAGAAGTCGCTGAGGTCTATTAGGGTCGTAGGTTCTGTTTCCCCAAAGTACACGGGGGTTTCTGTTTCTGTCCGGAGTTGTATACCCTCTGGAGGGAGCTATAAGGGCTATTGGGAGTAGGAGCAATAAGGCGGGCTGCACCAACGGACTTCGACTTATCTGTTCTGTCTTTCTGTTCTGTTATCTGTTCTGTTTGTTATATTATTTGCTGAAAAGGATTTTGATTTCAAAAAACTGTTTACTTTCTGTTTGTTAACTTAGAACCTCACTGAGATCCTTTATCTCACACTCTCTTTGTTTTCAAAATTCCTTCCTTCCAGATACTACTAAGTATGCACGCGAGTAGGATGCCAGCGACTGAGAGAAGGGTCTGGGGTGTCTTTGAGAATTTATTTCAAAATAAGAAGATTAAACTTTTCACTGTCTTCAATAGTTGTTATTTTCATTTGATTTCTAAGTTACCGTTGGATATTTACTTGATTCTGTTAGCGCTGTGCGCGTCAAATATTATTATGGCATTTATTGCTGACCGTTGTTTTAAAATTATTTCGGATTTTCTCTTTTCAAGAAATTATTTTGTTTTTAAAAACCGATACCGTTACACCCCTACATCCGAGATGAACCTCGACTAGGGAGAGTTTGGGATAGATGATAACTCACATAGCTCCCACTATCTATGTGATCGGTCATCTATCCAAGGGGACATGTTTAATACCAATACAGACAGAAATAGAGATATGACATGCTGCATGCCTGGTGTAATATAAATATGAAAGCGATACTCAATAGTAAAACGACAAACATATATATCATATTACGTTGACCTGTGTAATAGTACATATATGCCCTCTATAAGGGCTCAATGCCCTTAATAAGGACTGTCTCTAGGACATATACACTATCAATCTTCCACTTGGACTAGAGCCAGTCACCTTTATGCCTAATACCCAGATTAGCATAATGTCTTAAGTGGACTTCCACTGATAAGACCTTGGTGAAAGGATCTGCCACGTTGTCCGTGGTAGAGACACGTTCTATACTAACTTCTCCTCTATCAACAATCTCACGTATAACGTGATATTTTCTAAGTACATGTTTGTTCTTGTTTGTAGATCTAGGCTCCTTAGCTTGAGCGACGGCGCCCGTATTGTCCCAATAAATCGTTATTGGACTAGGAGCAGGAACAACCCTCAATTCTTTCAAGAACTCTAAAATCCAGACAGCTTCTTTCGAAGCTTTTGATCCAGCAATGTACTCGGCTTTTGTGGATGAGTCAGCAATTGTGGCTTGCTTAGAACTCTTCCAACAGATAGCTCCTCCGTTCAATTTGAATACGTATCATGTTTGTGACTTAAAGTCATCAGGATCTGATTCAAATCAAGCGTCGACATAACCAGACATCTTTAATTCTGGTTCTCCACCAAACACCAAGAACATTTCCTTAGTCCGTCGAAGGTACTTAAGAATGTTCTTTACAGCAGTCCAGTGAGGTACTCCTGGATTCTGTTGGTGTCGACAAGTGACACTAAGCGCATATGCCACATCGGGCCTTGTGCAATTCATTGCATACATTATAGACCCTACTGCCGAAGCATAGGGCACACGACTCATTGCATTTCTTTCTTCATCAGTTTTAGGACCATCCTTAACTGATAAGACAATCCCATGCCTAGCTGGGAGAAAGCCTCTCTTTGAGTCGTCCATCTTATAACGCTTTAGTATTTTGTCGATGTAGGTGGACTGTGTCAATCCTAACATCCTCTTGGATCTATGTCTATAGATCTTGATCCCTAGGATGTAGTTCGCTTCACCCAAGTCCTTCATTGAGAAGGTACTTGATAACCAAACATTAGTCTCTTCTAGCATAGAGACATTGTTTCCCATGATCAAAATGTCATCAACATAGATGATCATGAAAACGACTCCCTTGTCGTTGTGCCTAGTGTAGACACAGGGATCTTCCTTGCTTCTGATGAAGTCAAACAATTTGACAGCTTCATCAAAGCGGATATTCCAGCTCCTAGACGCTTGCTTTAGCCTATAGATGGATCTTTGTAATTTGCATACAGCAGTCGGCCTGGTTTTACTAATAAAACCTTCCGGATGTACCATATAGACCTCTTCCTCAAGGTTGCCATTGAGGAAGGCAGTCTTTACATCCATCTGCCAGATTTCATAATCATAGTAGGCAGCTATCGCAAGTAGAATTCGAATGGACTTCAATTTTGCTACCGGTGAAAAGGTTTCATCGTAATCGATGCCATACCTTTGCATGTAGCCTTTCACCACAAGTCTAGCCTTGTGCGTTTGTACCTTGCCATCGACATCTGTCTTTCGTTTAAAGACCCATTTGCACCCAATAGGTCTAACCCCTGGGGCAAGTCAACCAAGTTCCAAACTTGGTTCAGGTACATGGAGTCCATTTCCAATTCCATGGCCTCTTGCCATTTGTCTGAGTCAATATCAATTATTGCCTCTTTGTAGGTCTCGGGATCTTCCCGATCTGATAAGCCGACATCAAGTTCACTGATGTCTTCTTATCATAAAGCTCTGCTTCTGAGGTCCTTTTAGGATCCTCTTCGACCTACGGAGCTCGACTGATTCTGGTGCTTTTCCTTTCTAGCTTCGTGTAACACGAACATTATCAGTGGGCACTGATGCAGCTGGTCGCGCCCCGCGACCCTGTTCCCTAGCGAGAGGCTGCTCTTGTGCAACTTGTTGCACAGTTTGGTTGACAACGGGTTTTATTGGTGTGGTTTCAACTGTTGATCTAATCACAGGACTCCCACTGACTATGACATGCCTCGCAAGTGTCATATCATTACCCTTGTCTGCTTCTAAAGCTCCCACTGAACTTGAGTCCAAATCAGAAGATTTAGAGAACTCATGTTCGCGCGTGTCAAAGTCTTGAATTTCTTCAAGTTCTATCATGTCATCTAACCTCTCTTCTTCGAGGTATTTGATGAACCGCGGATGTCGTGCTCCGAATTCAAGCAAATAATATTTGTTATTTAGCCAAAGGCAATCCACAACTACAACGAAAACCGTAGTGTAGCAGTAGAATGACTCGAGTGTCGTTCTCTCAGGACTATAACTAGCTTTATCTATTTAACAGGAGAATATAAACAGCAGACAAATAGCAAAGGGGTTTTTCTAACAGATAATGGAGATTGGTGATAGTATGATCATTCAAAGCATAACGGGTCGATAATCATGCATAAATTCCTCGGTCTTGCATAGAGATCTTTGAATCAATCTAGTGTCCTGTTGCAATTATTAAGCACTACGAAGATAATTGGTCTGACAAGTCAATCACTATTTTCCTAATGTGTTCCGTAATTATTGAACACTACGAAGATAAACTCGCGTCCAGGTCGACAAGTGTCCAATTGTGCATAATAATTAATTCAACATACGAGAATTTAGGTTGTGCCTGATCAACGAAATAAAGCAATGACACGGAGTATAATGCGCGATATAGCCATTAGCATGATTATCTTCCCTTCACTAAGAATTCACATACTACCACCAACGATAAGTTTAGCTACTCATAATAGGCATGCAATCAACAGAAATCATAGAAGAAAATATATTGAAAGATATATAAAATAAGTAGATTAAACTGTAAGATACAAGTTACCGAAGGTTGTCAATCTCCGAAGAATTGCGATCCTACGAGCTCCAATCCGCTATGAAAAAGTGTCCCCTAAGCTACGGACCCCCAGAACAGGGTCTGGGAAGTCCCTACCTAAAACTACAGAGAGAGGTGAGAAAGTAGGTATGGAAAAGTATGATTTTCGGAGAAAACTAAGCAACTATATATAGGCCTCGAATTACTGTGGGGCGGTACGCCCCACACACCGGGCGGTTCGCCCGGTGTGGGCGGTTCGCCCACATCTGCGGCGGTTCGCCCCAAGTTTTTCTCGCGGAATTCCGCGTTTTTGGATTTCTTCCCCTTTTCGGACTCGGTTTCTGACTTCTAGTAGCCTTCTAACCTCCAGATTCGGCCCCTAGACTCCAAATCCTATCCGGAAACCTTCAGATACTCCAAATAGGCTTCTGGAACACCAATTCCTTGTCAACTTCAATATAATTGCCCGGAAATCCTCAAATTTCAACCAAAACTTGTAAAATAAAATCTAAAGGAAACGTGACACTATTCTAATAAAATGCACTAAAATATAGCTAAATTAACATAGAGGATAGCTAAAATAGGTGAAAAAGACTCGAATGAAAGTGTAAAATACACATTCATCAAACTCCCCAAACCGAACCTTTGCTTGTCCTCAAGCAACTAAGCTAGACTCTAATGCAAAAAACATGCAAGACACAAAATGGAGTCTCATGCCAAATAAAATGAACTAATCTACTGAATCTACCAAATAACATATGAACAAAAACCATATAAATCAAAGCATGAATATAGGTTGAAGAATACCTCGATTGACTTATACACATCCACATAAGCACTTATGTCAAGACAAGATAGTCTCTCGTAACATTCTCTACCTGGACCTAGTCAGTGACGACGTAATGAAGCATGCTAAGATACGAATGGTTGCCCCGTGCCTATGAAACTGAGAACTTACTGTTGTTCCACCATGTTAAGACTTTTCCTCAAAAGAGGTCGAACCAGTACTGACTCTCATCAAACGAAGGAGGGTTCCCTATAAAAGATAACTCTCCCCTATTCTACCCATCTCTCAAGTAAAGTCTTAAGCTATTCACCACTTCCTGAATGGCAGGACGAGGGTGGTCTAGAACAGATGACACTCAAGACAAAAAAGATAAAAAATAGAAAATTACAACACGATTACGAACATTACAAAAATTGGAAAAGACTCAACACTTTGCTAAACTGCTATTTGGCTTTCTTTTTTGGACCGTTCTTTGCTTTTTTGGGGTATTTTCTTTTTTTTCTTTTTTCCTTTCCAGATTCTTTTTTTCTTTTTCTTTTTCTCTGGAATTTTTCTTTCTTTTTTTCGATTTTTCTAGCCAGCAGTAGCATAACAAAAAGAGAAACAAAATGACTCACACGACTTCCCCAAACCTATTCGAAAGAATAGGTTGGAGTACAAAATTCACGGAAAAGGAAAAATAAACTCACGATACGAAAATGAAAAACAGATACAAGTCTATGATGGTGTAACCCCCTCCCCAAACCTATTCGGAAGAATAGGTTATAAACAAAGGATCACACAACCTCACATTACCTCCTTCCTAGGCATTTAGCAATCTCAAAGCATGGTGAAGACTTGTTGCCTCTTAGGTACATAATTACTCGGGAAACAACCATAAGACCCTAACATGCATCATCCTATTATAAAGGCCTTCGTGAACCGCAGTAGAGAAAACACCACTAAGTGATGTCGAGACTACCAAGCTTAACTAAGTGCAATACATAAATGTGACAAGCCAAGCGAGAAAAACCTCAAACAAATTCATATAGATGAAGCATACGATTAATGGCATAGTTGGTTGATCTACCCAATAAAAAAGTTCAAAAAATTCGGCAATAAACTCCATATAAAACATGCAAGACTATCCTAGGATGAATGTAGTGAATGCAACCTAAAAAACTAAGAGAATGAGTAAATAAAAAGTCCCCCTCACAAAACTTAAGCTAGTCCCTAGCAAAAGAGAATGAGTAAATAAGTGATACTAGATGTTACCGAACGGTTTGGCCTCGGTCGGCTGAGAGCGGACATGTGAAAAGACTAATTATCGGGATTGAAATCCCCATAATAGTCCCTCCACATGTCGGACAGGAGATCATTACCACTAATGTTATCCATTATCAAATGGAAACGAATCTTGTGCATCCGTTCCATTACTCCTCGCATCTTGGGAACCATCCTTGGCTCCTCTCCGTATCTGCTCAAGCAAGTCCACGATTCCCTGAAAACTAAAATTAACAAAACCAAGAAAAACAAAATCTAAAAAATAACTAAGGGAATCAGATGGAAAATAAAAAGATTAAAGAGGATCAAAAATCCTTTGGAACTCATAAGGGGGCGCATGGACCAGAACGTAGGAGTCAAGATCAAGAGTATCTACAGCAATTGATTCAGAGACACCAAAATCTTCAGAGATTGGCTCCTCGACCTCAACACAACTGACGCCTTCACTCTCTGACTCAAGTGAAGCAATGGATTCAGTTATCACCTCCTCCACGACTTCCTCTTGACCAACAACCTCGACATCCGCAAGTAAGGACGTGGAATCCAAGCTAAGCACTAAGGAGACTTCATCAATGGATTCTTCTGCACATTCCTCTTCATCGGCAATGTTGATTTCTGGTGGCTGACTACTGAAGCGAGATGTCCATGCCCCTAATCCGGGAGGTGAGTCCCTATCCCAATGTTCCAGAAACTTGCTGGTTACTTCACCCCAAGTGCGCAACGATTTCTCCGGCGGGATTCTGAGCCATCTTCGAGCGTACCCTTCCAAGGCTCCCATAAATCCTCTCATACAAAGTTGCTCATGTGATAAAATAACCCCCTCCTCATTCTCACGAGGTATCCTCAACACACCTTCCTCGTATGTGTCTAAGAACCCTCTTGGATCATCACCCATTGAAAACTTGGAGAGAATGGAGTAGTACGCAGGATCAAAGTCATAATTCCTGCAATCGTCATCCAATGTTATGCAAGGCCCTCGAGGCATCACATACCGGGGCAACGGTGGTTGACTCATCCTTCATATAACTAGTTTCTGCACAGGAGGAAATAAGAAACCAAGGAGCAGAATCCACAAAAGAAAAACAAAAACTTGCAAAGAAAAGCACAAAGAGTGCAAACAAACACAATGTAATCTAGAACTACGAGAGCGCAAGCACGTAAGGTAACCGAGATCAGATTAGATGAATTTTCTGAAAAAGATAGGGGGGAAGAAATAGGGTAAGAAAGTGAGATTTCCTGAGAGCAAACCCCCAGAGCCTGTTCTTTTGTAGGGAACCGAATGCTGAAAATATAAACAAATTAAATAGAAAAAAGGAGTATAGTCCCTGGCAGCGGCGCCAATTTGATGAATCGGAATTTGTCAGATTCTAATTCAGCAAATAATATTTGTTATTTAGCCAAAGGCAATCCACAACTACAACGAAAACCGTAGTGTAGCAGTAGAATGACTCGAGTGTCGTTCTCTCAGGACTATAACTAGCTTTATCTATTTAACAGGAGAATATAAACAGCAGACAGATAGCAAAGGGGTTTTTCTAACAGATAATGGAGATTGGTGATAGTATGATCCTTTAAAGCATAACTGGTCGATAATCATGCATAAATTCCTCGGTCTTGCATAGAGATCTTTGAATCAATCTAGTGTCCTGTTGCAATTATTAAGCACTACGAAGATAATTGGTCTGACAAGTCAATCACTATTGTCCTAATGTGTTCCGTAATTATTGAACACTACGAAGATAAACTCGCGTCCAGGTCGACAAGTGTCCAATTGTGCATAATAATTAATTCAACATACGAGAATTTAGGCTGTGCCTGATCAACGAAATAAAGCAATGACACGGAGTATAATGCGCGATATAGCCATTAGCATGATTATCTTCCCTTCGCTAAGAATTCACATACTACCACCAACGATAAGTTTAGCTACTCATAATAGGCATGCAATCAACAGAAATCATAGAAGAAAACATATTGAAAGATATATAAAATAAGTAGATTAAACTGTAAGATACAAGTTACCGAAGGTTGTCAATCTCCGAAGAATTGCGATCCTACGAGCTCCAATCCGCTATGAAAAAGTGTCCCCTAAGCTACGGACCCCCAGAACAGGCTCTGGGAAGTCCCTACCTAAAACTACAGAGAGAGGTGAGAAAGTAGGTCTGGAAAAGTATGATTTTTGGAGAAAACTGAGCAACTATATATAGGCCTCGAATTACATTGGGGCGGTTCGCCCCACATCTGTGGCGGTTCTCCCACGAGTTTTTCTCGCGGAATTCCGTGTTTTCGACGCGTTTTTGGATTTCTTCCCCTTTTCGGACTCGGTTTCTGACTTCTAGTAGCCTTCTAACCTCCAGATTCGGCCCTAGACTCCAAATCCTATCCGGAAACCTTCAGATACTCCAAATAGGCTTCTGGAACACCAATTCCTTGTCAACTTCAATATAATTTCTCGGAAATCCTCGAATTTCAACCAAAACCTGTAAAATAAAATCTAAAGGGAAACGTGACACTATTTTAATAAAATGCACTAAATATAGCTAAATTAACATAGAGGATAGCTAAAATAGGTGAAAAATACTCGAATGAAAGTGTAAAATACACATTCATCAGTATTCTGCTTCTAAAAACTTAACGTTTCTAGATACTATCACCTTGTGATCTTTCAGCATGATAGAATTCATAGCCTCTCGTCTAACGAGGATAACCTATGAAATATACTTTGACACCCTTGGCATCTAACTTATCAGTGAGCATCAGTTTGACTATCGCAGGACAGCCCCAAGGTCTAAGATAGCCCAGTGAGGGCTTCTTTCCTTTCCATAACTCATAAGGAGTTTTCTCCACTGATTTAGATGGTACACGGTTCAGAATGTAGATTGCAGTTTGTAGCGCATATCCCCATAGATATTTTGGAATAGTCGAGAATCCAATCATTGATCTCACCATCTAACAGGGTTTGATTCCTGCTCTCAGACACACCATTCAATTGTGATGTTCCAGGAGGAGTCCATTGCGATTGAATTCCATTTTCCTTCAAGTAGTCGATAAATTCTTCACTAAGGTATTCACCTCCTCGATCTGATCGAAGAGTGACTATCCTTAGGTTCAATTCATTCTCGACCTCATTCCTAAACTCCTTGAATTTCCCAAAGGTCTCGGATTTATTCTTCATAAGATAAATATATCCATACCTTGAGAAATCGTCAGTAAAGGTAACGAAGTAAGGATAACCCCCACGCGCATGGACTTTAAAAGGTCCACATACATCGATATGTATGAGCTCTAAGCAGCGAGTGGCACGAACACCTTGTCCAACAAAAGGTTTGTTCGTCATCTTTCCCTTAACACATGATTCACATGTACCATATGATTCAAAATCAAATGGTTCTAAGTAGTCCAACTTCCTTAGTCTTTGAATCCGTGTTTCATTGATATGGCCTAGACGACAATGCCATAGATAAGATGGATTACTCTTCTTACTTGAAGACGGTTGTTTGTTATGTATTTGAAATAAAGGTAGACTACTTTGCAAAATATATAAACCATTCACTAAGCGAGCTTTTCCATAATACTGGTCATTTAATGAAAATAACAAGTATTAGGAAAAACCCAAATTGTCCAACAATGGAATGGAAATAATATTTCTGACAATGGATGGAACAAAATAAACGTTATCAAGTTCTAAACATTGTCTTGAAGGTAAATCTATCTTGCAGCGTCCAACGCATTTGGCTTCAGCTTGATTGACGTTCCCAACATGCAAGTCGATTTCACCTTGCTTGACTAGCTTGTGTTCAATTAGCCCCTGCACATTTTTACAAATGTGCGAGCCACAAGCTGTATCTAATACCCAACCATTGGAGTCAAAAGTAGTCATGTTCATTTCAATAACAAACATACCTGAGCTAGAAGCCAGCGGCTTCTTAGCTTGATCTGCCCTTAGCTTAGGGCAATCATTCTTCCAATGACCTTCTTGCTTACAGAAAAGACATTCATCTCTGCGTACCGTTCCGCTTCTTTTGAAGAACTTCCTTTTCTGGTTCAGACGCTTAGGCTTATCACTCGAAGTGTTAGCCTTGGCTCCCGACTTTCCCTTACCCTTAGCACCTTTGTTTCTCGGTTTAAGTCAGACGGTCGCCCAACATACATGATCGACGTTTCCTTCTTAGGAAGAGTTTGATCATATGTCTTCAGCAGATTATGGAGTTCGGGCAGTGTTTCGTCCTTCGCATTCATCGTGTAGTTAATGATGAACTGCGAATTCGAACTCGGCAATGATTGAAGGACAAAGATCACCATGATCTTATTCTCATCCTGAGAACATGTTCAGACATGTTCCCTCCTTCATTGAGCTTGCATCTGTGTATCTCTTTGATCAAATCAAATTCAACACTTCTAGCTGTCGTCTCCAAGAGCGACTCAACATGCTTTAGCATCTCATACGGTAACATGCTATCATGTTGTCTCTGCAGCTCATTGCTCATTGCCGCCAGCATAATACATTGCGCGGATCTAGCATCCTCATGATGCTTATCAGACTTTGCCATGTTGGCTTGCCCAAATCAGCAACTTGATCGGCAGTCTGATTCTCGGGACACACGAGATTAGCCTCGTCCAAGACGTACTCAATCTTTTCGTACCTCAGCACCAAACGTATATTCCTGATCCAATCTAGGAAGTTTGGTCCGGTCAAAATTTGCTTCTCTAAGACAGCACGGAGCGAGATACTTGCCATTTTGGTTTTCCAGGAGAAATAATATAGAACGAAAATATTAAATCAACTATTGAAATATTATTTCTAAATACACAGTCAACATAACTAAACAACAAGGTCCTTTAGCTGTTTAGCTCCCACTATTTTCACATATGCTTGCCCCCAAAACAAACATGCGGGTAATGTCCAACAAGTTACCGTAGTGGCCAAGATCCAAATCCATACTATGCTATACTCCAACGGGGGCTGGTCGCACAACATAATATGACCGGTAGGACTATCCAATTGCGTCACGCAACTCTTGGTTGTTAAATCTAATTTAACCCGATGCCCTACATAT
The DNA here is from genome assembly GCA_028274465.1 of Plantago ovata. Classification (NCBI taxonomy): domain Eukaryota; kingdom Viridiplantae; phylum Streptophyta; class Magnoliopsida; order Lamiales; family Plantaginaceae; genus Plantago; species Plantago ovata. The sequence goes on from CM051458.1 coordinate 35,547,610, forward strand.
TGTACCTATCGAGGTCGCTAGATACAACATGCAGTAAGTCATAACCATAGGCTTACTCTAATCCGACGATTACTGCGAGTCTGTAAGACGAGGTCGCCAATATAGGGAAACGCAATGAAAGTTCAGAATTAAATCACCCTATGGAAAGCATCTCAGAAATACATACATATATATATTTCTGTACTTATATTGGTTGGGGCTTGTCGCTTGAGGGTTATTTTCAGTCATCTACAAACAAATAAGGGCGTCGCCTACCCATCATGCATGAGCGGTCTACAAGTAATGGATGCCGCCTATCCATTCTAGTTCTAAACGCGGTCAAGCACATAATGGGTGCCGCCTACCCATACATAAAATATGCGGTCCGACATATAAGAGGGCGCCGCCTACCCTCGCATGCATAGCGGTCGAACGGAAAGTAAAATACGTGGTATTTAAACATGCATTGTCAAACAATAGCATATCGAGCAAACAAAACAAGTAGTAGCCTATGTGGATGCCAAATGACTTCATAATTTCATTATGAAAATTATAATCCCATACTTATAATCTCTATGAAATAATTGAAAACTTGGACTAGATTGAAAAATCGAAAATTCTATTGACCAAGTAGCAATTTTTGAAAATCCAAAGGACTTAATTGTAATTTTTGAAACCTTGGAGGTGTTAAATCTAAAATTCAAAAGTAAAAGGACTAATTTGCAATAAACAATAAATTGATAAATTACAAATAAGCCCTTTAACTTTATACTAATTAAATTTAACCCCTCTAGTTAAAAACAATTACAATTAAATCATATTTATATTCCAAATATAAAATTCAATCCTCAAAATTTTCAAAAAATTGATTTTGGGTCCAACCCGAAAAAATATATATATATTAAAATATGGGACAGGACTAGGTCCCGTCCCCTACCGTGCCTGCGGCCGCGGGCGCCTGCGGCACGCCGGCGCCCGCCGCCTGCGTCACGCAGGCGGCCCTGTCAATATATATATATTTTAAATTTTTTTTTTTAAAAAAAAAATATAAATTCTAAATTTATATAAAAAACAGAACTTTTGAAAATCGAATTAATCATAGAATGAATTGCATCCACATAAACTACAAAAGCATACAATATATATACGTATATACGTAATCAATTAACCTCGCTCTGATACCACTGTAAGAAAATACGGTCAGAGTTACCCTAGGGTACGCAGCGGAATTTCAAAAAATTTCTTAACATGCAGGTTAATTGATTATGTATATGCCGTATATATTTAAACACGTCAATTAGAAGACTAACCTTACTTCCAAAGCAAGCTTCCAAGTCTATGTAATAATCCGGTGTATCTTCTCCTTCGTCGAAGTCGAAGATATCTGCAATACTTTGACTATCTGCAAGACAACAAAAGTTAGTTTCTAGCTCCTAGAACCTCAACCTTGGTATCCACGGATGAACAACCTATCAGAAAGAATGCTAGGATATTCTTTGTGTGACCAAGAAGACGGGGCGGCGATTCCTCCGGTAGGTGGCGCGCGCGTGTGGCTTATAGAGGAGGGGAGAGCTTTTATTTTCTCTAAGAAAACTGGGTAGAATAATTCTCTAAGAATTGGATTCTTCAACTGTGTGAAAATCTATGTCAAAAGCTCTCTAATAGTCTACTATATATAGTAGTCAATAGAAGTCTAAAGCATAAGCAATTAGACTTCATAAAGGAATAAGAATCTAATTCTTATCGCACTAGGAAACCAATTTCAAGTCTATATTCATTCCCAATTAAATTAAAACTCAATCAGGAAAATCTAACTTATCCCTTAGACTTCTAATAGAGGAAGGAGTCGAACTCCTTCCCCTACTCCATCTCGCGCGCGTGCGCGTCCTAAGGGTGTTAGGTGGGTCCCGATTTTGGGACCCACTTATAGTTCTAAGGCAATTCAAACTCCAAGTAGATTTTGCCCATGTGCATATGTTAATTCTAAATTAACATATCCTTTCAAATCAAACCTCTATTATATTTCTAAAATATAATCTTTAATTGTATTTACATAAAATACAATTAATTAGCCAATTCAATTAATAATTCCAAATCATTAATTGAGCCACTAGATATTATAATTAATTCCAAATCAATTATAATCCATCAATCACAATTAATTCCAAATCAATTGCGATTCCATCTTCAAGGATATTCGGATAAGCTGAATCACCACATAGTGTGACCCATAGGGCCTCATTGTATTAAGCAAGTCCTAGACAAGGCAAAATGGAATTCCTAGACGGTTCCATTTGCAATATTAATACATGAGGACGTTTGAGAGGTTTCTCAAAGCAAACCCTTTCGTTGCGAAGCCTGTTGCGCTCAACGCGGCGATGGTAACGTCCCTTCATCTTACTTGCTCGAATGTATCTAGGATCGATGAAGTGTCTATCCTAATAATACATCCACGGGCGGCTTCAGTGAGTTGCATGGTGAATCCAATATCTATTATGACCATCATAATAATATTGATACGCTGGCCAGCGGTTTTACCAATCACAACTATGAACGACTATGAGCAGTGCTCTCCTGTGCTTCACGTGAGAGATGAATCCTTCACAGAAACACTTATCATCCCCATTTGTATGTAGCCATAATCCTGGATCGTGTCTTAGGTCAACTGCTTATTCAGAGCTGACATCGACGGGTCCACCAAGGATATGGGGCAACAAATGTGATGATAAAGTCCTGTAAGTCCAAAGGACGACTGGCATCACTTCGACAACTTACCGGTTCCCATAGATACTTCGGTGTAGAGTATACATCGATGGGAGTGTCCGGTGGGTACTTCCATTGTTCGATAATCCTTCTTCGAACAACTATGTGCAGTTATGGGAACGTTTCTCGATTATCCAACAATCCGTTCCGTGGCCGTGGGATCGGCTCACACTTGCTCCAACAAGTATAACCTCCACGCATACTAGTCTCATCTGGTTCATTCAGACCCCTACATCCGAGATGAACCTCGACTAGGGAGAGTTTGGGATAGATGATAACTCACATAGCTCCCACTATCTGTGTGATCGGTCATCTATCCGAGGGGACATGTTTAATATCAATACAGACAGAAATAGAGATATGACATGCTGCATGCCTGGTGTAATATAAATATGAAAGCGATACTCAATAGTAAAACGACAAACATATATATCATATTACGTTGACCTGTGTAATAGTACATATATGCCCTCTATAAGGGCTCCATGCCCTTAATAAGGACTGTCTCTAGGACATATACACTATCAGTAAATTCTACTTCTTCACAAGTAGATTTTTCAAGCTTTAAGTCTTGGAACGGATCAATGGCAGTAGGAGTATTGAAGGGTATGTGAGTTTAAGCACAAGTGAGAGTATGATCACGTTGTTGACACACTTCAACTCTTTGCCGGATGACCTCTATTTATAGTGAAATAAGGAGCCGTTTGAATTTCAAATTCTAAGGCTTTTGTTCCTTAAAATGTCACTATCTTGCTTTTGTACTTTCAGCAGCGTCCTTATTTGTCTTCTAGTCTTCATGTCCTTCGCGTGCAAGCTTTGCATTTAATGCTCTTTTTAATGAAATTCAAACAGTAACATTGGAGCGCAAATACAAGTACTTTCACCAAGAGGTCACATATGTTCCATCAGCAAGTGGTCAGTCTCAGTTTCAGCAAGCACAACCTACTCTGTCGTATAGATTTTCACTTATGCAAGCTGTTGCTAAAGTTTCCACTTTCTGAGCAACATGTGCCTTTGTAGATACCAGTCTTCAGAAATCTTCTAGTCTTCAGTCTTCGAAATCTTCAAGATTCTGAGTGGTTCTAAATGCTTCAATAGTTTGTTTGTGAAAACAAAGTACATCATCAGCAAATGCTTCAATAGGTTGTATTTCTTTTCAGAAAACAAGATACATCATAAGCGGTAAACCAACCTATCTAGCACCTACTCTAAGTCTTCAGCAAACGTTCCTCTTTTACAATGTCCTTAAAATTCTAAATTCCTATGGACCTTAAGAGTACTAGTTACTGGACTTTCCTTAATTTAGCATGGTTAATTGCTCATCAAAATTATAAGTTTCCTAACATGAAGTTTACAAGAAACCCTTATGACTCTTGAAAATCGGTGAGAAGAATGCCGCCGAGTCCGACGATGTCTATCCTTATGTCTATCTTTGCATCCACATTGGTAACGCAACTGGACCGGGAACACCCTATGATCTCCGGAGGGGACCTCAACCAGGGCCACGGAGGGACAAGGGTTTGTTATTTCTATCTCCCCCCCTATTACAATATCTTTCTGCTTCTTGAATTCTGGCCACTTTTACATGGAATTCGCATACTATGTGTGTTATTAGCCCTAATTTGCAATTGTATGGCATTGCATTCTTTACCGTTGTGTATAACTAGTTTCAGTTTGGCTTAATTTAGTAAAGATTCAATTATTGCCTAGTTAGTTAGTTTTTTTTTAAGTTCTGCTTGACTATTGATGTGGATCTCCCTTAAAAGGATGTGATATTTGTCTCTTTCCATTTCATTCTATCCCTTGCATCAATGTTCTGTTGTTCTTCTAGAATTTTGCATTTGTGCAGTGTTTAAGGCAAGTCCCCTTTGATAACTCATGATTTAACATCTAATTTATAATGTAGTAGTCTACATTATTTAGAAAAGTGCTTGATTAGCTCTGATCTGTTGAGTGCCCTGTGTGCATCAGAAGGTTGGGAATCTATATGAGAATTTTAAAGTGTTGTTAAATTGAGTTATGACATTCCTTGCATGAATTTGATTGAATAAATATCCGAGATGCTTTATACATGTTTACAGCTGATCCACCTTTGTCTTGTGCTTTATAGATTAATCCTTATTGAGATTTCTGATTTGTTTTTGTAAATACAAAGTTGCTCCTATCCATGACATTTCTAATATGTTTTGATTGATGCATGCAGACTGCATAATTCTTTTAATTGTTGGATTTACCAGGGATTAATAGACACAAAATGAAAACTTATGTATGACATTTGTTGCAGCTATTCAATATAAAATGTATGGGATGGCTATCTACAAGATGATTAAGTCATTTGCATGTTCATGATTATTGATTCCCATGTCATGTTTACTATATACTTCAATTGTTAGATATAGAGAGAAACCTCAAACAGTTGGATTACAAGGTATCAATGTTCTATCTGAGGTTACATCTTCAAAAAAAAAAATGGCATGTTAATACATCTTTTTGGTGTGAGAGTTGTATCTGTTATATTTACACATATAGGAAGTGTAGGTGTGTGCCTCATTATTTCAATAATGTTTTATTATTTGTCGAGTAATTGATCAAACTTGTATTGCCATTTCATGCCAGATTATCCACAGTACCTTAGGAGTATTGAGGTGCATATTAGAGGAAATTGGATGAAGGATGAGGATGGGACTGTATGCTATGATCGGGGCTGGACCAGATACATCCACAACATCGACCCAACTTCTTACCCACCGAAGGATCTTTTCATGGCCACCCAGATGATGTTTCTGGAAGAAGCCCTTACTTCTAGGATGTGGTATCTCAAATATGGTGAGGAAATCCCTACTGGGATAAAAAGGATCCTTGACGACACAAGCCTCGACGACATGTGGAGGAACTGCAACCAATACGGACGGTGGATGGCAACGGTGTACATGCAGGATGTTGAATGCAACAGGGCTTTGAATCCACATACAAACTAGATGGAGACCTTATACAAGATTCTGCATGAGATTCCTACCGGCTCCCCTCCATCCTATGCTCCATATGATCCGCACACTGCTGGAATGCTAAGGCACCATGATCTCAGAATGATGGGAGCAAGAAGGATTGGTTCTATGGAAATTTATGGCCAGGGGTGGTACATCGACAAGGTGAAGAGGCCAGTGGTCCCTGCAAGCCAGAGCATTTCAGTTGCACAACTCACCCGGCGGAAGCTGTCCATGGAACTTAACAATCCACTGGGAGGAGATCTTACCCTGATCCATGATGGCCATACTCAACGTGTTTGGGGAGAAATCATATATGAGGAGGAAGAATGAAGGATCTGGTGTTTTAGTATCTGTTAAACATTACTATCTATCTATTCTGGAATGGTTTGTTAAGACTTTAATTTGTAGTTGAATGTTGAAATATCTTGTTGGTGTGTATGCATGATGTCTGTCTAACTCATCAGTCGAACAATCTTTTGAATTTGGTATGTATTAAGGATGTTTGTCTATGGTATATGATAACTAATTTGTAGTATAATCCCTGTTTTATTTCTTTTGGTTGGTGATTCAATTAAGAGTCCAGTTTATTAATGAGTATTATTGTGTTATTGAAGATATTTTTAGGTTAAAACATGTTGGTTGGATATAGTGCAACAGACTTGTGAGACTCATCTAGTGGAACGTAAGTATTTCGTCTAGCCCGGGCACTCATCTAGATGGGACAATCAAAGATGGATGGAGGGAGTAATTTACAAAACAATCCTAATTACAAGTGATTGTTAGATGAATAATTTAAAAAATAATCCTAATTATATTCCAAATATAATATTTAATTCAAAATTTCAGCAATTTTGAATTTTTAGGGTTGAACTTGTAATTTTATAAAATCAAAAGACTGGTAACAATCAAAAATTTGATATAAACGCAGGTACCGGGGCGTGGCTCCTGGGTGCACGCCCAGGGCGCCCACATGGCCCGGGGTACCCGGCGTGTGCCCCGATGACCGTCCATCGCGCCGTTAATCTTTTTTTCACACGTTGGGAACTTACAAGTGATATTTAAATGATAATTTACGCAAAAAGGAAAATCGAGGCAAAAAACGTGGAAAACTGCGTTGCACGCCATGTGAATTCCCTGGACAGATGAAATAGTTACGATCCACAATGTATATGAGTCTCACAAGTCATTTGCTTTGTATCATCAACACTCACGTTCTTAATTTTCATGTATCACCAACAGTTGTGTTCCACTATTTAAGCCTCACAAGTCAATTGCTTTGTACCATCAAGGATTACATTCTTGTATTAATTGCTATGTTATTATAAAGACTACTTACGTTCTTAATTGCTATGCACCGACAAGACATACGTTGTTAGTTTCCCAGTAGCACGGACACTTACATTATATATTCCGTTGTATCATCATTACGACTGACGTTCAACAATATGTGTATAAGCCGATGGTGCTCAGTCAAGTGCAGCACGTGTTATATGTTGGACCAACGATTTTTACCTAAACCCTATACCCTAAACCCTACACCCTAACCCTATACCCTAAATCATAAAGTAATACTAATGATAATTAACATTAATAATATTATTACTATTAATAACAGTAATGATAATAATAATTTTAGAAATAATGATAATAAACTGCTAATAATAACAGTAATAATAAAATTAATAAGGAATGTAATTTGAGTTAATTTTAACAAAAATAAAAGCAAAGTAAGAGGGAAACGAAATTCCTTTTTTTTCCTTCACTTTAAAATTTTGGACTAATTTTGGACTTTCAAAACACCCAAAACCCAGTATCTCTTTACTATCTCTCCCCATTACGACAAAACCCTTACTCTCACTATTCGACTTCTGGTAACGGCGATCATCGAGGTGCATCCATCTTCTTCTTAGCCAGTCAATTTCAGGTGACATCCATCTCAATGTTTTACGAATTTTTGTGGTAATATCGACATGCACTTCGAAGGGGCTTAATCGATCTCTGGCTTGTTATTTCTTCCGTGCTTTCATGAAAATTGAAATACATTCTTCCAGCAATTAGTAATTATGATCTGATATTGTCATGCATGAGATCAAGATTAGGTGTAATATGACTGTAATCGCCATTTCGAACTCTGAGCATCATAAAATTTACGATTACATAAATAGATCATGAATTCCCTGTCCAATGATGATATAGGCAGTGATCTATGACCTTATGTTTGATATCCCTTTGCATTGTGTTCTTTGGTGTGTGTTTTGAAATTGTAGGCTTGGCGTGAGTTTGCTTTGTAGATCACCCATGGATCAGTGTTTTGATGGAATGGTTATGGTTATAAGTATATGATATTGATTACCACGTGTGCTTCTGTGTGCTTGAATGAAAGCCAAATCTGTTACTTTTTTTCTTTTAATGCACTCTCATATGCATCCCTAAATAATCAAGTACACTTGATGAGGATTAAGATTACCCTAGTTATTCAATTAGTTAAAATTATTACCTTGTTTGGTCTTGTATGTTAGTCATCAACATTTATAAATCTTTCTTGTACAACTTCAATCACAGATGTCGCCAGGTTTATCAGCACTCAACGGGGTTAGAAAATCGAAAGCTGAAATGGCAAAGAAAACAATAGCCACAGAAGTTGGGGAGAAAGCTAACACTTATACTTTGCCAGGATCAGAAAACGAGGACGAGCAGCCTGCTTACGAAAGATTTATAACAAGGGTAATTATATGAGCCGAATACTGTTAGTGCATCACTTTCAATTTTACGGCCACCATATATACTAGTGGTTTCTTCTCAGACTTTTGATGACTTATAAATGTTTTACTCGTAGAGCAACCCGTTATGAGTAAGCGGTGTTATGGAGGAGGTGCTACACCTGTTAAAAGATCTTCACCTCGTACAAAGAGAAAGACTGGTGAGAAGCAAAGTACATGTCAATCTCAAAACTTTCGATTTTCTATTATTTAATCTGTTTCCAATACTATGGTACCTCATACATGATCTGGTTTAAATGTTTCAGGTGAAGCTGGGAACAAACGATGTTTAAAAAATAACTCGGAAGAGGGTAATGCCCCGGTTAAAAAGGCCAGGGCCTCAGGTTTGATTCTACACATACCTGTTGCTTGAGATAAGTTATAAACATGTTAAGGTAATGCATCTTTTGTTTCAGACCCTTCTAAGGATACAAAATCATTAAAAACAAGGTGGCTCGAGATGCAAGGTATAATTTTACTTCTTGTAAACTTTTATATTTTTATTCATTATTTCTTCACTGCAATATGAGTGATTTATACTTAACTATCTGCAAGAAAAGAAAAAATGCACTAGTATCACATGGATTCTTACAAGAAAAATGCACTAGTGTATATTAATGTTTTGCTAGGTTCATGTACAATAGTTAAAGGTTATATGAATGATGTTTGGTAGAAATTTGATAAAAGTGTATATGAACATTTTTGCTGATTTCTCATATACCTTTAAATGTTATATGAGTGCAAAACAAGAAAGTAGATAGACTGATACAATAAATTAATAAGAACAAAAAAAGGGAAAAATGGACTATTTGGATATGGATTCATCCCAGAGATTGGATGCTACTGTCTATCAAAATATCTAGAAGTTGTTGTAGGCAAAACCAGAAATTAGAAAAAATAAGAGGAAAATCAGGAAAAAAAAATGAAAAATTAACTACTATGACATGGATTCTGCCCAGAAGACCTCTTCTTCTGTATATGGTCATTTTGCCTAGTTATTAAGGGCTTTTATAAAGTTATATGAATGATGTTATTATTTCATTACTACAATATGTCTGATTTATGCTCAACTGTCTGCAAGGAGCAAAAGCAAAAGGACAAACATTAGGTCGTAAAGGGGGAAACCGCATAATGCACATCCAAGTCCTGCGGTCAACACTCGTTCAAGGGTGATACCACCGCTAACTCCACTTAACGATCTCAGGGCAATGATGTACAGGTCCTGGTCGTGCAAATGGAACATCAGCTAATGTCTCTGAAACTCAGCCTGCTGCCTCCAAAGCTCCAAAGGTTAATCCGCCAACTATGCCCGCAGTTCGAAAGGGTAATTAGGCTCCAAAGGCATCACAAACTCCTGCTCCGAATGACATTGAATCCACACAACATGAAATCATCACAAAGAGTCAGGGATCATCTCCAGAGCTCAATAGAGAGAAAAGTCCAGCTATCACCGAACAGCCAGAGCCAACAATCACTCCTCCGGAACCTAAAGAGAGCAATCAGTTTGAATTTTCACATAACGGCTCAGATATGCCCATGAAGAAGATACGGTTGCTGGAGATGATACAGCTGCTGGAGATGATACGGCTACTGGAAAAGATAGAGCCCTTGAAAAACCAAGTGAGTAAATTCATTCAACTTTGATCTATATATTGCAAAACCAACAAGACTTATCATATATTGGACTTACTTCATAAATTTCATTTTATATTTATAATTTCAGAGCCGAAGAGGGCACCTCGTGGTGTTTCCCGTGGCGAATCGTTGGAAAAATATATTCGCTAGGTATATCCTAGTGTGGTTGTCCATTTTATTATTCTTCTTAATTATTCATTAAGTTGGTGACGTCCTTTTCTTATTTTATTTTTATTTTTCCTGTTTTTCTCTGATTTATAATTATTTTAGGATTACATGATAAATGTCAAGTCTTTGGCCTACTTTCCACCTTGTACAAATCACATTTAAGTTCTGGAACGTGTTTGCATGTAACGAACATCACTTTGCAAAACAAAACTTAGGATCCATATACCAGTGACCTTTTTTCCTTTTTTTTTTTTATATTTGTTTCCTGATTTTTTAGTTAATATAGTTGCTTCCACTTTTAGTTAATATAGTGGTTTATGTGGATGTAGAATGGGAAGATTAAGATCTCTTTTTTGCCCGGAGAAACTGTCTCCGTGAGTAATGATGAACAGTTCAGCTCTGCAGTTGTAATGATCGTTAAGGGCCAAGCTGAAATAGGAAAGGACATAGTTGGTTGGGATACAGTGTCAGACAATAGCAAAGACGTCTGTTATGCTAGACTTACTGTAAGTAAACTTATTTCCTCGAGTTTCGAGTTATGGGTAGTGTATTGCTGACTAATTACAAGAGTGTATTTAATTATTTTCAGCACATCTTCGAAGTTGAAGATAGAGAAACTGAAAGGGTCCAGCGCATCATTGACCATAAGTTCAGGACAACATATACCCGCTGGAGGAATACATTGCACAAATGTTACGAAGCCCTCAAACTAAAGAACATCCCTCCAAGGAGTGTCAAGCCAAGGGACGATATTACTTTAGAGAGGTGGCAATTGGCATGTGACTTCATTGAAACCGAAAAATTCCAGGTTATTAATTTCTGCATTAGTTAATGTATATATTAGTTAAGATATTAGTTGATATAATATGATATCTTATGATAATTACGTAATTTTCAGAAACGGTCACAAACCAATAAGGAGAATCGTAGTAAGATGCCATTCAATCAAACAACTGGAAGAACACCTTTCTTTACAAGATTCAAAAAGATGGTACACTACTGATTCAATTGATAATTTAATGCCAGTTTTCATAATGTGCACATTAGTACGTTTCAAGGTTCTGGGAGTTGTACGATAGATTGGTTGTGTAAATTTGTGTTAGGAAACTTGTAATTTTGATGAGCAATCAACCATGCTAAATTAAGGAAAGTCCAGTAACTAGTACTCTTAAGGTCCATAGGAATTTAGAATTTTAAGGACATTGTAAAAGAGGAGCGTTTGCTGAAGACTTAGAGTAGGTGCTAGATAGGTTAGTTTTACCGCTTATGATGTATCTTGTTTTCTGAAAAGAAAAACAACCTATTGAAGCATTTGTTGATGATGTACTTTGTTTACACAAACAAACTATTGAAGCATTTAGAACCGTTCAGAAACTTGAAGAATTCGAAGAACTGAAGACTAGAAGATTTCTGAAGACTGGTATCTACAAAGGCACATGTTGCTCAGAAAGTGGAAACTTCAGCAACAACTTGCATAAGTGAAAATCTAAACGACAGAGTAGGTTGTGCTTGCTGAAACTGAGACTAACCACTTGCTGAAAAACATATGTGACCTCCTTGCTGATAGTACTTGCATTTGCGCTCCAACGTTCATGTTTGAATCTCATTCAAATGAACATTAAATGCAAAGCATGCACGCGAAGGACATGAAGACTAGAAGACAAATAAAGGACGCTGCTGAAAGTACAAAAGCAAGATAGTGACATCTTAAGGAACAAAGCCTTGGAATTTCAAATTCAAACGGCTCCCTTGATTCACTATAAATAGAGGTCATCCGGCAAAGAGTTGAAGTGTGTCAACAACGTGATCAAACTCTCACTTGTGCTTAAAACTCACATACCCTTCAAACACTCTTTACTGCCATTGATCCGTTCCAAGACTTAAAGCTTGAAAAAGCTACTTGTAAAGAAGTAGAACATACACGGCTAAGAAATTAGTTAAGTGTTCTTTCTTTCGAACAAGAAAAAGTCTTGACACCAGAAACAATCGAACTTCTTTACTGCAAAGTATTCAAAGTTTTGTTTCTTAGATTACTTGGTGTAGCTGAATAAGTTATAATCAAGTTATCTCATCCAAACCTCTCTAACTGAAAATACACCCTTTTAGGCGTGAAATTCAGGGGGAACTTAATTGAGCATAGAGTTGCTGATTAAAAGTCCCAAGTTTGGTGGAGAACAAGGTTTCGTTCTCTAGTTAGATTGGAAACGAAGCAAGTGTGCTTTGGTTTCTGTTTGAATCGCTCTAGATAGGTGTTGTAAGGAACCTCAAACTTGTCTTAGTGGATTCAGTCCTAGAAAGGACAAAGTGGATTAGTTCAGAGATTACGCCACTCTCAGATACCACTATAAAAGTGTTTGTGTGATTTACTTACTGCATTTAGTTTTCAGCAAAGCATATCTATCTGTACACAGTCACTCTGTTCACTTGCTGAAACTATCACTTACTGACAAAACAATCATTGTATCAAAGACTTCCGCTCTCTGATTTTAAGTATCAGCAAAACTCGTTACTGAAAAGTAACTTGCGCTTGCTGAGAAAGTTAAGTATCAGCAAACTCATTACTGAAAAGTAATAAGTCCTTGCTGAGAAAGTTTTTAAACGACGAATGTTTAAAAAGACTATTCACCCCCCCCTAGTCTTTTCTTGTTGTTTAAAGGGACTAACAAGTGGTATCAGAGCTGGAGGTTCTTTAACCTTCAACACTGAACCTAGATCCCCTTAGGTGCTTTCCGTAAATCACTCTCACTTGATCAGTTTGGTAGTCTTTTGCTGACAGGATGTCTTTAGGAGACGCTCCCTTGTTGAAGCTGGAAAATTACGAAAAATGGCGAAACAACATGATGCTACATCTTGAGGCCATTAGTGACGAGATGGTTACTGTCATTAATGATGGACCTATCAAAATCACTAAGGTTGAAAGAAGCTTTCCTCATAAAACCACGGATACTACTGGTAAGGAAACTATCTTAGGAGACCCGGTTGACACCACCGTTCCAAAACCAAGAGACGAATGGACTTCCGACGAAGCCAAGAGATTCCGTTTTGATGGCCAAGCAAGAAACATCATCATTCGATCAACTCCAGATACTATACAGTGCAAACTGTGGGGTGCCAAAACTGCTAAGGAAGCTTGGAAAATGGTTCAAGATCTTTGTGCTGGATCTGACAAAACCAAGGAAAACAAACTCAAAGTGCTGAAGTTAAAGTTCCAGAACTTTAAACAAGGTACAAATGAGTCACTGGAAGACTTGGACTTCAGATTCACAACTCTAGTTAGTGAGATGGCAGCCTTGGGTGTTGAAGATCTTTACTCAGATTCTGAGAAGGTGAAAACCATCATCAGAAGTTTGAACCAAGAATGGATCCACACTCAGAACTTCTACTACAATCAAGGAATGTCAGACATCACACCAACATAGTTGTTCTCTCATCTTGCTACTGTCAACTATGAGACAAAGCAAAGAGAAAATGTGTTTGCTGAAAAATCGCAAAACATTGCTCTTGCTGCAAAGCCGTCATCTTCTGAAAAGAAGAATGATAAAGAGCCTGCTGATGAAAATGCTCTAGTTGTTAACAACATGAAGAAATTCATCAGCAAGGAACTTGAAAGGCGAAAAGCAAAAGAGAAGCTGAAAAAGCATCTTGGTAACAACTACCATAAGTACAAGAATGATACTAGCTCGCTGAACAAGCAAGCTCAGCAAGCTACATCATCAGAAGAACCAGCAGTTTGAAATGATCTATGTTTTTACTGCAAAAAGCCTGGACACTTCAAAGCTAATTGCCCTTTGCTGAAAGGCAAATCTGCTGAAAAGAAGAAGAAGTTCAAAAGAGCTTTTATTGCTGAAGAAAAGAAGAAGCTTCAAGCAAAAATCGATGCATTGTGTATTGATACTAGCTCCGAAGACAGTGAGGATGAAAGTTCAAACACCGACGATGAAGAAGCCACTCTAGACGTGGAGATTGGCAAAGAAGTGTGTGGAATAGCTATGGAAGCTTATCCAGATGTGTCGAACTACGAATTCTGCCTCATGGCCGGTCAGGTAAACAACTCTACCTCTGACTCAGATTCAGAAAGTGAAGACGAGATTGACCTTGACAAGATTCAAGGTGAAATCGAAAGATTTGAGAAAACTCTCAGCAAACAGCAAGAGAGACTACAACTTGCTGAAACTCTGACCAAGTAAACTACTGAAAAGTACGTTTTGCTGAAGGAAGAGATAGAAGAAAAGGATGCTGAAATAAGGCGTCTTAAGAAGTTGATTGCTGAGGCTGCAGAGAAAAATTCTCAAATGGCATTAGAATTAGAAGAGTATCAGTCCACAATTCTAAAGTTACTTGCTGAAATCCAAGAAATGAAAAAGATGAACAATTTCAAATCCTATGTGGAAGCAAGTAATACGCTGAATGAACTAAACTCTTATTTGAGAGATCCATCTCAGAAAGAAGGTTTAGGAGCAACGTGCGAAGGTGATAACGTAGAAATCTTGAGAAAAGATAAATCACCTATCTCCTTTGTACGTGCTACTGATAGTAGTCCTCCAGTAATCTATCAGTTTGGTCAAACTAAGGTTGCTGAAACATGCAATCAAGTACCTATGACCGTAAAGACCGATGTTGCTACTCAAAGTAACAAGACTTTAAAAGGTAAATAGGTTGCTGAGAAGCAAACTGGAAAGAAGAAGAATGTCGTGAAGCATTCCGCCAAACAAGTTGCTGAAAAGCAAGTTGTTAAGACTAAAGGCAAGATTACTAAAAGTAATCAGAAGTCCTTTGCTGACAAACCTGAATCAAGTAAGGTTGCTGAAGCTAAAGCTCAGCATTCTCCGAAAAGTGGACTAGGTTTCAAAACCAAGCAAAGTCAACTTTTTCATGAGTATAAGCAAAGTCAGCAAAGATACTTCAAAGAGATGAAGAAAATCAAGCCTAAGAGTTCTGAAAAGACTCCCAATGCTAGGACTAGAAGGAACCTTGGTAGAAAAGAACTTACTGAAAAGTATGTTCAGCAAAAAGGTCAACAGAGCAAGACACCACATCAGAAAGTGGATTTGACTAGCATGAGTCAAAAGTCTTTCAGCTCAAATCCTCCTAGTTCCTCAGCAAGTAGAAAACAAGTCAAAGTTGAAAAACTTCAGACTTGGGTTTCCACTGGACGCATTCTTGAACATGTTAATGGACATCCATCATTGGATAATTAACTTGTTTGCTCTTGATTGTGCAGACTGCAGCCACGGAGACAAACGATGCAATCTAGCACTTTGATAGTGGTTGTGGAAAGCACATGACGGGCAACAAGAATAACCTTATAAACTATAGACGGCGATCTAAAGGTCCAACAATAAGGTTTGCTGGTGGAGGCTCCGGATCTACAAAAGGCTATGGTGATGTGAAGTTAGGATGCATAACCATTTCTGGAGTTCTTTATGTCAAAAATCTTAAGTTTAACCTTTTCAGCATGAGTCAATTTGCTGACAAAGGATACTTCATCGAAATTAAAAGTGATGAATGTAAACTTGTAGATTTTGAGACTAAAAAGGTTATAATGATTGCAAGAAGATCAGGAGGCTTGTACACCGTTGATTGGTCTTCAGCAAACGTTGAAAAATGCCTTGTCTCAGATCATGTTTGCCTTGCTGAAAAAGCATGGTTATGGCATAAACGAACAAGTCATCTAAACTTCAAGACGCTGAATAAGCTGTCTAAAAAGGCACTTGTAGTTGGATTACCTAGGGTTACTTTTAAGAAGGATGGTGTTTGCAATGCATGTCAGCAAGGAAAGCAAACCAAATCTTCTTTCAAGAACAAGGCAGTACCGTCAACTACAAAACCTTTACAACTCTTGCACATGGACTTGTTTGAATCTTCTTCAACAAGCTATGCTGGTAAGAAGTATGGTCTAGTCGTGGTAGATGACTATTCAAGATTCACTTGGGTAGTATTCATCAAGCACAAATCTGAAACTAAGACTGAAATACCTAACTTGCTGAATAAGCTTGAAGTCATGAAAAATGACAAGGTAAAAGTCATAAGGACAGACCATGGTACTGAGTTTGTAAACCAGTACATAACTGAATATTGTACCTCAAAAGGTATTCAACATCAGTTATCCTCAGTAAGAACGCCACAGCAAAATGGTGTTGCTGAACGGAAGAACCGTACCCTGAAAGAAGCCGCAAGAACAATGCTTGCTGACACTGAAATAAGTGAGGCTTATTGGGTTGAAGCGATTAATACCGCCTGCTATACTCAAAATAGATGTTTGATTACTAAGGAATACAACAAAACTCCTTATGAATTGTTTGTTGGAAGACCTCCTAACATCACTCATCTAAGAGTATTTGGTTGCAAGTGTTTTGTTCTTAACAATGGTAGAGAATACCTAAGAACATTTCAACCAAAGGCAGACGAAGCGATATTTCTTGGCTACTCCTTGCATAGTAAAGCCTATAGAGTTTACAACAAAAAGGCACAAAAGATTGAAGAATCTGTGCATGTTGTATTCTACGAAAAGTCACAAGGTGTACCTGCTGAAGAAGAAATATCAGAATGTATGAAAAAGCTAATCATACATGAGCAAAGAACTGAATCTAATGCTAGGCAAATCAAGTCAATTGAACTAAATGATGATTCTGACAATGACTCTCCTCCCCCGAGTCATGACAAGATAAATAGAGTTCACGACAAAGAATTTCCAGCAAAAGACGCGGTTGCTCCGGAAGTTGCTGAAATTACGCAATCTCCAGTGGCTGCTGATGAATTACCTCAATCCCAGCAATGCTGAACAAGCAGTTGCTGACGAAAAATCTCAGCAGAGACACAAATTCCCAGTAGTACTGAACAAGTACATACTGAAGAGTCACATGCTGATGAGCAAACATATCCTGATCCAACAAACAGGAAACCTGTTAATAAATGGATTAGAGATCATCCCTCTACGGATATGATTGGCGATATTAATAAACGCCAAGTGACTAGATCCAAAGCTACTCAAGGACTTGCTGAAGAAGCAACTGTCGTAGAAGTAGAATCATTGTTCTCTTGCTTTGTTTCAGAAATTGAACCTAAAACCATAGAAGAAGCTTTGAAGCATTCTGAATGGATAAAGGCAATGCAAGAAGAATTGGATCAATTTGAAAGGAACAAAGTCTGGAAACTTGTGCCACTTGCTGAAGATAAGAAAGCTATTGGTACAAAGTGGGTGTTCAGAAACAAGCTGAGCGAGTCTGGTGAAGTAACAAGAAATAAGCACGCTTAGTTGCTCAAGGTTACTGTCAGACTGAAGGATTAGACTATGATGAGTCTTACGCTCCAGTTGCAAGATTGGATGCAATTAGGCTTTTCTTGGCCTTTGCTGCTCACAATGACTTCATTGTTTACCAAATGGATGTTAAAAGTGCATTCTTAAATGGTGAACTTGCTGAAGAAGTCTACCTAGAACAACCCCCTGGCTTTGAACTTCCCTCAGAAATCAAGATGGTATACAAGCTTCAGAAAGCTGTATATGGTCTAAAGCAAGCACCAAGAGCATGGTATGATACCTTGGCCAAGTTCTTGCTGGAAAATGGTTTCAAGAAAGGTGAAGTTGACAAAACATTATTTACCATGAACCATGATGGTAAATTAATCTTAGTTCAAATTTATGTGGATGACATAATTTTTGGATCTAAGGACAAGCAACTTTGTGATGATTTTGCCAAACTCATGACTAATAAGTTTGAAATGAGTATGATGGGAAAATTGAATTATTTCCTAGGATTGCAAGTCAAGCAACTCAAAGATGGAATATTCATAAATCAAGCAAAGTATGCGAAAGAAATGCTCATAAAGTTTAGGATCAAAGAGGATGAGAAACCTGAAAAGATCCCTATGAGTGTTGGTACCAAATTGGGCTATACTAAAGAGGACAAAAGTGTTGAAGAACACGAGTATAGGAAGCTCATTGGTTCCTTGTTGTATCTAACAGCAAGTAGACCTGACATTCAGTATGCTGTTTGTGTGTGTGCAAGATTCCAATCTGATCCAAGAGAATCACACTACAAAAAGGCAATCAAGATACTGAAATATGTTAAAGGTACAGTCAATGTTGGATTATGGTATCCTAAAGATTCTGGACTTGAATTGGTTGGCTATTCTGATGCTGATCATGGTGGATCAACTCTTGATAGAAAAAGTACCTCTGGAACTTGTCAGTGTTTGGGTACTAGATTAATATCATGGTTCAGCAAGAAGCAAACTTGTGTCGCCAATTCATCTACTGAATCTGAATACATTGCAGTTGGTTGTTGCACAGCTCAAATCCTATGGATTCAGCAACAATTAAGAGATTATGGTATTTCTGCAAAGAAAACACCAATCTTTTGTGATAATACAAGTGCTATTGCAATTACGCAAAATCCTAAGTTTCACTCTAGGACCAAGCACATTGATATTAGACATCATTTCATTAGAGATCATGTGGAAAAAGGTGATATTGAGGTTGTGAAAGTAGGCAATGAAGATCAGCTTGCTGACATCTTCACCAAGCCTCTACCGGATAATAGGTTCGCAATGCTAAGGTATAACCTTGGATTGATTGAACTACCTCAATAAAGGATACATTTGGAAGAATGCTGAAACAGGTATTCAGCAAGCCAAAGTATTCCTGTCTAAAAGACCAAGTCACTGATTTCTTCTAAGAAATGATAAGTCACTACATGATTGCTGAAACAGGCATTCAGCAAGTAATTCCTTCAAAACGGGTATTTGTTAGGAAACTTGACCACTTGCTGAGACAGGCACTCAGTAAGAGAAAGAACTTATGGATTGCTGAGACGGGTACTCAGACAATCAAAAGATACTGAAACAGGTATTCAAGTATCAAAGGAACTTTCTGAGACGGGAACTCAGAAAAAGAGCAAAGCTTATCTCTCAGATTTTACCAAAGGATGTCTCAAGTGCAAAAGAATTTACTGATACGGGAAATCAGAAATGTCTTTTAAACTTAAAGAAAATATGAGATATCTAAGTAAGGGGGAACTTTCAGCAAGTGTCTAGATTGTTAATTCAAACTCGCTGAAAAGATTCTTGTCTATTTCAGCAAGCAATCTATCCCTTATTACTCGGTAAAATCAATTTGTGACGTTAAGCTGGCACAGATAAACTCGCAATAATCATGACATGAAATTCAATCGTGGCCATTGATTAAAAAGAGTTACTAATCTAACGGCTAACAAAACAAAGAGAGAGAGTGCTATGACGGTTTTAGTTAGTGGGCCACTACGCATTCAATGCAAAGGCTCCACTAATTCCAGTGTTTCTCTGTTTTACCCTTGCTGAGAGCTCAAATCGATTGAGTTTCTCACACACCAGAGACACTATATAAAGAAGGAGTTAGAGAAATGACAAAATTCTTTAACTCCCATTTCCTTTCTCTGCAAATTCTAGCCTGAATCTACTGTACCTCTGGTCAAAAAGAAAACTATCTCTTTTCGTACAATCTTTCTTGCTCTATATAAGAAATGGCTCCCAAGAGACAGTTATCTAAGTCCTCAAAATCGTCAAAGGTTGATAGTGCTGAAACACGCACTGCTCCGGTGACTGCTCCGGTGACTACTCAGGCCCCAGACACAACGAAGGTTGTGTTGAAAAACGACCGAATCACTGTAAAACCTATGCCTCCGTCATATCTTGACACTGCAAAGTGTGAGATGTTGATGCAATGGGGAGGGTTTGCAAAAGAAAAGTACATTAGGTACTTTTATGAGCAAGAACTTGATGACCAAAATGAAGAGGTGCTTGAGTTCATCAAGCAGCAAGGCCTCATGAACTTTATCTCTGCTCGCACTAAGCAAGTGAGCATGATTGATACAATGGAATTCTACAACAATGCAGAAATCCAGTCCCTTACAGACAGTAATGGAGTCACTGAAAAAGTGATCCTTACTTATGTTCAAACACGCAAATCGTCCTGAAATGGACTGATTTAGCGGAGATTTTTTAGATTCCAACCACTGGAACTGAAGATGACGTCACTGCTTCTGACGAAGAAATTGAAGCATTCTACAGTGACGTCAGAAATGCAAAAATGAAGAAAGGCGAGATAGCTCCCGTGACTTGGACAAAGCACGTTAAGAGAAAGCATGTCTGCCATTCACTTGGTCTAGTAACTCTGCTACTGATAAAAGTTCTTGACTCCCAAGTTGGAGAGAATTGACCAAGTAGGCCTGAGAAGATGGCCATTGCTGATGCATATCTGTGAAAATAAATCGGAACTTAACTGGGCTAAGTATATTTTCAGCAGGCTTGTTGATTGTGTCACTAAGTTTAAGGTAAAGGTAGAAGACAACAAGGTCTCACCTTCCTTTCCAGTTATGTATGGAATCAAGATATGCTATATCCTTGAACATTTCAGGATTTAGCTAAGAAACCCATTGCCAATCAAGAAATCTGTGTGCAATGTGGGAAGATCTTTCTACAAGCAGAATGTACCTAAGATTGCTGGAAAGAAAACTAAGAAGACAACAACTGCAAATGTTGTCAGCACAAGCCAGCAAGAAAGGTATACAACAGCTGCAGATGTTACCACTCAGCAACCTAGAGATGAAACTGTTGTGGATGGTGGTAACACAAATGAAACTGCTGTAGAAAATCAACAAGGTACGTGTACAACACCTGTTTCTGAAAAGGCAACAATAGATGACTCTGGGAAACTGGAGAAATCTAAAAAGAAAAAGAGGAAAGCTGATGATGACACTCAGACTGCAGCGTCATCAGCAAACCCCGTACCTAAGAGGAAACGGACAAGCAACAAAAGAAAGAAGACACTGGCTTCCCAGTCAGTCCCTGATGTCCAAGACTCCTCAGTCAATTCCCAGACAAATGCTGAAACGCATTTGCCAGTAGATGTTGCTGAAGTAATTACTGAAACATATATCAGCAATGTTGAAGTGTTTGCGGAAGCCTTCAACAATCAACTCAACGTTGATAACTCTACTGAGAATAGACCACAAGGCAGTGGAAACGAAATTCCTGCCCAAGTCCCAGATATCTACATTGTAGATAATTTAGATGATCCAACTCTGGAACCAGCAAGTGATATTGCTGCTGATCTGCAAAGAGCGGCACTTGCTGATGCTGCTGAAAAGATGGTTGCTGAACAAGCAACTCATCAAGTTGCTGAAACCCAGCTTGCTGAAGAACCATTGCTGAAATAGCAATGGTTCCAGTTCCTGAAGTTGCTGAAACTCAAGAAGCATTATTCAAAGACGCATCTCTTGATGCTGAGATTACTGGCCCAAGTTCACCCAAGACATCAATTGACAAAGTCCATCTTGTACTGGAAGATTTAAGCAAACAAATGGAGTTGGAGATTGAAGAATCATCCAACAAGTCAATTGATCTCTTCATGACAAGCAGTGAGCTTAAAGGTCAAGATGCTTCTGCTCAACTTGTCATTTCAGAGACAAGGGAGATTGCTGAAACCGCACAGCTTTCTCAGATAGAGCAAAATCAGAAGTCTGCTGAAGAAACAGTTAATGCTGAAAGGACTGAGCCACAACCTGTCCTTCCTCAGCAGGTAGTTAATTCAACAATCAGTAAAACTTCAAATTTTGAAAATTGTTCTTTTGCTAAATTATTCTTTCTCTACAGACTTCTCAAGATGCAAGTCAGATGGTTGCTGAAGCCTCTGCACCAGAACCAACACTCCCTGCTCAGCAGGTAGTTAATAATTTTGGTATAAAAACTAAGTTTGACAGCTAGTACTTGTGTCTAATTATAATTATTTCAGGATGAACAAATGGAGGATGCTACTCAAGCTCCTCATGGAATGGAAATTGTACTACATGAGCTTGCCCTCTCAGCAGGTAAATCATGTTTCAGATTTAAACTCTAAAACAATTCTCCAAACCATCCTGATCTAAATAAATTCTTTTTCAGGCTCAAAAGGAGACCACTGAAGTGGTACTCATCACTGAAGATCAGCAAGGTAAGTTCTGAAGAACTTTACTTGAGCTTCAAGAGGACAACTTGTCAAGAGTTGAAGTCTGCAGCAACTGGCAACGATATAGGAGAATGGATTTTCTAGATTTCACCTCATCTCTCAAATGAGAAAAAGAGATCTTCACGTTAAGCTCGAAACATTGTCCACTCCATCTTCCTGAAGAAATGACATATTCTCAGCAAATGAGTTCCAATCTGATTGCTCAAATCAGAGAGAACTATGAAGGCCAAATTTAAGAGTTGTCTCCAGCTGAACAAGCTGTGATGCTCACCGCTTTTTGTCCTGTGGTGGCTGCCCCCACAAATTAA
>CM051458.1:35570288-35691758 GCA_028274465.1 Plantago ovata
TTGAAGAAGATCAGGAGGCTTGTACACGTTGATTGGTCTTCAGCAAACGTTGCAAAATGCCTTGTCTCAGATCATGATTGCCTTGCTGAAAAAGCATGGTTATGGCATAAACGAACAAGTCATCTAAACTTCAAGACGCTGAATAAGCTGTCTAAAAAGGCACTTGTAGTTGGATTACCTAGGGTTACTTTTAAGAAGGATGGTGTTTGCAATGCATGTCAGCAAGGAAAGCAAACCAAATCTTCTTTCAAGAACAAGGCAGTACCGTCAACTACAAAACCTTTACAACTCTTACACATGGACTTGTTTGAATCTTCTTCAACAAGCTATGCTGGTAAGAAGTATGGTCTAGTCGTGGTAGATGACTATTCAAGATTCACTTGGGTAGTATTCATCAAGCACAAATCTGAAACCAAGACTGAAATACCTAACTTGCTGAATAAGCTTGAAGTCATGAAAAATGACAAGGTAAAAGTCATAAGGACAGACCATGGTACTGAGTTTGTAAACCAGTACATAACTGAATATTGTACCTCAAAGGTATTCAACATCAGTTATCCTCAGTAAGAACACCACAGCAAAATGGTGTTGCTGAACGGAAGAATCGTACCCTGAAAGAAGCCGCAAGAACAATGCTTGCTGACACTGAATAAGTGAGGCTTACTGGGTTGAAGCGATTAATACCGCCTGCTATACTCAAAATAGATGTTTGATTACTAAGGAATACAACAAAACTCCTTATGAATTGTTTGTTGGAAGACCTCCTAACATCACTCATCTAAGAGTATTTGGTTGCAAGTTTTCGTTCTTAACAATGGTAGAGAATACCTAAGAACATTTCAACCAAAGGCAGACGAAGCGATATTTCTTGGCTACTCCTTGCATAGTAAAGCTTACAGAGTTTACAACAAAAAGGCACAAAAGATTGAAGAATCTGTGCATGTTGTATTCTACGAAAAGTCACAAGGTGTGCCTGCTGAAGAAGAAATATCAGAATGTATGAAAAAGCTAATCATACATGAGCAAAGAACTGAATCTGATGCTAGGCAAATCAAGTCAATTGAACTAAATGATGATTCTGACAATGACTCTCCTCCCCCAGTCATGACAAGATAAATATAGTTCACGACAAAGAATTTCCAGCAAAAGATGCGGTTGCTCCGGAAGTTGCTGAAATTACGCAATCTCCAGTGCCTGCTGATGAAATACCTCAACCCAGCAATGCTGAACAAGCAGTTGCTGACGAACAAATCTCAGCAGAGACACAAATTCCCAGTAGTACTGAACAAGTACATACTGAAGAGTCACATGCTGATGAGCAAACATATCCTGATCCAACAAACAGGAAACCTGTTAATAAATGGATTAGAGATCATCCCTCTACGGATATGATTGGCGATATTAATAAACGCCAAGTGACTAGATCCAAAGCTACTCAAGGACTTGCTGAAGAAGCAACTGTCGTAGAAGTAGAATCTTTATTCTCTTGCTTTGTTTCAGAAATTGAACCTAAAACCATAGAGAAGCTTTGAAGCATTCTGAATGGATAAAGGCAATGCAAAGAAGAATTGGATCAATTTGAAAGGAACAAAGTCTGGAAACTTGTGCAACTTGCTGAAGATAAGAAAGCTATTGGTACAAAGTGGGTGTTCAGAAACAAGCTGAGCGAGTCTGGTGAAGTAACAAGAAAATAAAGCATGCTTAGTTGCTCAAGGTTACTGTCAGACTGAAGGATTAGACTATGATGAGTCTTACGCTCCAGTTGCAAGATTGGATGCAATTAGGCTTTTCTTGGCCTTTGCTGCTCACAATGACTTCATTGTTTACCAAATGGATGTTAAAAGTGCATTCTTAAATGGTGAACTTGCTGAAGAAGTCTACCTAGAACAACCCCCTGGCTTTGAACTTCCTCAGAAATCAAGATGGTATACAAGCTTCAGAAAGCTGTATATGGTCTAAAGCAAGCACCAAGAGCATGGTATGATACCTTGGCCAAGTTCTTGCTGGAAAATGGTTTCAAGAAAGGTGAAGTTGACAAAACATTATTTACCATGAACCATGATGGTAAATTAATCTTAGTTCAAATTTATGTGGATGACATAATTTTTGGATCTAAGGACAAGCAACTTTGTGATGATTTTGCCAAACTCATGACTAATAAGTTTGAAATGAGTATGATGGGAAAATTGAATTATTTCCTAGGATTGCAAGTCAAGCAACTCAAAGATGGAATATTCATAAATCAAGCAAAGTATGCGAAAGAAATGCTCATAAAGTTTAGGATCAAAGAGGATGAGAAACCTGAAAAGATCCCTATGAGTGTTGGTACCAAATTGGGCTATACTAAAGAGGACAAAAGTGTTGAAGAACACGAGTATAGGAAGCTCATTGGTTCCTTGTTGTATCTAACAGCAAGTAGACCTGACATTCAGTATGCTGTTTGTGTGTGTGCAAGATTCCAATCTGATCCAAGAGAATCACACTACAAAAAGGCAATCAAGATACTGAAATATGTTAAAGGTACAGTCAATGTTGGATTATGGTATCCTAAAGATTCTGGACTTGAATTGGTTGGCTATTCTGATGCTGATCATGGTGGATCAACTCTTGATAGAAAAAGTACCTCTGGAACTTGTCAGTGTTTGGGTACTAGATTAATATCATGGTTCAGCAAGAAGCAAACTTGTGTCGCCAATTCATCTACTGAATCTGAATACATTGCAGTTGGTTGTTGCACAGCTCAAATCCTATGGATTCAGCAACAATTAAGAGATTATGGTATTTCTGCAAAGAAAACACCAATCTTTTGTGATAATACAAGTGCTATTGCAATTACGCAAAATCCTAAGTTTCACTCTAGGACCAAGCACATTGATATTAGACATCATTTCATTAGAGATCATGTGGAAAAAGGTGATATTGAGGTTGTGAAAGTAGGCAATGAAGATCAGCTTGCTGACATCTTCACCAAGCCTCTACCGGATAATAGGTTCGCAATGCTAAGGTATAACCTTGGATTGATTGAACTACCTCAATAAAGGATACATTTGGCAGAATGCTGAAACAGGTATTCAGCAAGCCAAAGTATTCCTGTCTAAAAGACCAAGTCACTGATTTCTTCTAAGAAATGATAAGTCACTACATGATTGCTGAAACAGGCATTCAGCAAGTAATTCCTTCAAAACGGGTATTTGTTAGGAAACTTGACCACTTGCTGAGACAGGCACTCAGTAAGAGAAAGAACTTATGGATTGCTGAGACGGGTACTCAGACAATCAAAAGATACTGAAACAGGTATTCAAGTATCAAAGGAACTTTCTGAGACGGGAACTCAGAAAAAGAGCAAAGCTTATCTCTCAGATTTTACCAAAGGATGTCTCAAGTGCAAAAGAATTTACTGATACGGGAAATCAGAAATGTCTTTTAAACTTAAAGAAAATATGAGATATCTAAGTAAGGGGGAACTTTCAGCAAGTGTCTAGATTGTTAATTCAAACTCGCTGAAAAGATTCTTGTCTATTTCAGCAAGCAATCTATCCCTTATTACTCGGTAAAATCAATTTGTGACGTTAAGCTGGCACAGATAAACTCGCAATAATCATGACATGAAATTCAATCGTGGCCATTGATTAAAAAGAGTTACTAATCTAACGGCTAACAAAACAAAGAGAGAGAGTGCTATGACGGTTTTAGTTAGTGGGCCACTACGCATTCAATGCAAAGGCTCCACTAATTCCAGTGTTTCTCTGTTTTACCCTTGCTGAGAGCTCAAATCGATTGAGTTTCTCACACACCAGAGACACTATATAAAGAAGGAGTTAGAGAAATGACAAAATTCTTTAACTCCCATTTCCTTTCTCTGCAAATTCTAGCCTGAATCTACTGTACCTCTGGTCAAAAAGCAAACTATCTCTTTTCGTACAATCTTTCTTGCTCTATATAAGAAATGGCTCCCAAGAGACAGTTATCTAAGTCCTCAAAATCGTCAAAGGTTGATAGTGCTGAAACACGCACTGCTCCGGTGACTGCTCCGGTGACTACTCAGGCCCCAGACACAACGAAGGTTGTGTTGAAAAACGACCGAATCACTGTAAAACCTATGCCTCCGTCATATCTTGACACTGCAAAGTGTGAGATGTTGATGCAATGGGGAGGGTTTGCAAAAGAAAAGTACATTAGGTACTTTTATGAGCAAGAACTTGATGACCAAAATGAAGAGGTGCTTGAGTTCATCAAGCAGCAAGGCCTCATGAACTTTATCTCTGCTCGCACTAAGCAAGTGAGCATGATTGATACAATGGAATTCTACAACAATGCAGAAATCCAGTCCCTTACAGACAGTAATGGAGTCACTGAAAAAGTGATCCTTACTTATGTTCAAACACGCAAATCGTCCTGAAATGGACTGATTTAGCGGAGATTTTTAGATTCCAACCACTGGAACTGAAGATGACGTCACTGCTTCTGACGAAGAAATTGAAGCATTCTACAGTGACGTCAGAAATGCAAAAATGAAGAAAGGCGAGATAGCTCCCGTGACTTGGACAAAGCACGTTAAGAGAAAGCATGTCTGCCATTCACTTGGTCTAGTAGCTCTGCTACTGATAAAAGTTCTTGACTCCCAAGTTGGAGAGAATTGACCAAGTAGGCCTGAGAAGATGGCCATTGCTGATGCATATCTGTGAAAATAAATCGGAACTTAACTGGGCTAAGTATATTTTCAGCAGGCTTGTTGATTGTGTCACTAAGTAGTTTAAGGTAAAGGTAGAAGACAACAAGGTCTCACCTTCCTTTCCAGTTATGTATGGAATCAAGATATGCTATATCCTTGAACATTTCAGGATTTAGCTAAGAAACCCATTGCCAACCAAGAAATCTGTGTGCAATGTGGGAAGATCTTTCTACAAGCAGAATGTACCTAAGATTGCTGGAAAGAAAACTAAGAAGACAACAACTGCAAATGTTGTCAGCACAAGCCAGCAAGAAAGGTATACAACAGCTGCAGATGTTACCACTCAGCAACCTAGAGATGAAACTGTTGTGGATGGTGGTAACACAAATGAAACTGCTGTAGAAAATCAACAAGGTACGTGTACAACACCTGTTGCTGAAAAGGCAACAATAGATGACTCTGGGAAACTGGAGAAATCTAAAAAGAAAAAGAGGAAAGCTGATGATGACACTCAGACTGCAGCGTCATCAGCAAACCCCGTACCTAAGAGGAAACGGACAAGCAACAAAAGAAAGAAGACACTGGCTTCCCAGTCAGTCCCTGATGTCCAAGACTCCTCAGTCAATTCCCAGACAAATGCTGAAACGCATTTGCCAGTAGATGTTGCTGAAGTAATTACTGAAACATATATCAGCAATGTTGAAGTGTTTGCGGAAGCCTTCAACAATCAACTCAACGTTGATAACTCTACTGAGAATAGACCACAAGGCAGTGGAAACGAAATTCCTGCCCAAGTCCCAGATATCTACATTGTAGATAATTTAGATGATCCAACTCTGGAACCAGCAAGTGATATTGCTGCTGATCTGCAAAGAGCGGCACTTGCTGATGCTGCTGAAAAGATGGTTGCTGAACAAGCAACTCATCAAGTTGCTGAAACCCAGCTTGCTGAAGAACCAGTT
This sequence comes from Plantago ovata, assembly GCA_028274465.1. Taxonomy (NCBI): domain Eukaryota; kingdom Viridiplantae; phylum Streptophyta; class Magnoliopsida; order Lamiales; family Plantaginaceae; genus Plantago; species Plantago ovata. Next base: position 35,575,923 of record CM051458.1, read on the forward strand.
GCTGAAATAGCAATGGTTCCAGTTCCTGAAGTTGCTGAAACTCAAGAAGCATTATTCAAAGACGCATCTCTTGATGCTGAGATTACTGGCCCAAGTTCACCCAAGACATCAATTGACAAAGTCCAGCTTGTACTGGAAGATTTAAGCAAACAAATGGAGTTGGAGATTGAAGAATCATCCAACAAGTCAATTGATCTCTTCATGACAAGCAGTGAGCTTAAAGGTCAAGATGCTTCTGCTCAACTTGTCATTTCAGAGACAAGGGAGATTGCTGAAACCGCACAGCTTTCTCAGATAGAGCAAAATCAGAAGTCTGCTGAAGAAACAGTTAATGCTGAAAGGACTGAGCCACAACCTGTCCTTCCTCAGCAGGTAGTTAATTCAACCATCAGTAAAACTTCAAATTTTGAAAATTGTTCTTTTGCTAAAATTATTCTTTCTCTACAGACTTCTCAAGATGCAAGTCAGATGGTTGCTGAAGCCTCTGCACCAGAACCAACACTCCCTGCTCAGCAGGTAGTTAATAATTTTGGTATAAAAACTAAGTTTGACAGCTTAGTACTTGTGTCTAATTATAATTTATTTCAGGATAAACAAATGGAGGATGCTACTCAAGCTCCTCATGGAATGGAAATTGTACTACATGAGCTTGCTGACTCTCAGCAGGTAAATCATGTTTCAGATTTAAACTCTAAAACAATTCTCCAAACCAATCCTGATCTAAATAAATTTCTTTTTCAGGCTCAAAAGGAGACCACTGAAGTGGTACTCATCACTGAAGATCAGCAAGGAAGTTCTGAAGAACTTTACTTGAACTTCAAGAGGACAACTTTGTCACGAGTTGCTAAGTCTGTCAGCAACTGGCAAAGGTACAGGAGAATGGATTTCTCAGATCTTCACCTTCATCTCTCAAATGAGAAAAAGAGATCTTCATTGTTAAAGCTCGAAACATTTGTCCACTCCATCCTTCCTGAAGAAATGACATATTCTCAGCAAATGAGCTCCAATCTGATTGCTCAAATCAGAGAGAATATGAAGGCCAAATTCAAGAGTGCCTCTCCAGCTGAACAAGCTGTGATGCTCAAAGGTCTTTTTGTTCCTGTGGTGGCTGATCCCCACAAATTAACTGAGGAAGAGGAAGTGACAAGTGTTGCTTTGTATAAGCACGTTGAGCTAGTCATTCTGACAGATGATGAAGAAGAAGAAGATGAGAACATTCCCACTGATCCCAGTGATGATGAAGGGAAAGATTCTAAGGACAAGAAAGATGACGATGATGACAATCAAGGTCCAAGTCCTGGTGCTGGTGGATTGAAGTTAACAGTTGCTGAAAATACTCAATCTGACAATCAACAAGCTGAACAACAACAATCTCAGCAAGAATCTCAACCTCCTCCTGCTGATGCTGAAAATCAAGCACCTGTGCAAGGTGCTGATACTGAAGAAGAATACGCCAGAAAAAGGGCTGCCTTGAAAAATGGCAAAAGTCCAGTTTCTGATGCCAAGGTTACTGAAGAAAACCTTGAAGATGAGGATGAAGAAGATGAAGATTACCAACGCGCTCTACAAAACAGTCTCGTGATCCATGCAAGGCATGCGCAGGATCTAGAAATTGGTGAATCTTCAAGACCAAAATCAAAGGAAGTTCCATCCCTTCCACTTACTACTGGCGAAACTCCAGTTATTGAGTCTCAAACGTTGCCTTCAGCAACTACTCAATTAAAACTAACTACTGGTGAAACTCCAGTTATTGAGTCTCAAACGTTGCCTTCAGCAACTACTCAATTAAAACTAACTACTGGCGAAACTCCAGTAATTGAGCCACAAACTCAATTGAAACAACTATCTACTGATGAAACTCCAGTCGTTGAGTCTGAAGCGTTGCCATCAGCAACCACTCAACAAAAAGGAAGTGAAGCTACTGACAAAGGCTCAAAAGTTGCTCAACTTGATGAATCTGAGGATTATGACGACTTGTCAGATCATGACGATGAACAATCAAAGCAAGACCCAAAAGTCGTTCTGATTCCTCCTCCTAATTACCTTACTTATGAAGGAGATTCATTAAGAGCCGAGCTGCTTTTACGAGATGATAAGTTTGCTACTGAACTTAAGGCTCACTCCTTGACACCTCATTTAGTGCCATTCCCAAGAGTTGAGGAGTTTACTCCCAGAATTCTAGCACTAAAGCAAGTCCATGATGCCTGCAAAGCTGAAGATGAGGCATTGCTTGCTGAGAGCCCACTTGACATTGGAAAAATATTGGCTACAGTGCTTAGACGCACTACAACTTTGACAATAGCTCAGAAAGACATCAGTCTTTATCACAAGAGCTATGAAGAAGATGTAAGTCAAGCGCTCATGCTTGCAAAGAATGCTCTCGTCAAGGCTCAGAATATTATGGATGAGAAGGCCGCAACAGAGAAAAGACATGAAGAGAACATGATGAATATTCAAAAAGAGTTGTCAACAATGAACTCTGACCAACAGGCAATCATCATGAAGTATAACAGTCTCAACACTCTTGCTGAAAATTGCAATGAGTTTTATTCTCTGCACATCACTCCGATGTTGCAATCCATGTCTAAGGGGGAAAAGCAGAATACTAGAAAAAGCAATCAAACCCCTCCTACTCCTGCTGCTGATGTGCCACTTCCAATAGAACCTCTTGCTGAAAAAGAGCAAAGTTCTAAAAGACAAGCAGAATCTGAGTTAAATTCAGCAAGTACCAAAAAGAGAAGAACCGCTGCTGAAACTCAAGATTTCTGTCACACTGAAAGTCATCACAATCTGAATGAAGATGATGAAGAAGATGATGACAATCAAACAATAGCTCAAGCCATAAGAGCTAGACCCTTAACAGCCGTGACTCCGTCTGGCCACTCAAAGCATTTTTGTCTGACTCTTCAGCAAGAGATCAAGACAATGCTAAAACAAGAAGAAGAAGGCAAAGACAGGAAGAGAAAAGGCTGGCCAGCATTGCTATTGGCTCCGGCATTGAATATACAAAGACCAGCAATGAGGAAACCACTCAGAATGTAATCAGAAACATTCATGGTTGCTGGATTTTAAAGCTGGAAGACTTGCTGGTAAATGAGTTCTTTCCTACAGCCATATTGAATCAAATGTTCAAATGGATTGAACTCAAGGTCCAAAGAAATCAAAGGGAAGAATCCCTCCCAAGAAATGTTGCTGGGAAATGGTTGAATCTAGAGGTCTATGTAAGAAGAGTTGCCATTGGTAAGACATACAAGCAAGAACCAAATCTGATCAAACCACCTGGCATTGCTTACTACGCTGACCCGGTAACAAAGAAACCTAAGAAGAAACTTGGATTGATTCCTTATGAGTACTTCTATCTCACTGCTAAGGATCAAGAAGAAGATCTTCTCTGGTTAAGAAAGATTCATCCGAAAAGCATTTCAGATACACAGCTTCTCCATGCCAGCAATTGGGGCATGCATTTGTGGGTAATTAATTACATGGAAATGAATGCTGAAAAGCATCATCATACTGCCTGCAAAAACGCAAGAATTCTTCAACTACAAGTCCGTAGGGTTCTGGAAAACTACGAAAAGGATTGTGTTGAATTCACTGCACTTGCTGAGAAGAGTGTAAGAGAGATTTTGAGAAAATCCTCTGAAAGAGCTTAAGTCCCTGCAATAGTTTTTGTTAAAGTTTTTGTTTGCTGATCCTGTTTATGTTATCTATGCTTTTTCATGTAAACTTCTGAATGATAACTATCAGCAATGAAATCTTTTGACTCTTATTGGTTTTTGATTATGCAACTTACTTATGCTTACTGTTTAATTATTCAAGTATGCATCAGAAACCTCTAAAAGGGTAACAATTAATTTAGCCATGGATTGCTAACATCAAAAAGGGGGAAATTTGTTAGGAAACTTGTAATTTTGATGAGCAATTAACCATGCTAAATTAAGGAAAGTCCAGTAACTAGTACTCTTAAGGTCCATAGGAATTTAGAATTTTAAGGACATTGTAAAAGAGGAACGTTTGCTAATGACTTAGTTAGGTAATAGATAAATTATTTCTTTTGCGTATGATGTATTTTATTTTCTGAAAAGAAAATAACTTATTGATGCTTAGCTTTAATGTATCTTATTTTCTGAAAAGAAAATAACCTATTGAAGCATTTGCTGAAGATATATTTTGTTTATTACAAACAAATTATTGAAGCAAATAGAAACCGCTCAGAATCTTGAAGACTTTTGAAGATCTGAAGACATGAAGAATTTGAAGATCTGAAGACTAGAAGATTGCTGAAGACTGGTATATACAAAGGCACGTGTTGCTCAGAAAGTGGAAAATTCAGCAACAGCATTGCATAAGTGAAAATCTGAAAGACAGAGTAGGTTGTGCTTGCTGAAACTGAGACTGACCACTTGCTGATAAACATATGTGACCTCTTGCTGAATGTACGAGAATTTGCGCTCCAATGTTACTGTTTGAATTCTATTCAAATGTGCATTTAATGCAAAGCATGCACGCGAAGGACATGAAGACTAGAAGACAAACAAAGTCGCTGCTGAAAGTACAAAAGCAAGATAGTGACATGTTAAGGAACAAAAGCCTTAGGATTTGAAATTCAAACGGCTCCTTACTTGCACTATAAATAGAGGTCATCCGGCAAAGAGTTGAAGTGTGTCAACAACGTGATCAAACTCTCACTTGTGCTTAAAAACTCACAAACCTTCAAACACTCTTACTGCCATTGATCCGTTCCAAGACTTAAAGCTTGAAAAAGCTACTTGTGAAGAAGTAGAACAAACTCGGCTAAGAAATTAGTTAAGTGTTCTTTCTTTCGAACAAGAACAAGTCTTGACACCAGAAACAATCGAACTTGTTTACTGCAAAGTATTCCAAGTTGTGTTTCTTAGATTACTTGTTGTAACTGAATAAGTTATAATTAAGTCATCTCACCCCAAAACTCTCTAACTGAAAATACACCCTTTCAGGCGTGATATTCAGGGGGAACTTAATCGAGCATAGTTTTGCTGATTAAAAGTACCAAGTTTGGTGGAGAACAAGGTTGAGTGCTCTAGTTTAGGTTGGAGACAAAGCAAGTGTGCTTTGGTTTCTGTTGAATCGCTTTAGATAGGAGTTTGTAAGGAACCTCAATCATATCTTAGTGGATTCAGTCCTAGAAAGGACGAAGTGGACTAGTTGAGAGATTACGCCACTCTCAGATACCACTATAAAAGTGTTTGTGTTATTTACTTACTGTATTTAGCTTTCAGCAAATTATATCTGTCTGTACACAGTCACTCACTTCACTTGCTGAAACCTTTACTTACTGAAAGAGCACTTATTGTATCAAAGACTTCCGCTCTCAGATTTTAAGTATCAGCAAACCAAGCTACTGGAAAGTAACTTACGCTTGCTGAGAAAGTTAAGTATCAGCAAACTCATTACTGAAAAGTAATAAGTACTTGCTGAGAAAGTTGTAAACGACGAAAGTTTGAAAAGACTATTCACCCCCCCCTCTAGTCTTTTCTTGTTGTTTAAAGGGACCAACAGTACATAACTGAGTATTGCACTTCAAAATGCATACAACATCAGTTATCCTCAGTAAGGACACCACAACAAAACGGTGTTGCTGAAAGGAAGAATCGCACCCTAAAAGAAGCCGCAAGAACAATGCTTGCTGACACTGAAATAAGTGAGGCTTACTGGGTTGAAGCGATTAATACCGCCTGTTACACTCAAAACAGATGTCTGATTACTATGGATTACAACAAAACTCCATATGAGTTGTTTGTTGGAAGACCTCCTAATATCACTCATCTAAGAGTATTTGGTTGTAACTGTTTCGTTCTTAATAACGGTAGAGAATACCTAAGAACATTTCAACCAAAAGCAGACGAAGCGATATTTCTTGGTTACTCCTTGCATAGTAAAGCTTATAGAGTTTACAACAAAAAGGCACAAAAGATCGAAGAATCAGTGCATGTTGTATTCTACGAAAAGACACAAGGAGTGCCTGCTGAAGAAGAAATATCAGAATGTATGAAAAAGTTAATCATACATGAGCAAAGAACTGAATCTGATGCTAGGCAAATCAAGTCAATTGAATTAAATGATGATTCTGACAATGACTCTCCTCCCCCAAGTCATGACAAGATAAATATAGTTCATGACAAAGAATTTCCAGCAAAAGACGCAGTTGCTCCGGATATTGCTGAAACTACGCAACCTCCCGTGCTTGCTGATGAGTTACCACAATATAGCAATGCTGAACAAGCAGTTGCTGATGAACCAATCTCAGCAGAGACACAAAATACCAGTAGTACTGAACAAGTACATACTGAAGAGTCACATGCTGATGAGCAAACGTATCCAGATCCAAAGAGCAGAAAGCCTGTTAACAAATGGATTAGGAATCATCCCTCTACGGATATGATTGGTGATATTGACAAACGCCAAGTGACTAGATCCAAAGTTTCTGCTACTCATGGACTTGCTGAAGAAGCAAATGTCGTAGAAGTAGAATCTTTGTTCTCTTGCTTTGTTTCAGAAATTGAACCCAAGACCATAGAAGAAGCTCTAAAGCATTCTGAATGGATCAAGGCAATGCAAGAAGAACTGGATCAATTTGAAAGGAACAAAGTCTGGAAATTTGTACCTCTTGCTGAAGGCAAGAAAGCTATTGGTACAAAGTGGGTGTTCAGAAACAAGCTGAGTGAGTCTGGTGAAGTAACATGAAACAAAGCACGTTTAGTTGCTCAAGGTTACTGTCAGACTGAAGGATTGGACTATGATGAGTCTTATGCACCAGTTGCAAGATTGGATGCAATTAGACTTTTCTTGGCCTTTGCTACTCACAATGACTTCATTGTTTATCAAATGGATGTTAAAAGTGCATTCTTGAATGGTGAACTTGCTGAAGAAGTCTACTTAGAACAAACCCCTGGTTTTGAACTTCCCTCAGAAACCAAGATGGTATACAAGCTTCAGAAAGTTGTATATGGTCTAAAGAAAGCACCAATAGCTTGGTATGGTACCTTGGCCAAGTTCTTGCTGGATAATGGTTTCAAGAAATGTGAAGTTGATTAAACCTTGTTTACCATGACATAATATTTGGATCTAAGGACAAGCAACTTTGTGATGACTTTGCCAAGCTCATGACAAACAAATTTGAAATGAGTATGATGGGAAAATTGAATTATTTCCTAGGATTGCAAGTCAAGCAACTCAAAGATGGAATATTCATAAATCAAGCAAAGTATGCGAAAGAAATGCTCATAAAGTTTAGGACCAAAGAGGAAGAAAAACCTGAAAAGATCCCTATGAGTGTTGGTACCAAATTGGGCTATATTAAAGAAGATAAAAGTGTTGAAGAACAAAAGTATAGGAAGCTCATTGGTTCCTTGTTGTATTTAACAGCAAGTAGACCTGACATTCAGTATGTTGTTTGTGTGTGTGAAAGATTCCAATCTGATCCAAGAGAATCACACTACAAAAAGGCACTTAAGATACTGAAATATGTCAAAGGTACAGTCAATGTTGGATTATGGTATCCTAAAGATTCTGGACTTGAATTGGTTGGTTATTCTGATGCTGATCATGGAGGATCAACTCTTGATAGAAAAAGTACCACTGGAACTTGTCAGTTTTTGGGTACTAGATTAATATCATTGTTCAGCAAGAAGCAAACATGTGTTGCCAATTCATCTACTGAATCTGAGTACATTGCGGCTGGTTGTTGCACAGCTCAAATCCTATGGATTCAGCAACAATTAAGAGATTATGGTATTTCTGCAAAGAAAACACCAATCTTTTGTGATAATACAAGTGCTATTGCTATCACGCAAAATCCTAAGTTCCACTCAAGGACTAAGCACATCGATATTAGACATCATTTCATTAGAGATCATGTGGAAAAGGGAGATATTAAGGTTGTAAAAGTGGGTACTGATGATCAACTTGCTGACATCTTTACCAAGCCCCTACCAGAAAATAGATTCGCAATGCTAAGGTATAACCTTGGATTGATTGAGTTACCTCATTAAGGGATACAATTGGCAGATTGCTGAAACAGGCATTCAGCAAGCCCAAGTATTCTTACTTGAATAAAAGCTCCTTCCTCTGATTTTCCCTAAAAAGAAATGATAAGTCACTACATGATTGCTGAAACAGGCATTCAGCAAGTAATTCCTTCAAAATAGGTATTTGTTAGGAAACTTGATCACTTGCTGAGACGGGCACTCGGTAAGAGAAAAACTTCAAAGATTGCTGAAACAGGCATTCACACAATCAAAGATACTGAAACAGGTATTCAAGTATCAAAGGAAAATTCTGAGACGGGAACTCAGAAAAGAGCAAACTCACATCTCAGATTTTACCAAAAGATATCTCAAGATAAAAAGAATTTGCTAATACGGGAACTCAGAAATATCTTTTAACTTAAAGAAATTTGAGATGTCTGATTAAAGGGGAACTCTCAGCAAGTAACAAGGCTGGTTACACAAACTCGCTGAAAAGATTCTTGTTTACTTCAGCAAGCAATCAAATCCCATAAATCTAGGTAAAATCAATTTGTGACGTTAATCAGGCAAAGATAAACTCGCTAATAATCATGACATGAATTACAATCGTGGCCATTGATTAAAAGGCGTTTTTGATCTAACGGTTAACATTGCAAAGAGAAAGAGTACTCTGACGGTTTTTGTTAGTGGGCCACTACTCATTTAATGCAAAGGCTCCACTAAAGCTGTTGAATCTCTGATTTACCCTTGTTGAGAATTCAAAATCGATTGAGCTTCTTGCACATCAAAATTCTTTAACTCACATTTCCTTTCTCTGCAAATTTTAGCCTGAATCTACTGTACCTCCGGTCAAAAAGCAAAGTAATCTTTTTCGTACACATTTCTCACCCTATAAAAGAAATGGCACCAAAGAGACAGTCCTCTAAGACTTCAAAGTCATCTAAGGTTGACAGTACTGAAAAAAGTGATAGTGTATATGTCCTAGAGACAGTCTTTATTAAGGGCATGCAGCCCTTATTAAGGGCATATATGTACTATTACACAGGTCAACGTAATATATCATATGTTTGTTGTTGGACTATTAAGTATCGCTTTCATATTTATATTACACCATGCATACAGCATGTCATATCTCTATTCATGTCTGTATTGATATTAAACATGTCCCCTCGGATAGATGACCGATCACACAGATAGTGGGAGCTATGTGAGTTATCATCTATCCCAAACTCTCCCTAGTCGAGGTTCATCTCGGATGTAGGGGTCTGAATGAACCAACTGAGACTAGTATGCGTGGAGGTTATACTTGTTAGAGCAAGTGTGAGCCGATCCCACGGCCACGGAACGGATTGTTGGACAATCAAGAAACGTTACCATAACTCCACATAGTTGTTCGAAGGGTGATTACCGAACAATGTTCTTGGTGTTTGGTGGAGAACCAGAATTAAAGATGTCTGGTTATGTCGACGCTGGATTTGAATCAGATCCTGATGACTTTAAGTCACAGACAGGATACGTATTCAAAATGAACGGATGAGCTATCTGTTGGAAGAGTTCTAAGCAAGCCACGATTGCTGACTCATCCACAGAAACCGAGTACATTGCTGCATCAGAAGCATCGAAAGAAGCTGTCTGGATTTCAGAGTTCTTGAAGGAATTGAGAGTTGTTCCAGCTCCTAGTCCAATAACTATTTATTGTGACAACACGGGCACCGTCGCTCAAGCCAAGGAGCCTAGATCTACAAACAAGAACAAACATGTACTTAGAAAGTATCACGTTATACGTGAGATTATTGATAGAGGAGAAGTTAGTATAGAACATGTCTCGACCACGGACAACGTGGCAGATCCTTTCACCAAGGTCTTATCAGTGGATATCCACTTAAGACATTATGCTAATCTAGGCATTAAGCATAAAGGTGACTGGCTCTAGTCCAAGTGGGAGATTGATAGTGTATATGTCCTAGAGACACTCTTTATTAAAGGCATTCAGCCCTTATTAAGGGCATATATGTACTATTACACAGGTCAACGCAATATATCATATGTTTTTTGTTTGACTATTAAGTATCGCTTTCATATTTATATTACACCGGTAAGTTGTCGAAGTGATGCCAGTCGTCCTTTGGACTTACAGGACTTTATCATCACATTTGTTGCCCCATATCCTTGGTGGACCCGTCGATGTCAGCTCTGAATAAGCAGTTCACCCAAGACACAATCCAGGATTATGGCTACATACAAATGGGGATGATAAGTGATTCTTTGAAGGATTCATCTCTCATGTGTAGCACAGGAGAGCACTGCTCATAGTCGTTCATAGTTGTGATTGGTAAAACCGATGGCCAGCGTATCAATATTATTATGATAGTCATAATAGATATTGGATTCACCAAGCAACTCACTGAAGACGCCCATGGATGTATTATTGGGATAGATACTTCATCGATCCTAGATGCATTCGAGTCAGTCAGATGAAGGGACGTTACCATCGCCGCGTTGAGCGCAACAGACTTCACAACGAAAGGGTTTGCTTTGAGAAACCTCTCAAACGTCCTCATGTATTAATATTGCAAATGAAACCGTCTAGGAATTCCATTTTGCCTAGTCTAGGACTTGCTTAATACAATGAGGCCCTATGGGTCACAATATGTGGTGATTTAGCTTATCCGCATATCCTTAAAGATGGGATCGCAATTAATTTAGAATTAAATGTGATTGATGGATTATAATTGATTTGGAATTAATTATAATAATTTGTGGCTCAATTAATGATTTGGAATTATTAATTGAATTGGTTGATTAATTGTATTTTATGTAAATACAATTACAGATTATATTTTAGAAATATAATAGATGTTTGATTTGAAAGGATATGTTAATTTAGAATTAATATATGCACATGGGCAAAATCTACTTGGAGTTTGAATTGCCTTAGAATTATAAGTGGGTCCCAAAATCGGGACCCACCTAACTCCCTTGGACGCGCGCGCGCGCAGCTGGAGTAGGGGAAGGAGTTCGACTCCTTCCTCTATTAAAAGTCAATGGATAAGTTAGATTTTTCTGATTGAGTTTTAATTTGATTGGGAATGAATCTAGACATGAATTGGTTTCCTAGTGCGATAAGAATTAGATTCTTATTCCTTTATGAAGTCTAATTGATTATTCTTTAGGCTTCTATTGACTACTATATATAGTAGACTATTAGAGAGCTTTGAAAAAAAAAGAACTTTGAGATAATTCTTTCTACCAGTTTTCTTAGAGAAAATAAAAAGCTCTCCCCTACCTCATACTAGCCACGCGCGCGCCACCTTTCGCCGGAGGAAAACTGTCGCCCCATCTTCTTGGCCACACAAAGAATATCCTAGCATTCTTTCGATAAGCTGTTCATCCGTGGATACCAAGGTTGAGGTTCAAGGAGCTGGAAACTAACTTTTATTGTCTTGCAGATAATCAAAGTATTGCAGATATCTTCGACTTCGATGAAGGAAAAGATTCACCGGACTATTACGAAGACTTGATACATGTGCTTGCTTTTGGAGTATTGTAAGTCTTCTGATTAATGTGTTTAATATATACGCTATATACATGATCAATTAACCTGCATGTTAAGAAAATTTTGAAATTCCGCTGCGTACCCTAGGGGTAACTCTGACCGTATTTTCTTACAAAACGCACTGCTCCGGTGATAACTCCGGTGACCAACACAGCAAAAGTTGTGTTGAAAAACGATAGAATAACCGAGAAACCCATGCCGCCTGCATATCTAGACACTGCAAAGTGTGAGATGATGATGCAATGGGGTGGCTTTGCCAAAGAGAAGTATATCCGATACTTCTATGAACAAGAACTTGACGGTGACAATGAGGAGGCGCTTCACCTGATAAAACAACAAGGCCTTACTCTCTTTAAAACAGCTCGCCCTAAGAAAGTGAGTATGTTAGACACAATGAAGTTCTACAATAATGCAGAAATCCAGACTCTAACTGATGGTCAAGGAGTCACTGAAAAAGTGATCTTTACCACAGTTCAGGATGTGCAAATCGTCCTGAAATGGACTGATTTAGCCGATATTTTTCAGATTCCGACCACTGGAACTGAAGATGACATCACTGCCACTGACGAAGAAATAGAAGCCTTCTACAGTGATGTCAGAAATGAGAAAATGAAGAAAGGAGACTTGGACAAAGCACGTTAAGAGGAAGCATCTCTGTCATTCACTTGGTCTAGTAGCTCTGCTACTAATCAAAGTCTTAGACTCCCAAGTCGGAGGAATCTATGTTTAAGATCTCGCCGGGTCAACCGGGTTTCGGTGCCCTTCGCGGGGCGAAACCACAAAATCTCGGAACCCGAGATTTTTCTGAGATTTTGGTCGGTTGACCCGGGTTTTTTAATTTAAAAAACAAAAAAAAAACTTGTTTGAACCTTAAACTTATTTGTTTGGATCATTGTAATGTTTGAAGTTTGAACTTGTTTGTTTGATTTGGATCATTGTAATATTCTAATGATTTACTACTATGAATCTATGACTTTATTTTGGTTTCTATAAGTTTATATGACATTTATGTTTAAATTTTAATGTCATTTGTTGATAAATAATTAAATATGTATAGTATTTATTATATATAATTTTACATATTTTTTATATGTTCCGAGACAACTCCGAGATAAATGTCCGAGATGACCTGGGTCGACCCTTCTCAGGAGGCCGTCCGAGACGAGATCTTAAACATAGGGAGGAATAGACCAAGTAGGCTTGAGAAGGTGGCCACTGCTGATGCATATATATGAGAACAAAACCGAGCTCAACTGGGCAAAGTACATTTTCAACAGACTTGTTGATTGTGTTACTAAATTCAAGGTTAAGGTTGAAGACAACAAGGTCTCACCTACCTTCCCAGTCATGTATGGACTACAAATATGCTATATCCTTGAACACTTCAGGATTCAGCTGAGAAATCCATTGTCGATTAAGAAATCAGTATGCAATGTGGGAAGAGCCTTCTACAAGCAAAATGCACCTAAGCTTGCTGACAAGAAACTGGAAAAATCAAAGAAGACAACAGCTGCAAATGTTGTCAGCACAAGTCAGCAAGAAAGGTATACAACAGCTGCAGATGTTGTCAGCACAAGTCAGCAAGAAAGGTATACAACAGCTGCAGATGTTGTCACCACTACTCAGCAAGAAAATGTTCCAACAGCTGAAAAAGTTGTTGATGAAACAGCTGTAGATGGTGATCATGATAAGTGTACAACAGTCGTTGCTGAAAATGCAACTACTGACGCTGCTGCTGAAAAGCAACTGGAGAAATCCAAGAAGAAAAAGAGGAAAGCTGATGATGACACTCAGACTGCAGCGTCATCAGCTAACCCCGTCCCCAAGAGAAAAAGGACAAGTAACCCAAGAAAGAAAACATTGGCTCGCAAGTCAGTACCAGTTGTCCATGATCTTTCGGATGATTCTCCCGCAGTTGCTGAAACACAAGTTCCAGTAGATGTTGATGAGGTGGTTACTGAAACCTATGTCAGCAATGTTGAAGTGTTTGCGGAAGCCTTCAACAATCAACTCAATGTTGATACATCTATTGAGAAGAGACCAAAAGGCAGTGGAAATGAAATTCCTGCCTCAATTCCAGATATCTACATTGTAGATAATCTAGATGATCAGACTCTGGAACCAGCAATTGATATTGTTGCTGATATAAGAACCGCGACACTTGTTGATGCTGCCAATACTGAAAAGATGGTTGCTGAACAAGCAACTCATCAAGTTGCTGAAGAACCAGTTGCTGAGACTGCAATGGTTCAAGTCCCAAAGATTGTTGAAACACCACAAGAGACACTATTCGACGACGCATCCCATGATGCTGAGAATACTGGACCTGGTTCACCGAAAACATCCATTGACAAAGTTCAGCTGGTGCTGAAAGAACTGAGTCAGCAAATGGAGTTGGAGATTGAAGACACTTCCAACAAATCGATAGATGTTTTCATGACAAGCAGTGAACTCAAGGGTCAAGATGTCTCTGCTCAACTTGTCATTTCAGAGACAAGGGAGATTGTTGAACCCGCACAGCTTTCTCAAACAGAGCAAGAAAAGAAGTCTGCTGAAGAAAAAGTCCCAGATACTGAAGAAGTTGTCATTGCTGAAAGGACTGAGTCACCACCTGTCCTTCTTCAACAGGTAGTTAACTCAACCATAAGCAAAACTTCACTATCTGAAACTCATTCTTTTGCTAATATAATGATTTCTTTACAGACTTCTCAAGATACAAGTCAGAAGGTTGCTGAAGCCTCTGCACCAGAATCCACAACTCCTGCTCAGCAGGTAGATAAAGTTTTTGGTAAATCAACTAAGTTTGAAAACTTAGTGCTTGTATCTAACTTCAAATTATTTCAGGATGAACAATTCAAGGATGCTTCTCAAGCTCCTGAAACAATGGAAATAGTACCAGCACAAACAAGTGTGCAACATGAGCTTGCTGAATCTCAGCAGGTAAATCATGTTCCAGCTTTGGACTCTAAAACTATTATCCAAAACTCTCCTGAACTTAATTTTATTCTTTTTCAGGCTCAAAAGGAGACCACTGAAGTGGTTCACATCACTGAAGATCCGAAAGTGAGTTCTTAAGAACTTTACTCAGACTTCAAGATAACTACCTTGTCAAGAGTTGCTAAGTCTGTCAGCAACTGGCAAAGGTACAGAAGGATGGACTTTTCTGACCTTCATCTTCATCTATCCAACGAGAAAAAGAGGATTTCTCTGCTGAAACTCGAGACTTTTGTGCACTCCATACTTCCAGAAGAGTTGACATATTCTCAGCTCATGAGCTCAAATCTGATTGCTCTAATCAGAGAGAATATGAAAGCCAAATTTAAGAGTGCCTCTCCAGCTGAACAAGTTGTGATGCTCAAGGGTTCTTTTGTACCCGTGGTGGCTGATCCCCACAAAATCAATGAAGAAGAGGAAGTTACGAGTGTTGCAGTATACAAACATCTTGAGTTGGTTATACTGACGGATGATGATGAAGAAGAAGAAGATGAGAACATTCCTACAGATCCCAGTGATGATGAAGGAAAAGATTCTAAGGATAAAAAGGACGACGATGATGATAATCAAGGTCCTAGTCCTGATGCTGGTGGACTTAAACTGACAGTTGCTGAGACTGAACATCATGACAATCAGCAAGCTGATCACACGCCAAGTCAGCAACAAGAATCCAATCCTGCTCCTGCTGAAACAAGTACTCCAGCACCTGTACAAGGAGCTGATACTGAAGAAGAGTACGCCAAAAAGCGCGCTGTTTTGAAACTAGGCAAAAGCAAGCTTTCTGATGCCGAGTTATCTTTACTCGATGCCAAGGTCACTGATCCAAACCTTGATGATGAAGAATTGGATGAAGATTATCAAAGAGCACTTCAAAACAGTCTACAGATTCATGCAAGGCATACGCAAAATCTAGACATTGCTCAATCTTCAGGAGTAAAGCCTCAGGAAGTCCCCTCCCTTCCACCTACTACTGGTGAAACTCCAGTTATTGAGTCTCAAACGTTGCCCTCAGCAACTACTCAATTAAAATTCACTACTGGTGAAACTCCAGTTGTTGAGTCTGAAGCGTTGAAATCAGCAACCACTCAACCAAAAAGGAATGAAGCTGCAAATTTAGGAACCAAGGTTGCTGGCCTTGATGAATCTGATGACGAAGACGATCTTTCAGCAAATGAGGATGATCAATCAAAGAAAGGTGAACCAACCGTGGTCACAATTCCTCCTCCTGATTATGAAAATGATGCAGGAGATGACTTAAGAAGCCATTTGCTGACAAGAGATGATCAATTCGCTTCTGAGCTTAAAGTTCATTCCTTGACCCCGAATTTAGTGTCGTTTCCATGTGTGGAGGATTTTACTCCAAGAATTTTGGCACTAATGGAAGTCCACAAAGCCTGCAAAGCAGAAGATGATGCACTGCTTGTTGAGAGTCTGCTTGACATCGGCAAAATACTGGCTACTGTGCTGAAACGCACTACTACTCTTACCATAGCTCAGAAAGACATAAGTCTATACCACAAAAGCTATGAAGAAGATGTCAGTCAAGCACTCAGACTAGCAAAGTCTGCATTAACAAAGGCTCAGACTTTCACTTGAAGACAAAGTCGCAACAGAGCGCAAACATGAGGAGAATCTGGTGATTATCAATCAAGAATTGTCAAAGCTGACCTCTGATCAGCAGGCAATTATCATGAAGTACAATAGCCTAAGTACTCTTGATGAAAATTGCAATGAGTTCTTTTCTCTGCACATTACTCAAATGATGCAATCCATGTCTAAGGGGGAAGATAAGCAAAAGAAATCTTCAAGAAAGAAAACCCCTACTGAAGCGCCACTGAGAATAGAACCTCTTGCTGAAAGAGAGCAAAGTTCTAAAAGACAAGCTGAAGCAGATTCTGAGTTGAATTCAGCAAATCCGAAAAAGAGAAAAACTTCTGTTGAAACTCATGAATACTGTCACACTGAAAGTCGTCAAGATCTGAATGAAGATGATGATGATGATGACAATCAGACTATATCTCAAGTTATAAGAGCTAGACCAATAACAGCCTTAACTCCGTCTGGCAATTCAAACCATTTCTCTTCTGACTCAAGATCTTCAGCAAGAGATCACGAAAATGCAAAGTCAAGAAGAAGAAGGCAAAGACAGGAAGAAAAGAGGCTTGCCAGCATTGCCATTGAGTACACAAAGACCAGCAATGAGGAAACTACTCAGAATGTGATCAGAAATGTTCATGGTTGCTGGATCTTAAAGCTGGAAGACCTATTGGTAAATGATTTCTTTCCAACTGCTGTACTGAATCAAATGTACACTTGGATTGATTTGAAGGTAAAAAGAAAAGAAAGGGATCCTCCTTCCCTTCCAAGAAACATAGCTGGGAGATGGCTGAATCTGGAAGTCTTGGTAAGAAGAACTTCAATTGGCAAGACTGTAAAACAAGAACCTGAATTGATTAAACTAATTGATGTTGCCTATTACTCTAACCCTGTAACCAATAAGTCAAAGAAGAAACTTGGATTGATTCCTTATGAGTATTTCTATCTTACTCCTAAGGATCAAGAAGAAGATCTTCTCTGGTTAAGGAAGATTCATGCTAAAGGCATTTCAGATACACAACTTCTCCATGCCAGCAATTGGGGCATGTGATGAACTGGAATTTGTCAGATTCAAATTAATCAAATAAATTTGTTTTTTGCCAAAGGCAATTCACAACTACAACGAAAACCGTAGTGTAGCAGTAAAATAACCTCGAGTGTCGATCTCTAAGGACTATAACAAGCTTTATCTAATTTAACTTAAACTATAAAATCAACAGACGACTTAGCACAGGTTTTTCTTATCAAGATAATGGAAGTTAGTGATAGTATGATCATTCAAAGCATAGTGATGAATGTGTATTTTACACTTTCATTTGAGTCTTTTTCACCTATTTTAGCTATCCTCTATGTTAATTTAGCTATA
The DNA here is from genome assembly GCA_028274465.1 of Plantago ovata. Taxonomy (NCBI): domain Eukaryota; kingdom Viridiplantae; phylum Streptophyta; class Magnoliopsida; order Lamiales; family Plantaginaceae; genus Plantago; species Plantago ovata. The sequence goes on from CM051458.1 coordinate 35,593,441, forward strand.
TTTTAGTGCATTTTATTAGAATAGTGTCACGTTTCCCTTTAGTTTTTATTTTACAGGTTTTGGTTGAAAAACGAGGTTTTCCGGGTAATTATATTGAAGTAGACAAGGAATTGGTGTTCCAGAAGCCTAATTGGAGTATCTGAAAGATTCCGGATAGGATTTGAAGTCTAGGGGTCGAGTCTGAAGGCTAAAAGGTCACTAGAAGGCAGAAACCGAGTCGGAAAAGGGGAAGAAATCCAAAAACGCATCGAAAATGCATTTTGGGCCGAGAAACAATCCCGGGCGAGTCGCCCGGGACGTGGAGCGAGCCCGTGTGTGGGGCCCTTCGCCCCACACAATTCGAATGCCTATATATATGAGCTCAGTTTTCTCCGTTTTTCACACTTTTCCAGACCTTTTCTCTCACCTTTCTCAGTAGTTTTAGGTAGGAATTTCCCAGAGCCTGTTCTGGGGGTTCTTAGCTTAGGAGATACTTTTTCTTAGCAGTTTGGAGCTTGTAAGATCACGATTCTTCGGAGATTGACAACCTTCGGTAACATTGTATCTTACAGTTTTTCTATTTATATTTATATATCTTTCATCATGTTTTCATTCATTCGTGGTATGATTTCTGTTGATTGCATGACAACTATGAGTAGCTAAACTTCTCGTTGGTGATAGTATGTGATTTCTTAGCGAAGGGTTAATAATTATGCTAATGGCTATATCGCGCATTATACTTTGAGTTATTGCTTTATTTCTTTGCGTAGTGTTGAATAATTACGGAACACAACTGGACAATTCATTGATCAAAGATCTCCATGCAAAACCGAGGAATTTATGCATGATTATTAACCCGTTATGCTTTGAATGACCATACTATCACTAATCTCCATTATCTGTTAAGAAAAACCTTTGCTAAGTCGTCTGCTATTTTTATATTCTTAAGTTAGATTAGATAAAGCTAGTTATAGTCCTTAGAGATCGACACTCGAGGTTATTCTACTGCTACACTACGGTTTTCGTTGTAGTTGTGAATTGCCTTTGGCTAAATACAAATTTATTTGATTAGTTGGAACCCGACAATCCCAACGTTCATCAAATTGGCGCCGTTGCCGGGGACTATACTCCTTTTTTATGTTTAGCTTTTTTATATTTTCAGCATTCAATTCCTAGTTCTAGTAGTTTTTAGTTTTCCTATTTAATCTCTCTCTGATACTCCTTTCCTAGTTTGATTACAGATAGTGTATGCCACATACACGATCTAGAGGAACACCGCTTGCTGATTCAATTGCTGAGATCGACAGAGTCTACCACCAAAGAAGGCGACTACTTCAAAGGCGTGAACTAGAGGAAATAGAGGATACTGATTTCTCTGAATCTCTACACAGTCTTTTCAAGGAAATCGATGGAATGGCAGGAGCTAGACCACTAAAAGCATGGGTTCAACCCTCCAAGGATCGTATGAGGGGACCGGCGATTGTTCTTTCGTCTGCAACTCGAGATCTGGAAATCAAGAACCACGCGTTCCAACAACTTCCGAGGTTCTATGGCTTAGAGGGAAGATGTGATGGGGTACTTTCACGATATCGATGATTTCGTCAACCAACTCCCACGACCCGGAGCTGAAATAACAACGGATGAGTTGAGGATGAAGGTTTTTGCTATGGGGCTTGGCGACAGAGCCAAGTCATGGTTGAGTTCTCTACCGGCGGGCTCGCTGGACACTTGGGAGAAGGTTTTTTCAGCTTTCATGGAAAAATACTTCCCTCACACCTTGACTACCGCGCTCAAGGCGCAAATCACTGGATTCAAACAGGACTATGACGAGACCATCTACACCGGGTTTGAGAGGTTCCAAGACCTCATGAACAAGTGCCCTCACCATGGTTTTGAGCTTTCTGATCTAGTCCAACACTTCTACAATGGACTAACCTTCGAGAACCAACAAGTGGTGGACTTCCAATGCCGTGGCAATATTTGGGAGGAAACCGCGGAAGCCGTCTGGGCAGTTTTAGAAAGGCTTGCTAAGGGATCGCAGTTCAAGGACCCAAGGGCAATGGTTAGGAGACGTGGACCTGAAGCTCCACCTACTCAAGAAGCCCCTATGTATAGGGGGAATGGGGATCAATTCGAGTGCTTTACCAACGAATTGAAACAAGTCCTCAAGAGCGCCACTGGAACAACTGTTTCGAACGAAGTTTGCCGAATATGCAAGAACTATAGGCATGGGGCTCATATGTGTAGATCGGAGCTTGCATATGATGATGGCAACTGGGCTCAAGAAGGCGAAGAGGAAGCCTTTGCTACGGAGTTTGGTACTCAAGAAGCTAGCTACGGACAAGATGGAAGGAATCCTCGAGGTGGATTTTGGAGAAGAGGGTTCCGAAACAATCAAGGATATGCACCGGATAGCCAAACTTATGGCCCTAACCAAGACCGTAGTAGGCTTAACTATGGTAATGATCACTACGAAAACCCCGCTTCGAAAGAGCAACCGAAGTCGAAGTCGGCTCAACTGATGGAGAACTTGCAAAAGATGGTTGATCACACCCAAAGTTTTCTCAAACGTTATGAAGAAGATTCTGAGAAGACTAGGGCGAGGCTTGATCGATTGGAAGAGAGCACTAGGCTTGCCCATCAAAAGATGCAAGAGTTGATCGACCGAGGAGCAAGTAGGGAGCAAGGCAAGCTGCCTAGCAACACTGAGAAGTCGATGTCCATTACCTTGGTGGGTGATCTACCTGTCGAAATCACCATCAAGAAGGTTGCTAAGTGCGAGTGTTGCAAGAAGGAAGAACCTTCACTAGCCAAGGAAGAAGAGAAGGACCTTGGTTCTGACGAGAGTGAAGAGGAGCAAGAGGATCCCGAGCCACTCCCTCAAAGTTTCGACGTTAAGGTCGGGATTGGTGAGCTTGAAGATGTTCGTGCCACACTAGACACGGGATCCTACTCTAATGTGCTCCCAATGAATGTGTTTCAGAAGAGTAGCATTGGAAAACTATCTGAGCATAAGGCTATTGTGCAACTGGCGGATGGATCCTTTGTGGGACCCGAAGGCGTTGTGAAGAACGTATTGGTCAAGATTGGTGAAGCTTCTGTATACACCAATTTTGTAGTTATGTCGGCTTCTACACCTGGGATGGGGGATGTCATTCTCTTGGGGCGAACGTTCTTGACTAAACTACGCTCCGTAATAGACATCTACCGAAGGACTTGCACCATTGAGGTGGATGGCAAGCGACATGTGTTGCGAGCCATATCTGACCCACCTGATCGCTTCAATGCTTCTCACACTATTAACTATTGTGGTCTTGCTGTCTATGTTCATTCTTATTTACAGGTTCGTGGCATGAGGAGAAGATCCATGAAGGGGAAGTCTAGTACCCTCAAGAAGAAGAGCTAGGCGCAACCAGGAGCCGAGTCAAAGACTTTAAACAATGGCGCTATCCGGGAGGCAACCCGGAGTTTTTTATCGCTTTTTTGCATGCATTCATACTTGAACAATTTGCTTTTCATATGTGAATTTGTTCGTCTCTGTGTCGTATGTGCTTATGTTTTTGTTTGAGTGAGCTTTTTCGAGTGATTTCATGAGAAAAATAGTTTTCGGGAACTTAAAAAACCGCGTTTTTGAATGTTTCGTCTCCCCGCCTCAGGGGGTGGGGGGCGAATCGCCCCGCGTTGCTGCAGAAGTAAAAAACGGGGGTTACCCCCCATTTGTCTCATTTTTCCTCATCTCCTTCATCTTACTCCAAAAAATTCCCCATTTTTCAAAATATCTTCAATCCTTCATAACTTCTTCATTATTCCATCAAATTGTGTGTTCTTTAGCTTCAATCGAAGCCCGTTACGTGCTCTTTCTTTTCATCCGAACAAATTTCTTCCTAGTTCATTCAATCTTCGGATTTGAGGTAATCTCACATGAACCCTAATTTTTCAAATTTGGGGGTTTTTTGATTTATGCTTCAATTAAGCTTGTATGATGTATGGGTTGATGATTTGTGTGTTTAGAAACGTTATTCACTATCAATTGCATGTTCAATTAGGCTTGGTTTGTTGGTTTGAGATTTTTGCTATTAGATGACTATATCTTGTTAGGCAATGTATCTTTTACTTTCATTCCATGTTTAAACTTGTGTTTGTTGATATGATAATGATGGGTGTAATGGTTGAATGCATGATTGATGAAGTTGAGGATTTATGATGTTAGATTTTTGTTACTATGGTATGAATTGAGCCTTATGATTCAAGGCATTTGTTGTCTAGCAAGAGCATAATGTGATATGTGATTGTAGTAGTTACATTGATATGTTGCATGATGAAGTAGCTAGACTAGACATTGGGTTTTTGAGGAGTTTGATTGTTGTAGATATCGCTCGTTTGTCCGCTCGTACATTTGCATATGCATAAGTCTGTTTTGTGTCATACAAGATACTAATTGTTGTTTGAAGGAATCATGGCTCCAAGAGGATCAAGGAAAGTTGGCTCGAGCAAGAAGGGAAAGGGGGTAGCATCAAGCTCCCAACCTTCTCACGACGTGTACAAGTTGTCTCTAGCTGCGATAGATGTCCGACAAAAGCTAGAAGCGGAGCTAGCCCAAGGTGGAAGATCGATCATACCAGACAGGCGGATAGATATTCCGGATGAGGTAGCTCAAATGGCAGGGTACAGGACGCTCTCCCGATTGGCGACAAAAAGGAATTGGGTTTGGTATACTTCAAACAGATTAAAGGGGTATGACATGAGCCTCCTCCAAGAGTTCTACGCTGGATTCACAGATCTTGAGAAGAAGGTGGGGGTACTAGTTCGAGGCCTAATTGTACCATGGACACCAGAATCAATTTCTTCATTCATCCATTTTGGGCAACGAGAGTTCACAGGGAGCAACCATGACTACGAATATTCAAGGGCCTCTAGGGGGATAGGAAGTCACATTACGGAGGTGATCTGCAACAGGGAGTACAGGTATCCAGAAATCGGAGTACAACCTGCACGGATCCGTCAGAGTGACCTTAGCATCGAGGCTAAGGTGATGATGAAATTCTGCATCTTCAACTTGATCCCTAGAAAGAATGACACTTGGATACAGCCAAATTACGCCGAGCTCCTCTACTGCTTGATAGGAAAGCATCGAATCGACATCGGTCACATCATGTATGAGGAGTATGAGCGCCACTGGGAAAAGAAGAAGAAGCCCTTCATCTTTCCGAGCTTCATCACTGCCTACTGCAAATATTACGGGGTCGAGGACATTGATGAGGGGGATTGCGAGGTCGCTGCCCTTTCACCCTCGACTATTGATGTACAGCTTGCTAGGTATCAAATGAAGAACCCCACGGCTGCCGCTGCTGATGTGGAAGCACCCTTCCGACCATCCGATTCGGATAATGAAAATGACTATGAGGATGCTATGGAAGATGATGATGGTCAAGCCCCTATCCGGATATTCCCTTTGTCCATAGGGCACCACATGCACCGCCTCGAGCACCACATGGGTCTAGAGGTATTGACTTCTCTGAATTCCGGGCCTACCTCGACGAACGTTTCGGTAGAGTTGATGCTAGTGCTGCAGCCTTGACCACTTCTGTCCAAGGACTGCGACAAGACCTCGACGGGCACATTGCCCAGCGCAACCGCGATTGGTAGATATTTGAGGAACATCGCCGAGAGGATAGGCAAGCAAGGTGGGAGCAACAACAGCTCATCCGTCAGCAACAGGAGGCTCTACAGCAGTCCAATGATCTCCTGTCTGACATGTGGAGGGACTATTATGGGGATCACGATCCCGATAACTAGTATTTTCACATGTCCACTCTCAGCCAACCGAGGCCAAACCGTTCGGTAACATCTAGTATCACTTCTTATTACTCATTCTCTTTTGCTAGGGACTAGCTTAAGTTTCGTAAGGGGGATGGGATGTGAACCGTGATGTTAAGTATTGTTTGACTTTGTGTTGATTTGTATCTTGTTTTTGTTTGCATTTGCATTTGCACGTTTACTGCTTTCTTAATTTTTAGGTTGCATTCACTACATTCATCCTAGAATAGTCTTGCATGTTTTATATGGAGTTTATTGCCAAATTTTTGAACTTTTTTATTGGGTAGATCAACTAATTATGCCATTAATCATATGCTTCATCTCTATGAATTTGTTTGAGGTTTTTCTCACTTGGTTTGTCACATTTATGTATTGCACTTAGTTAGGCTTGCTAGTCTCGACATCACTTAGTGGTGTTTTCTCTACTGCGGTTCACGAAGGCCTTTATAATAGGATGATGCATGTTAGGGTCTTATGGTTGTTTTCCCGAGTAATTATGTACCTAAGAGGCAACAAGTCTTCACCTTGCTTTGAGATTGCTAAATGCCTAGGAAGGAGGTAGTGTGAGGTTGTGTGATCCTTTATTTGCAACCTATTCTTTCTAATAGATTTGGGGAGGGGGTTACACCATCATTACACTTGTTTTTCATTTTTTTCACTTTTGTATTGTGAGTTTATTTTTCCTTTTTCGTAAATTTTGTACTCCAACCTATTCTTTCGAATAGGTTTGGGGAAGTCGTTTGTCATTTTTATTTCATTTTTGTTGTGCTACTACTGGCTAAAAAAAAAAAAAAGAGAAAAAGAAAAATTCCAGAAAAAAGAAAAAAAACTGGAAAAGGAAAAAAAGAAAAAAAGAAGAAAAAAAGAAAAGACCCCAAAAAAGCAAAGAAGGGTCCAAAAAAAAGAAAGCCAAAAAGCAGTTTAGCAAAGTGTTGTGTCTCATTTTCCGATTCTTATAATGTTCGTAATCGTGTTGTAATTTTTTGTCTTTTGTTTTTGAGTGTCATCTGTTCTAGACCACCCTCGTCCTGCCATTCAGGAAGTGGTGAATAGCTTAAGGCTTTGCTTGAAAGATGGGTAGAATAGGGGAGTGTTATCTTTTATAGAGAACCCTCCTTCGTTTGATGAGAGCCAATATTGGTTCGACCTCTTTGAGAAAAAGTCTTAACTTGGTGAACAGTAGTAAGTCCTCAGTTTCATAGGCACGGGACAACCATTCATATTCTAACATGTTTCATTACGTCGTCACTGACTAGGTCCAGGTAGAGAATGTTACGAGAGACTATCTTGTCTTGACATAAGTGCTTATGTGTATGTGTATGAGTCAATCGAGGCATTCTTCAACCTATATTCATGTTATGATTTGTATGGTTTTTGTTCATATATTTTTTGATAGATTCGATAGATTAGTTCATTTCATTTGGCATGAGACTCCATTTTTTGTGTTGCATTGTTTTTTGCATTAGAGTCTAGCTTAGTTGCTTGAGGACAAACAAAGGTTCGGTTTGGGGAGTTTGATGAATGTGTATTTTACACTTTCATTTGGGTCTTTTTCACCCATTTTAGCTATCCTCTATGTTAATTTAGCTATATTTTAGTGCATTTTATTAGAATAGTGTCACGTTTCCCTTTAGTTTTTATTTTACAGGTTTTGGTTGAAATATGAGGTTTTACGGGCAATTATATTGAAGTAGACAAGTAATTGGTGTTCCAGAAGCCTAATTAGAGTATCTGAAAGATTCCGGGTAGGATTTGAAGTCTAGGGGTCGAGTCTGAAGGCTAAAAGGTCACTAGAAGGCAGAAACCGAGTCCGAAAAGGGGAAGAAATCCAAAAACGCGTCGAAAATGCGTTTTGGGCCGAGAAACACTCCCGGGCGAGTCGCCCGGGACGTGGGGCGAATCGCCCCACACCAGGCGAATCGCCCGGTGTGTGGGGCCCTTCGCCCCACACAATTCGAATGCCTATATATATGAGCTCAGTTTTCTCCGTTTTTCACACTTTTCCAGACCTTTTCTCTCACCTTTCTCAGTAGTTTTAGGTAGGAATTTCCCAGAGCCTGTTCTGGGGGTTCTTAGCTTAGGAGATACTTTTTTTTAGCAGTTTGGAGCTTGTAAGATCACGATTCTTCGGAGATTGACAACCTTCGGTAACATTGTATCTTACAGTTTTTCTATTTATATTTATATATCTTTCATCATGTTTTCATTCATTCGTGGTATGATTTCTGTTGATTGCATGACAACTATGAGTAGCTAAACTTCTCGTTGGCGATAGTATGTGATTTCTTAGCGAAGGGTTAATAATTATGCTAATGGCTATATCGCGCATTATACTTTGAGTTATTGCTTTATTTCTTTGATCTATCTAAATCTCTATCTTCGTAGTGTTGAATAATTACGGAACACAACTGGACAATTCATTGATCAAAGATCTCCATGGAAAACCGAGGAATTTATGCATGATTATTAACCCGTTATGCTTTGAATGACCATACTATCACTAATCTCCGTTATCTGTTAAGAAAAACCTTTGCTAAGTCGTCTGCTGTTTTTATATTCTTAAGTTAGATTAGATAAAGCTAGTTATAGTCCTTAGAGACCGACACTCGAGGTTATTCTACTGCTACACTACGGTTTCGTTGTAGTTGTGAATTGCCTTTGGCTAAATACAAATTTATTTGATTAGTTAGAACCCGACAATCCCAACGTTCATCACATAGCAGGTTAATAATCATGCATGAAGTACCCGATCGTTTTGCATAGAGATCTAAGATCATGAATTGTCCAATGTGTTCCGTTCAATTCAACACTACGAAGATAGAGGGCTTAGATAGATCAAAGAAATAAAGCAATAACTCAAAGTCTGATTCGCATTACCTCCATCATGCATAATTAATAACCGTTCGCTAAGAAATCACATACTATCACCAACGATAGATTTAGCTACTCATAGATGTCATGCAATCAACAGAAATCATAGCAAGATTGAATGAAAACATGTTGAAAGATATAAATATAAATAGAAAAATCTGAGATACAATGTTACCGAAGGTTGTCAATCTCCGAAGAATCGCGATCTCACAAGCTCCAAATTGATAAGAAAATTGTCTCCTATGCTAAGAATTCCCAGAACAGGCTCTGGAGAATTCCTACCTAAAACTAATGAGAAAGATATGAAAAAAGGTCTGAGAAAAGTATGAAAAACGTAGAGAAACAGCAACTATATATAGGAGTTCGACACGCGTGGGGCGAGTCGCCCCACACACCGGGTGATGAACGTGTATTTTACACCTTCATTCGAGTCTTTTTTCACATATTTTAGCTATCCTCTATGTTAATTTAGCTATATTATAGTGCATTTTATTAGAATAGTGTCACGTTTCCCTTTAGCTTGCATTTTACAGGTTTTAGGTGAAAAACGTGGTTTTTCGGGCAATTATATTGAAAAGAACGAAGAATCGGTGTTCCGAGGACATTTTTGGAGTATCTAGAAGATTCCGGATGGGATTTAAAGTCTAGGGGTCGAGTCTGAAGGCTAAAAGGTCACTAGAAGGCAAAAACCGAGTCCGGAAAGGAAAAGAAATCCAAAAACGCGTCGAAAACGCGTCTCTCGCCGACTGAAGCTCCCGAGCGATTCGCCCGGGATGTGGGGCGGTTCGCCCCACACCAGGCGGTTCGCCCGGTGTGTGGGGCGACTGGCTCCACGCGTGTCGAACTCCTATATTTAGTTACTGTTTCTCTACGTTTTTTCATACTTTCTCAAACCTTTTTTCATACCTTTCTCATTAGTTTTAGGTAGGAATTCTCCAGAGCCTGTTCTGGGAATTCTTAGCATAGGAGACAATTTTCTTATCAATTTGGAGCTTGTGAGATCGCGATTCTTCGGAGATTGACAACCTTCGGTAACATTGTATCTCAAATTTTTTCTATTTATATTTATATCTTTCAACATGTTTTCATTCAATCTTGCTATGATTTCTGTTGATTGCATGACATCTATGAGTAGCTAAATCTATCGTTGGTGATAGTATGTGATTTCTTAGCGAAGGGTTATTAATTATGCATGATGGCGGTAATGTGAATCAGACTTTGAGTTATTGCTTTATTTCTTTGATCTTTCTAAGCCCTCTATCTTCGTAGTGTTGAATAAAATGGATAACATTGGACAATTCATGATCAAAGATCTCTATGCAAAACGATCGGGTACTTCATGCATGATTATTAACCTGCTATGCTTTGAATGATCATACTATCACTAACTTCCATTATCTTGATAAGAAAAACCTGTGCTAAGTCGTCTGTTGATTTTATAGTTTAAGTTAAATTAGATAAAGCTAGTTATAGTCCTTAGAGATCGACACTCGAGGTAATTTTACTGCTACACTACGGTTTTCGTTGTAGTTGTGAATTGCCTTTGGCTAAAAACAAATTTATTTGATTAATTTGAATATGACAATTCCGATTCATCAAATTGGCGCCGTTGCCGGGGACTATACTCTTTTTTTCTGTTTAGCTTATTTATATTTACAACATTCAATTCCCTACAGAAGAACAGGCTCTGGGGGTTTGCTCTCAGAAAATCTCACTTTCTTACCCTATTTCTTCCCCCCTATCTTTTTTAGAAAATTCATCTAATCTGATCTCGGTTACCTTGTGTGCTTGTGCTCTCGAAGTTCTTGATTACATTGTGTTTGTCTGCACTCTTTGTGTTTTTCTTTGCAAATTTTTGTTTTTTTTTGTGGATTCTGCTCCTTGGTTTCTTGTTTCCTCGTGTGCAGAAACTAGTCATATGAAAGGATGAGTCAACCTCCAATGCCCCGGTATGTGATGCCTCGAGGGCCTTGCATAACATTGGATGACGATTGCAGGAATTATGATTTTGGTCCTTCGTACTACTCCATTCTCTCCACATTTTCAATGGGGACACGTACGAGGAAGGAGTGTTGAGGATACCTCGTGAGAATGAGGAGGGGGTTATTTTATCACATGAGCAACTTTGTATGAGAGGATTTATGGGAGCCTTGAAAGGGTACGCTCGAAGATGGCTCAGAATTCTGCCGGAAAAATCGTTGCGCACTTGGGGTGAAGTAACCAGCAAGTTTCTTGAACATTGGGATAGGGACTCACCTCCCGGGTCAAGGGCATGGACGTCTCGCTTTAGTAGTCAGCCACCAGAAATCGACATTGTCGATGAAGAGGAATGTGGAGAAGAATCCATTGATGAAGTCTCCTCGGTGCTTAGCTTGGATTCCATGTTCTTACTTGCGGATGTCGAGGTTGTTGGTCAAGAGGAAGTCGTGGAGGAAGTGATAACTGAATCCATTGCTTCACTTGAGTCAGAAGGTGATGGCGTGAGTTGTGTTGAGGTCGAGGAGCCAATCTCTGAAGATTTTGGTGTCTTTGAATCAATTGCGGCAGATACTCTTGATCTTGACTCCTACGTTCTTGTCCATGCACCCACCTATGAGTCCCAAAGGAGTTTTGATCCTCTTTACTCTTTTTATTTTCCATCTGATTCCCTTAGTTATTTTTTAGATTTTGTTTTTCTTGGTTTTGTTAATTTTAGTTTTCAGGGAATCATGGACTTGCTTGAGCAGATACGGAGGGGAGCCAAGGATGGTTCTCAAGATGTGAGGAGTACAGGAACGGATGCACAAGATTCGTTCCCATTTAATAATGGATAACATTAGTGGTAATGGTAGCAAGTAGTTTAGTTTTATCGCTTTCTTGCATTGCATGCATATCATTCTGTTTTATTTTATATTTTCGTATGTTTTTGGTGATAAAATAGGTCTCTAGATGATAATTTAGCATTTTAGGAGGGAACCCGACAACTCCAGGAGTCTGGGGGTGTCGGGCGAACCGCCCCCCACGTGGGGTGATTCGCCCCGGGCATCCAGTAAACCCGGAGACCCGGATTTTTGTTCGGAAACCCGATTTTCTCCTATTATGCTAAATTATCGATCTTTTTCCCTCATTTATCGCCCGTTTTGTTTTCTCACGAGTTTGATTGAGTAATATAGGTCACATATACGAGTTTAGCTCTCACCTTAAATCCACTTTCGAGGTTCGGGACGAGCGACGACGTTCAGGTTTGGGGGGGTATCGCTTGCTATCTCTATACTTGTCTTACTTATAATAAACTCGTGAATTCTTTTGTTTGCATTTGCATTTGCACGTTTACCGCTTTCTTAGTATTTAGTTGCATACACTACATTCATTCTAGTATAGTCTTGCATATTTTATGTGGAGTTTATTGCCAATTTTTTTTTTTGAACTTTTTATTGGGTAGATTAACTAATTATGACATTAATTATATGCTTCATCTCTATGAATTTGTTTGAGGTTTTTCTCGCTTGGCTTGTCACATTTATGTTTGCACTTAGTTAAGCTTGGTAGTCTCGACATCACTTAGTGGTGTTTTCTCTACTGCGGTTCACGAAGGCCTTTATAATAGGATGATGCATGTTAGGATCTTATGGTTGTTTTCCCGAGTAATTATGTACCTAAGAGGCAACAAGTCTTCACCTTGCTTTGAGATTGCTAAATGCCTAGGAAGGAGGTAGTGTGAGATTGTGTGATCCTTTGTTTGCAACCTATTCTTTCGAATAGGTTTGGGGAGGGGGTTACGCTATCATTAGACTTTTTTTTTCGATTTTTAGTGTGTGTTGTGAGTTTATTTTCCTTTTTCGTAAATTTTGTACTCCAACCTATTCTTTCGAATAGGTTTGGGGAGGTCGTTTGTGTGTCATTGTTTCTTTTTCGTTGTGCTACTGCTGGCTAGAAAAAAATCGGAAAAAAAAAGAGGAAAAATTCCAGGAAAAAAAGAAAAAAAATCTGGAAAGAAAAAAGAAAAGAAAACAAAAGAAAGACCCAAAAAAAAATAAATAAATAAATAAAAAAAGCAAGGAAGGGTCCAAAAAAGAAGCCAAAAAGCAGTTTAGCAAAGTGTTTGTCTCATTTTTAAATTCTTGTAATGTTCGTAATCGAGTTGTATTTTTTTGTCTTTTGTTTGTTTGAGTGTCATCTGTTCTAGACCACCCTCGTCCTGCCATTCAGGAAGTGGTGAATAGCTTAAGGCTTTGCTTGAGAGATGGGTAGAATAGGGGAGTGTTATCTTTTTTAGGGAACCCTCCTTCGTTTGATGAGAGCCAGTATTGGTTCGACCTCTTTGAGGAAAAGTCTTAACTTGGTGAACAACATTAAGTCCTCAGTTTCATAGGCACGGGACAACCATTTGTATTTTAACATGTTTCATTACGTCGTCACTGACTAGGTCCAGGTAGAGAATGTTATGAGAGACTGTCTTGTTTGACATAAGTGCATATGTGAATGTGTATGAGTCAATCGAGGCATTCTTCAACCAATATCCATGTTATGATTTGTATGGTTTTTGTTCATATGTTTTTTGATAAATTCAATAGATTAGTTCATTTCATTTGGCATGAGACTCCATTTTTTGTGTTACATTGTTTTTTGCATTAGAATCTAGCTTAGTTGCTTGAGGACAAGCAAAGGTTCGGTTTGGGGAGTTTGACGAACGTGTATTTTACTCCTTCATTCGAGTCTTTTTTCACCTATTTTAGCTATCCTCTATGTTAATTTAGCTATATTATAGTGCATTTTATTAGAATAGTGTCACATTTCCCTTTAGTTTGAATTTTACAGGTTTGAGGTGAAAAACGTGGTTTTCCAGACAATTATATTGAAGAGAACGAAGAATCGGTGTTCCGAGGACATTTTTGGAGTATCTAGAAGATTCCGGATGGGATTTGAAGTCTAGGGGTCGAGTCTGAAGGCTAAAAGGTTTTTGGATCAAATCCCATCCGGAATCTTCTAGATACTCCAAAAATGTCCTCGGAACACCGATTCTTCGTTCTCTTCAATATAATTGCCCGGAAAACCACGTTTTTCACCTAAAACCTGTAAAATGCGAACTAAAGGGAAACGTGACACTATTCTAATAAAATGCACTATAATATAGCTAAATTAACATAGAGGATAGCAAAAATAGGTGAAAATAGACTCGAATGAAGGTGTAAAATACACGTTCATCAAACTCCCCAAACTGAACATTTGCTTGTCCTCAAGCAACTAAGCTAGACTCTAATGCAAAAAACAATGCAACAAAAATGGAGTCTCATGCCAAATGAAATGAACTAATCTATTGAATCTATCAAAAAACTTATGAACAAAAACCATACAAATCATAACATGGATATTCGTTGAAGAATGCCTCGATTGACTCATACACATTCACATATGCACTTATGTCAAACAAGATAGTCTCTCGTAACATTCTCTACCTGGACCTAGTCAGTGACGACGTAATGAAACATGTTAAAATATGAATGGTTGTCCCGTGCCTATGAAACTGAGGACTTACTGCTGTTCACCAAGTTAAGACTTTTCCTCAAAGAGGTCGAACCAATACTGGCTCTCATCAAACGAATGAGGGTTCCCTAAAAAAGATAACACTCCCATATTCTACCCATCTCTCAAGCAAAGCCTTAAGCTATTCACCACTTCCTGAATGGCAGGACGAGGGTGGTCTAGAACAGATGACACTCAAGCAAACAAAAGACAAAAAATTACAACTCGATTACGAACATTACAAGAATTGAAAATGAGACAAACACTTTGCTAAACTGCTTTTGGCTTTTTTTGGACTCTTCTTTGCTTTTTTGGGGTCTTCTTTTTTTTTTTTCTTCTTTTTGTTTCTTTTCCAGTTTTTTTTCTTTTTTCTGGAATTTTTCTTTTTCTTTCTTTTTTCCGATTTTTTTTAGCCAGCAGTAGCACAACGAAAAAGAAATTAAAATGACACATAAACGACCTCCCCAAACCTATTCGAAAGAATAGGTTGGAGTACAAACTTTATGAAAAAGGAAAATAACTTACAACACACAAAAATCGAAAAACAAGTCTAATGATAGCATAACCCCCTCCCCAAACCTATTCGGCAGAATAGGTTGCAAACAAAGGATCACACAATCTCACACTACCTCCTTCCTAGGCATTTAGCAATCTCAAAACAAGGTGAAGACTTGTTGCCTCTTAGGTACATAATTACTCGGGAAAACAACCATAAGATCCTAACATGCATCATCCTATTATAAAGGCCTTCGTGAACCGCAGTAGAGAAAATACCACTAAGTGATGTCGAGACTACCAAGCTTAACTAAGTGCAAACATAGATGTGACAAGCCAAGCGAGAAAAACCTCAAACAAATTCATAGAGATGAAGCATATGATTAATGTCATAATTAGTTAATCTACCCAATAAAAAAGTTCAAAACATTTGGCAATAAACTCCACATAAAACATGCAAGACTATCCTAGGATGAATGTAGTGTATGCAACTAAATACTAAGAAAGCGGTAAACGTGCAAATGCAAATGCAAACGGATAAAATATGCAAGGTACTATACTCATCCTACCAATGGCAAGCTCCAAACTACCAATCCCAAGCTCCAAACTAACAACACTAGTTCACTTAAATCCCATCCCCCCTCATGAATTTAAAGCTAGTCCCTAGCAATAAGAGAATGAGGAAATAAGATGTGATACTAGATGTTACCGTGTGGTTTGGCCTTGGTCGTTTGAGTATACTATATGTAAGGTATTGAGATTGCTCGAGGGCCCTTGTTGGTGATCATCGGAGCTCGTGGTGGTGGTGGTAGTTCCACTAATGGATCGAATAGGAGCCAACTCCTCCATCAGTAATCATGGCATCCTCATTGTCCCTATTGTCTTCATTGTCACCATTATCACCAGTAGAAGAATTGCATTGTCGAAGAGAATCCTCAAGATTAGCCTCTACAGTTATGGGGGTTTCCATTCGGTATCTCTCTAATAGACTGTGAACTGTTGAAGGGGAAAGAGCTGTGCTCTTAGAGTCTCCCTCACCAACGTTCTCTACCCCATGGAACTTACAGTAAGCTGCGATGAAACTCGAAAACTCAGAGGTTTTCTTCTTCTTTGCCCAATGTTGCCCACATTCTCTACGGTTGATGCTCCCGATGTCTATATGGTACTCCCTCAATAAGCAGTCGAGGGGCACCCCAATGAAGGGCTGGGTGTCCATGTCATTATGTTTTGGAATCAAGTTAGCGATTCGGGACTTAATCACCACCGTCAACTCAAGATTGAATCTGTTGTGATGAGGCCGCCCCGGTTGCTTCCTAGTCTCTCGGACTTTGCAGTCCTCGTGGCAGATTTCTGCTGTAATATTGGTTTCAATCCCTTTAGTGGTATGTGAATAGACATAAGAGTACTCACTCCCTGTGGATTCTCGTTCCTCCTCATGGATAAACCGCGAAGTTGTTGCAAAAGTCCATGGCTCGAACGCACCTCTAACAAGATCACTCTCCTTCTCTTGAAGACTAGTAGCCCCAACATAGAACTCATGGAGAACGTCCTTGTCAAACCCTTTGACATGGTTGGAAACGAACCGCCTCGAATACCTCATTGTAGCCAAACGGAAGTGCTCCTCTCCCTTTGTGGCATGGTTCCTACAAACATCCATTAGTACCTCGTACAACAAAAAGCTTCATGTATATGCAAATGCAAGAGCGAAACAAACGAGTAACTTCATTATCACGCCTAATATTCAAAACACCAAGTCTAATCTAGCTACCACAATGCAATGTATCAATATATCATAGTATGTAACATATCACAACATGCTTTTATGCTAGATAACTAGTAACCTTAAATCACAAGATTCATTCAAACCATAGTACTCAAAAAAACTTCACCAAAAGTCTCAAACCCCATCAATCAAGTGTTCTACCATGATGTCTACCCTTATCATACCAATAACCTCATCATAAAACATGGAATAAACAATAAGGAGCAATGCAAAACGAGACATAGATATCAAGTAAGCAAAAATTCACAATTTACCAAACCAAGCAAAATTGAGCAAGCAATTGGCAATGAAAATCGATTCTAATCACATAAACAATCAACCCATACATCATATAAGCTCAATTGAAGTATAAATCACAAAACCCCCAATTTGAAAAATTAGGGTTCATGTGAAGTTACCTCAGATCTGAAAAATAAATGCACTAGGGTGAAAGTTGTTCGGATAGAATCAAAGAGCATGTAATGGGCTTCGATTGAAGCTAAAGAACACAAATTTGATGGAGGATTGAAGAAATTATGGTATAAAGAATTTTTTTCGAGTTTTGGGGTGTTTTGGAGAAAGAGGTGTGAAAGGGGATGAATAATGAGGGTTTGGTGGAAGAATCTCGCTTTTCACCTTGACAGAAGACGGGGGGCGATTCGCCCCGTGTGTGGGGCGATTCGTCTCCCATTGCCAGAGAGTTTAAAACTCTCTGGCTCTGTGGGGCGATTCGCCCCCCACCTCCAGAGGTGGGGAGACGAAATTTTTCGAAAAAAGCTCGGTTTTACTCCCCGAAAACCATTCTCCTCATAAAAAACACTCGTAAAAGTTCACTCAAACATAGACATAAGCACAAAACGACACAAAAGCGAACAAATTCACATAAGAAAAGCAAATTGTTCCATGTATGAATGCATGCAATGCAATAAAGCGATAAAAACTCCGGGTTGCCTCCCGAATAGCGCCATTGTTTATAGTTTTTGACTCGACTTCTCCTTGCTCTAGTTCTTTTTTTTTAGGGTACTTGACTTCCCCTTCATGGATCTCCTCCTCATGCCACGAACCTGCTGAATGAGAATGAACATAGACAGCAAGACCAAAGTAGTTAACAGTGTGAGAAGCATTGAAGTGAATATTTGGATCCGATATGGCTCGCAACACATGTCGCTCGCCATCCACCTCAATGGTGCAAGTTCTTCGATAGATGTCTATCACGGAGCGTAGTTTAGTCAAGAACGTTCGCCCCAAGAGAACAACATCCCCCATCCCAGGTGTAGACGCCGGCATAACTACAAAGTTGGTGTACACAGAAGCTTCACCAATCTTAACCAATACGTTCTTCACAACGCCTTCGGGTCTCACAAAGGATCCATCCGCCCATTGCACAATAGCCTTATGCTCAGATAGTTTTCCAAGGCTACTCTTCTCAAACACATTCATTGTGAGCACATTAGAGTAAGATCCCGTATCTAGTGTAGCACGAACATCTTCAAGTTCACCAATCCCAACCTTAACATCGAAACTCTGAGGGATTGGCTCGGGATCCTCTTGCTCCTCATCACTCTCATCAGAACCAAGGTCCTTCTCTTCTTCCTTGGCTAGTGGTGGTTCTTCATCCTTGCAACGCTCACATTTAGCAACCTTCTTGATGGTGATTTCAACAGGTAGATCACCCACCAAGGTAATGGACATCGACTTCTCAGTGTTGCTAGGCAATTTCCCTTGCTCCCTACTTGCTCCACGGTCAATCAGCTCTTGCATCTTTTGATGGGCAAGCCTAGTGCTCTCTTCAAAACGATCAAGCCTCGCCCTAGTCTTCTCAGAATCTTCTTCATAACGCTTAAGAAAATTTTGGGTGTGATCAACCATTTTTTGCAAGTTCTCCATGAGTAGAGCTGTCTTCGACTTCGGTTGCTCTTTGGGAGCGGGATTTTCGATGTGATCATTACCATAGCTAAGCCTACTACGGTCTTGGTTAGGTCCATAAGTTTGGCTAGCAGGTGCGTATCCTTGATTGTTCAGGAACCCTCTTCTCCAAAATCCACCTTGAGGATTCCTACCATCTTGTCCGTAGTTAGCTTCTTGAGTACCGAATTCCGTAGCAAAGGCTTCCTCTTCGCCTCCTTGAACCCAATTGCCATCATCATAGGCAAGCTCCGATCTGCACATATGAACTCCAGGCCCATAGTTCTTGCATATTCGGCAAACCTCATTTGACATGGATGTTCCAGCGGAGTTCTTGAGGACTTGTTTCAACTCATTGGTAAAGCACTCGAATCGATCCCCTATTCCCCCCATACATAGGGGCCTCCTGAGTAGGTGGAGCTTCAGGTCCACGTCTCCTAACCATTGCTCTTGGATCCTTGAATTGCGAACCCTTAGCAAGCCTTTCGAAAACCGCCCAGACGGCTTCCACGGTTTCCTCCCAAATATTGCCACGGCATTGGAAATCCACCACTTGTTGGTTCTCAAAGGCCAGTCCATTGTAGAAGTGTTGGACAAGATCCGAAAGCTCAAAACCATGGTGAGGGCTAGGACTGAGCAGATCCGGACCGAACCCGGCGTCCAGACCGGTAAATCCGGACCGGACCCGGACCGTCCCATACGGTCCGGTCCCCGGGTCATAGGATCTGCCCATGTCCGGGTCCCATCTTGTCCGGGCCAAACCCGGAAATTTCCGGGTTTGGCCCGGATGACCCGTATTTTTTTTTTACACTTTTTTCTTTTAACTTTTTTACATTAACCCTAGTTTGTCTTATACCCTACCAGTCATTTTTCACCTTTACGATACAAAACAAGAAATACAAACCGTCACACAAGGCCACGCTGATCGGCTCCGCTCCGCGATCTTCCCCTTTCTCTGATCGGCTCTGCTCCCTGCTGTTCTGGTATGATTTTTATTCTTATTATTTTACTTCCTAGTTCTCCGTTTCCTGTTCATTCTCCGGTTGCGGCTTCCTCTGCTCCTCTGCCGCAGTTCGGCTTCCTCTGTTCGTACTTAGTATATTCACTATATTCTTATCTTATTACTTCACTTAATGCCAAGTATCGTATATATATATAGTAGTGAAACATTGGAGCAGAATATACATTCTTTGACCTGTAATCCTGTACAATTGTACTTTACAAACATTGGAGTACATAATTAATGATTGCTACTTTTCTAGTGTGTTATAATAATTAATTATATTAAATCAATTTAGTATCGCTTATCATGAATTTGGTCTTGGCAAGTTGGCTATAATGGTGCTATGTATGTAAATGTAATGTACTGTTTTTTTTCTTTTTTTGGTCTTGGCAAGTATGCAAGTTGGTCTTTTTTCGCTGATCATGAATTTTTTTCTTTTTTTGGTCTTTGTTTCGGTCTTTGTTTCAATGTCAATATAAATGTTAGTTTGTTGAATTTTCAGATGGGACGAAAACGGAAAGTTGTTGCTGATGTGGAGGCCGATGTGCTCTTGTTTGATGATGATGAATTGCAGGAGATACAGCTTGGCTTGCCTGAAAATAAGAAACTCAAGGAGGGGAGAAGGTACATCAAATCAGAGGGTAGAAGGAAAGAATATTGGAAGTTCTTCATAGAGTATCTGGAGGGTGACGAACTGCGTACTGAGTGTAAGTTCTGTGATAATACATACAAATGTGATGGTAATAATAGTGGCTCTAAGAACGTTAAAAATCATGCCAAGAAATGTTTGTTAAATCCAAGAAATAAATGCAAAGGCAATCAATCTGAGGTGATGTTTAAACCTGGGTTTCTGGATAATAATGAAGATGGGGCTGATGGGAAAATGAAATATGGGGTTGTAAATCTGTCAGAAGTTAGGGTAGCAATTACTGAAATGGTTGTTCTTGAAGAATTGTCCTTTAGTTTTGTTGAGTCACCTGGTTTTGTCCGTGTCATGGAGGTTTCTTGTCCTAAATATACATGTATGTCACGTTTCACTGTTGCACGTGATGTTCTAAAGCTTTACAAGCAGGAAAGATGATGCTAAAAGGTGTTTTTAGGGACTCTTGTCAAAGAGTTAGCATAACAACTGACACATGGACGTCAAATCAAAAGCTGAACTACATGGCAATCACAGCTCATTTTATTGATGCTGAATGGAATTTGCAGAAAAGAGTAATTAATTTTTGTCCTATCACTAGTCATAAAGGTGAAGATATAGGCAAAGGTGTAGAAGATTGTTTAATATCTTGGGGGCTAGATTCTAAACTTTATACGGTGACGGTTGATAATGTTGGTCCTAATAATACTGCGTGTGTTTATTTGCAACAAATGATTGAGCGTTTGGGAGGTATCAGTAAAGGAAAAAATATTCACATGAGATGCATTGCACATATTATCAATCTGATTGTTTGGGATGGTATAAATGAAGAATAAGTATCCATCAATAGATTTAGGAATGTCGTGAAGTTTATCAGGAATGCTCCTGCTAGGTTTCAAAGGTTGAAAGAGCTTGCATTGAGACTGAAACTAGATACAAAAGCATTGCTATCTCAGGACTGTCCTACCCGTTGGAATTCCACTTATAAAATGTTGTTTGTTTCATATAAGTTGAGACGTATTGATGGTGTTCGTTTGCCTTCTTCGGCTAAGAAAGAAGAACAACCTCCTAATGATACTGATTGGAAAAAAGTGGGGAGTTTGGTTGTATTTTTGGAGGGATTCTATAATTTGACAAGACGCATTTCTGGATCTTTGTACACGACAAGTAACAAAGGCCTAATAGATATCTCTCGTTGTGTTACTATGTTGAATGATTGGAAAGAAAATGCTGACCCAATGATGGAATCGATGGGGGTTAAGATGGGACAAAAATATGACAAGTATTGGGGAGATTTAATTTGAAGAAAATGATAGTGATGATTTATATGGTTGTGCTTCTTGATCCATACTCCAAGCTTGACATAGTTGAAGAGACTCTAAAAGATATGTTCGGGCAGGAAGAAGGCAAGGCATTAGTAATTGAAGTCAAGAAGTGTGTCTTTGAACTATTTGAGGAGTATAAAACTCTCTACTCTCCGAATAAGGATGCTGAAAATGCTGATCCCACAGTCACTATTAATGTATCTGCTGCTGAACCTACGAACTATCACGATCAACTCATGGAAAGAGTTAAAAGAAAGAAGGGAAACAATGGCAATGCAAAAACTGAATTTAAAGGTACTGTACTCTTACTCCCTCTTTTACATTCTGCTTCTAATTTGAACCAATGGCCAAGGAATCAATTATATATTTATTAATCACATGATTATTTCACTTGAAATCTAAGATAATTATGGTTGTTAGATTTTGATAATTAGCAGCAGATGTAAATATGTAATTACTCCCTCTTTTTTGGTTATATTAATTTATAAATGTTGCATGCAAAAGCATTGCGAGCTACTGGTTAAAGTCTTGATGAGTCATGAATAAATGAGTGAGACAATTACAATCATGAATAGTATGTAGTACATATATATTGCGTTCTGCACTAGGACAATAAAGAGAGAGAGTGATACTAAAGTAGAAAAACTTGCATGAAGCAAACAAAAAAGATGACAATTTATATTAATATTACTTTTTCTACACTACATTAATACTGTATTACTTTTTCTATACTACATTAAGATTACTTTTGGTGTGTAATAGCCTTATAGGTCTGTAACGTGTATTATGTAGTGTGTTGTACATATATATATTGCGTTCTGCACTACATTACATTAATACTACTTTTTCTGTATATTACTCCATCTTTCACTGCAACAGGTACTTGGATGAAGAGATAGCACATGAGAATGTGGCATTAGATGCACTAAATTGGTGGAAACAAAATGAGCATCGTTATCCTATTGTTTCACGGATGGCGCGTGATATTCTTGCTATTCCTTTGTCTACTGTGGCATCCGAATCTGCTTTTAGTGCGGGGGGTCGCCAAGTTGATCAATTTAGAAGCTCTTTAAATCCAATGGTATTGTAACCCAATTTAATTTAATCAATAGTGTTATATTTATTTATTTTGATGTGGACTTTCATTTGTTTCTTTTTTCACGTTTATTAGACCGTGCAAGCTTTGATTTGTACTCAAGATTGGCTAAGAGCTAGGAAACGTAATCAAATACGTGACATGGAACAAAACTTGAAGGATTTAGAACAACTAGAAGAAATTGAAGAAGGTATGTTTATTGATTGACTGTTTGACCTGCTTTGAGCTACCTGTTGAGATTTAATATATTGTGTTGCTATGTTAAAGCCTTTTTTTTTCAATCATTACAGAAATGAGGGATCAGCTCGCTCTTGATGCGAATGACAATGTGATCTACATCTATGAAGAATGATGAAGTGGCTGGAAATTAGTTTCGGAACAACTTTTGACGACATTTGACACAACTTTTGTAGTCTTTTAATCTTTGAAAACTTAGGATTATTCGTGACTCGTTGGAGACTTGGACTTAGTTTTGCATTGGAGATTTGGAATTAATTTTGCGTATTGTTTGTGCTAGATTTTTGAAGTTTTATTTAAATTTGTTGCTATTTGATTTAATTGCTGGAAATTTAGACCTGACATCAATTTATCTTGCTGGAAGTTTGGTTTGATATGCAGTATAAAGTAACATGGCAAATTTTTTTTTTTAAACAAGGAAATCCGGACATATACGGGTCTGGTCCGGACCGGACCGGAAATTCCAGTCCGGTCCGGGCCAGACCCGTATATAGCCGGTCCGGGCAACGGGTGAACAAAAAGGTGGTCCGAATAGTCCGGTCCATTCCGGACCGGTGCTCAGTCCTAGTGAGGGCACTTGTTCATGAGGTCTTGGAACCTCTCAAACGCGGTGTAGATGGTCTCATCATAGTCTTGTTTGAACCTAGTTTGTGCCTTAAGCGCGATAGTCAAGGTGTGAGGGAAGTATTTCTCCATGAATGCTGAAAAAACCTTTTCCCAAGTGTCCAGCGAGCCCGCCGGTAGAGAACTCAACCATGACTTGGCTCTGTCGTCAAGCCCCATAGCAAAAACCTTCATTCTCAACTCATTCGTTGTTATTTCAGCTCCAGGTCGTGGGAGTTGGTTGACGAAATCATCAATATCGTGCAAGTACCCCATCACATCTTCCCTTGCTAAGTCATAGAACCTCGGAAGTTGTTGGAACGCGTGATTTTTTATTTCCAGATCTCGAGTTGCAGACGAAAGAACAATCGTCGGTCCCCTCATACGATCCTTGGTGGGTTGTACCCATGCTTTCAGTGGTCTAGCTTCTGCCATTCCGACGATTTCCTTAAAAAGACTGTGTAGAGATTCAGAGAAATCGGTATCCTCTATTTCCTCTAGTTCACATCGTCGAAGTAGTCGCCTTCTTTGGTGGTAGACTCTGTCAATTTCAACGATTGGTTCAGCAAGCGGTGTTCCCCTAGATCGTGTACTTCGCATACACTATCTGTAACAAGCTAGGAAAGGAGTATCAGAGAGATCAAATAGAAAAAATAAAAACTACTAAAACTAGGAATTGAATGCTGAAAATATATACAAGCTAAACAGAAAAAAGGAGTATAGTCCCCGGCAACGGCGCCAATTTGATGAACTGGAATTTGTCAGATTCAAATTAATCAAATAAATTTGTTTTTAGCCAAAGACAATTCACAACTACAACGAAAACCGTAGTGTAGCAGTAAAATAACCTCGAGTGTCGATCTCTAAGGACTATAACTAGTTTTATCTAATTTAACTTAAACTATAAAATCAACAGACGACTTAGCACAGGTTTTTCTTATCAAGATAATGGAAGTTAGTGATAGTATGATCATTCAAAGCATAGCAGGTTAATAATCATGCATGAAGTACCCGATCGTTTTGCATAGAGATCTAAGATCATGAATTGTCCAATGTGTTTCGTTCAATTCAACACTACGAAGATAAAGGGCTTAGATAAATCAAAGCAATAAAGCAATAACTCAAAGTTTGATTCGCATTACCGCCATCATGCATAATTAATAACTCAAAGTCGGCGAGAAACGCGTTTTTGGATTTCTTTTCCTTTTCGGACTCGGTTTTTGCCTTCTAGTGACCTTTAAGCCTCCAAACTCGACCCCTAGACTTCAAATCCCATCCGGAATCTTCTAGATACTCCAAAAATGTCCTCGGAACACTGATTCTTCGTTCTCTACAATATAATTGCCCGGAAAACTACATTTTTCACCTAAAACCTGTAAAATGCAAACTAAAGGGAAACGTGACACTATTCTAATAAAATGCACTATAATATAGCTAAATTAACATAGAGGATAGCAAAAATAGGTGAAAAAAGACTCGAATGAAGGTGTAAAATACACGTTCATCAACAAGCACTTGTGGGTGTTGCACTACAAAGAAATGAATGTTGAAAAACATCATTATACCGCCTGCAAGAACGCAAGGATCATTCAGCTCCAAGTCCGTAAGCTACTTGAAGATTACGAAAAGGACTGTGTTGAATTTTCTGCACTTGCTGAGAAGAGTGTAAGGGAGATTTTGAGAAAATCTTCTGCTGAAAGAGCTTAAGTCCATTGTAAAAGCTTTGTTTAGTTTTGTTTGCTGATTTTGTGTAGTTATCTCTGAACTTTCTTGTAAACTTACTGAAAGATAACTATCAGCAATAAAGCTTTTGACTCTTATTGGTTTTGATTATGCAATCTACTTATGCTTACTATTTTAGTATTCAAGTATGCTTGCATTAATCAACTGATTTATTCAACATCAGAAACCTCTAAAAGGGTAACAATTAATTTAGCCATGGATTGCTAACATCAAAAAGGGGGAAATTTGTTAGGAAACTTGTACTTTTGAGGAGCAATCAACCATGCTAAATTAAGGAAATTCCAGTAACTAGTACTCTTAAGGTCCATAGGAATTTAGAATTTTAAGGACATTGTAAAAGAGGAACGTTTGCTGAAGACTTAGAGTAGTTGCTAGATAGGTTAGTTTTACCGCTTATGATGTATCTTGTTTTCTGAAAATAAAAATAACCTATTGAAGCATTTGCTGATGATGTACTTTGTTTACACAAACAAACTATTGAAGCATTTAGAACCGTTCAGAAACTTGAAGAATTCGAAGAACTGAAGACTAGAAGATTTCTGAAGACTGGTATCTACAAAGGCACATGTTGCTCAGAAAGTGGAAACTTCAGCAACAACTTGCATAAGTGAAAATCTAAACGACAGAGTAGGTTGTGCTTGCTGAAACTGAGACTAACCACTTGCTGAAAAACATATGTGACCTCCTTGCTGATAGTACTTGCATTTGCGCTCCAACATTCATGTTTGAATCTCATTCAAATGAACATTAAATGCAAAGCATGCACGCGAAGGACATGAAGACTAGAAGACAAATAAAGGACGCTGCTGAAAGTACAAAATCAAGATAGTGACATCTTAAGGAACAAAGCCTTGGAATTTGAAATTCAAACGGCTCCCTTGATTCACTATAAATAGAGGTCATCCGGCAAAGAGTTGAAGTGTGTCAACAACGTGATCAAACTCTCACTTGTTCCTAAGACTCACATACCCTTCAAACACTCTTTACTGCCATTGATCCGTTCCAAGACTTAAAGCTTGAAAAAGATACTTGTAAAGAAGTAGAACATACACGGCTAAGAAATTAGTTAAGTGTTCTTTCTTTCGAACAAGAACAAGTCTTGACACCAGAAACAATCAAACTTGTTTACTGCAAAGTATTCAAAGTTTTGTTTCTTAGATTACTTGTTGTAGCTGAATAAGTTATAATCAAGTTATCTCATCCCAAACCTCTCTAACTGAAAATACACCCTTTCAGGCGTGAAATTCTGGTGGAGAACAAGGTTTCGTTCTCTAGTTAGGTTGGAAACGAAGCCAGTGTGCTTTGGTTTCTGTTTGAATCGCTCTAGATAGGTGTTGTAAGGAACCTCAAACTTGTCTTAGTGGATTCAGTCCTAGAAAGGACAAAGTGGATTAGTTGAGAGATTACGCCACTCTCAGATACCACTATAAAAGTGTTTGTGTGATTTAGTTACTGCATTTAGTTTTCAGCAAAGCATATCTATCTGTACACAGTCACTCTGTTCACTTGCTGAAACTATCACTTACTGACAAAGCACTCATTGTATCAAAGACTTCCGCTCTCTGATTTTAAGTATCAGCAAAACTCGTTATTGAAAAGTAACTTGCGCTTGCTGAGAAAGTTAAGTATCAGCAAACTCATTACTGAAAAGTAATAAGTCCTTGCTGAGAAAGTTTTTAAACGACGAAAGTTTGAAAAGACTATTCACCCCCCCCCCCTCTAGTCTTTTCTTGTTGTTTAAAGGGACCAACAATTTGCGATATATATTGTTCTGAAAGCAGATAGATTCATGTTGCTCTGCATTTCAAGTTAAGTGTGCTGCTTGAATAAGGAATTGTGAGTTGTGATTTGGTCCAGTAGCTATGTATGTTGAAAATGGAATTAACATAACAAACGGTCTAGCATACTTTGGTTTATTTAACTTGGAGTATAATGGAATGATAGATATGTTTTGCTACTTTGTTCTCCTGTAATACTATTGGTAGTAGATATAGCCTGTTATACGCCATTGTTTATTTTCGTTGAGTGTCAACTCAATGTTAATATTTTATTATTTGATGCAAACCTTGAAGCCTGTCAAAAGTGAGATCAAGTTCTTCAAAGAGACTCGAACAAGCAAGAAGAAGGGAGGTGATTTTATTAGCCCAGCTGCAAAGAGAAAATATGTAAGCAAATCCAGTATTTTTTAATATGCCTGCCCATTTTAATAATTTCATATGCATTAGGTGATCATTTGTTATATGATGCAGGATGAGATGGTCGAAATGCAAAGACAGAATGCTGCAGATGGTGAAGATCATGTCCCGGAGTCTGAGATTGTGAAGTCCGCACTAGGACACAAGTCTGGGTATGTTAAAGGAATGGGTTATGGTTTACAGGCGGCCACACATGGACGGTCTGTTGTCAGTACTGACATTCAGATCAACAAGAAGTTGGAGGAGTTGGATAGTGCCAACGAGAAGATCACTGAACTGAGTAAAGAAAATGAGGACATGAAGTTACGGATGGAGGCTCTGGAGAAGATGATCTTAAAGAATATCCCAGGTGCTTCTGGAGCAACTGCTGGTAAGTCATACGCTTGTCTACTAGCTTTTATACAAATATAGAGATGCCTTAAGTAGTTTGGTGTGATCCTTTTATTACTGGTCATGATGTGTGTTCGTTGTTTGTGACTGAGCCAAGTTTTGAACGGCTCACTATACTTTCTGGTCACGTGAATGAATGATATGCTATATATGTGTATCTTGCTTGAATCTGGATTAATGAAGAGTGTTTTCTTTCATAATACTGCTTGTCAGCAGCCTTAGCAAGGTTGAAAATTATGTAAGTCTTTAAACTGATTCATGTTCTTCAGAGTGTAAGTCTTTAAACTGATTCATGTTCTTTCTTTGGTATAGATCATGGTGTATCGGAGGATGAGGAAAGTCCAGAGTTCGATGGCGGCTTAAACTAAGGTGGAACAGGCAGGTGATCCATGTGGCTGTGTGTTGATTATTAGCTCTTTGGTGTTAGACTTTTTTCAATTGTCAGGTCTCCAAGCCACTTCTATTCATCTTGGAAAATTAACTAGGGTAGATTTTGCGTAATTTTGATATATTTGGGCATATGTTATCCCGATAACAAGGTCACACTAGAATGTAATGCCCGTATCTTGAACAAAAGTTATATTTTATTAATCGAGCATTCGTCATCATTTGTTTATTGTATATCATTTTCATTCAGCTATATTTTTATTTATGGAGCCGGAAAAACATCAATCGTGATAAATTACAAAACCATTTGTGATGAACATGACATCTCAGGATGCCATTAATAGTGATGAAGTAATGATCATTTGGGATGAAATATACATGGCAATAAAGTGTTTTTTTGTGATGAACATGACATCTGAGGATGCCATTATAGTGATAAAACACAACACCTCTGTTTGCTTCCGTTAATAAACTACTGGATGTAACTCACATTATTTTAGTACTTCCGTTTATGAAAAAAAAAAGAAAAGATAATTGCAATAATCTTGAACACGTACATTGAATGTAAGTATACAGAAACAAACATGAAGAAAAACAAAAATAATTATTAATCTTCTACCCAGGGGCGGAACCAGGATTCGGAGTTAGGGGGGGCCAATTATATACACATAATTTTTCAAAAGTTCGGGGGCCAAAACTTGAAAAATCGTATATATTACCTATAAAAAACATCAAAAATCGTAAATACTACATATAATTGTTTTTTGCAAAAGTTGGGGGCGGGGGCGGACGCCCCCACCTGCCCCGCCCTGGTTCCGCCCTCTACCCACACGGCCACACTCACCTTGCGTCGCCTTCGGAGCGGTGCGGGCGTTAATGGGCACGTCCATGACAATTATGATTGATGGGTATCAAGATTCTAGCATAATCTGGCTATGTTTTAAAATCCGCGGCCGGACCGCTGGTCCAACCGGTTGAACCGCCACCGGCCAATACATTTGAGGTAGAAAACCTATGTTTTAAAAAAAATGGGTTGAGCTGGCCGGTCGGACTGTGGAAACCGGAGCTCAGCGGTCTAAACCCGCCATTAAAATGCTAAAATACCGAAGGCCTTGAAACAGGAAAAGACGGGCAAAAAACGGCAAAACCGATGAATCGGAAAGTGATTGGGCCGTAGGTTGAGCCCTTTTTTGGGTAAAATTTTCAAAAAAAAAAATGTTTTCGTCTACATATTAATTGAATATGGATCTTCACCAAGTCATTTTACTTCATTGGTGATCATTTAATCTTGTTTAGTGTGATTTTGAATGGAAATATAAATAATAACATAGTATAAATATATTAATATTAGTATATTATATATATATATTAATATTATAATGGTACACCCGCTCATAGAACGGCTCAACAGGCCCGACCTCGGTTAAACCTTTTTGGGGGTGTCCGGCTAACCCTCCGGCTCCGTTTTTTAAAACATAGCAGAAAACCGTCTTTGAGGGTCTGACCGGTTGAACCGGTAAAACTCCGGGTCAACCTATTTTTATTTTTTTTTAAACTTTCCACTCTAGGTGCTTCACGTTAAGATGAAAGATTAAACACTTTTTTCCTTCCTAAAGTTCTTTGTGGATTTTTTAATTGACTTGTAATGTTCTATACTATGTCATTTTATATTAATTATGAATGAACTTTTAAATTAATGGTTAAAAAGATTGTTTTGGATTATTTATTACGTAATGGTGGTGCATTAATAAATTTTGAGATGTGTAAAATATATCGTATCTATAGTTTTTTGACAAAATCTCATATATATTGTATTGAAATATTATGTATATATTATGATAAAATCAAAGTTGACTCAACCCGCGGTTAAACCGGTTGAACCTCTTACAGAGGGGTGCCCGGCTCGACCTCCGGGTCCGGGTTTCAAAACATAGTAATCTGGTAATGGAAAAGATGAGAGAGAACTAGGGCTTTTGGAGCGAAGAAGAGAAAACAGGAACGGAGACGAAGACGGTTGGGTTTCTATCTTTTTATTCTTTATCAAGGTATATTTTATAATAAAGTTCCTTAAGATTTAAAAAGTTCACCCTGTTTTTTTTAATATTTATTCAAACTTAACCGTGGAGGAGGACGTGAAGCGGAATATTTAACACATTATATGACAATATCTGTTGATGGACACATTAAATGACAATATCTGGACAGAGTACACATTAAAGGACAATATGGGCCCGTTTGGTTTCAACTAGGAAAAGGAAAACCGACATTTCCTAAGAAGTCTGGTTCAAACCCAAAGTAGGAAATGTAGTAGGAAATGTGGGATTTTTCCTTGTTTGGTTTGTTAAAATGAACTAGTAAATCTGGTCCAATCCTTCTCTTCTTCTTTTTCTGTCAGTTTCCATTAATACCCTTGTTAGCAGAAATCAAATACCAAAATAACTCAAATTCGAAATTAGATCTGATCTAGCAGAGTTGACCGCAATCGGCAACCACAACAAGCTTGGAGGTCCCTTCGCTGCCAGATCCGACCTTACGATCTGAGCTTTTAGGGTTCTACGAGTGCGAGCATGATTGGTCGGAGTGAAAGCATTGGTAGACGGAGCTCTATGAGCGAACGAATCCGAGGGCGCTGAGGTTCTCTTCACCAAGGAGTATGTGGCGATTCATCCTACATAGTGAGCTTCGGAGAGAATCAGTTGGTTCCAGGTCCGGGTTGGCAGGGATCCGAATGTGTCGGAGGATGGCAGATCTCAAAGCTGATGCCATTTCTTCTCTCTACCCAAAGGAAGAAATTTTGGTTTTCTGATGATAGATTGCGAAGAATGGCAAAGATGATGATAGACTGAGAAGATGATGATAGACGGAGAAGATGATGATCGACTGCTAATGGCACGAAGGAGAAGATGATGATCGACTACTAATAATTTGGAGGAATGTTGTAATTGGAGGTATTATGAGGATATATGATACTATCTCCGTCCCGATGATAAGTCTACGTTTGCTTTTTGCACGGTTTTTAATGAATAATTTTCTTTGGTAGTGTTATATTAATATTGTATGTAAATGTGGGGTAGTTGATTAAAAAAGTGTGAGATATGAGTGGAGATAAAGAAGTGTAAATGTGGGGTCCATATTTAAAATAATATAGATGGGATGTGGGGTAATTTCCAAAAATGGAAACGTAAAGAATTGATTGGGACGTCCAAAAAAGGAATACGTAAAGAATTGATTGGGACAGATGAGTATATTGGTAAAAAATATAGAAATTTGAAGGACAAAGATGGTATGGCAAAAATTGAAAAGATTTCCAATTCATAATTCCTGCCCCCCAAGGAAAATGAAATAGGAAATCTCCACCAATTTTGTGCACAAAATCTGAAAATTTAGATTTCCCTACATTTGAGGAGAAGTCGGTCTGACCGTTTTCAGACATTTCCTTTTGAGATTTACTATGAACCAAACAAGGAAATGTGGTGAATTTTACCCAAAATTTTTCCTTTTCCTACAGAACCAAAGGGGCTCTATGTGAAATTTTCCCGTACCACAAACAACAAATCTATTCCCTCATCTGGCCCAAAAAGCAGTCGGAATACTAAACAGAGTACCAAACAATGAAGTAAATTTTTCATACACCCATTTTAACTCTCGATCAAATTGGACCAAATCTACCCGTCGTACCTTATGAGAGGTAAGGTAACCCTCACATTTGACCCGCTTTGGTACCAAACAAGAGATCTCGCCGGGTCAACCCGGGTTGACCCGGTTCAACCGCCTCTCGGAGGCCTCTGCGAGGCGAATCACTAAAAACTCGGAAAAATCTCGGAACCCGGGATTTTTCCGAGTTTTTGACCGGTTCACCCGGGTCAACCCGGGTTGACCCGGGTTTTTAATTAAAAAAAAAATTAGGAGAAAAATTAGAAGAATCAGCTAAAAAGGAAAGAAACCTAGCAGTACTACCAACAACCGCTATTTTCCCTTTTCTAAATCTTCTTCCGTTTCCGTTGTCTCTCTCTCTTCGGCAGTTCGGCCGTTTTTTCTTTCTGATTGATCGATCTCCATGGGTTTTTGACTTGGAGCTGCATATCTTCTTCTTCGTCCCTTGCTCTGCTTCATCTTCAGGTATGTTTGTTCTCTACTTCTCTTGTTGTGATGTGTCTACTTCTCTTCTTCTTCGCCATTGCTCTGTTCGTTTTTCACTTTTCGACTGCTCGATCTTACTCTAGTAATATGTGGATATGTTTGAATTGAAAATTGAAACGAGATTGTGTTGTTGCTTTGCTTCAGTTAGCGATGTTCTTCTTGTTTCTCGTTTGAATTAAAACTCGATTTTAAAGTGCCATAAGGTTGATTTTGATGTTGCTCTGTTCTTCAGTTTAAATTTGTTAGCTCTGTTCTTCAGTAAGCTCTGTTCTGTTATGTCAATTTAGTATTTACTGAGCTTGTTAATTAATTAAATTTAAATTAATATGGCCAATATGGAGAACTCTGATACGCAGCCATCGCAGCCATCTCAACCATCCTCAACTGCTAGTGTTGCTAGTAGTTACCGTTTGAAAGCTGATCCTGCCTGGAGGCACTGTAAAGAAATTGGAAAAACAGCTAGCAATAAGCCGATTTTGCAGTGCCTTCTCTGTGATAAAGTGTTCAAGGGTGGAGGGATTACTAGAGTCAAACAACATCTAGCACGCATTCCAGGTGAGGTTGCTGGCTGTAAGAGTGTTACTAAAGATATTATTGATGAAATGAATGGTGTTATAAGTGATAGGGATAATGTCAAAAAGGGTAAACGTGAACTGAATAATGCACTTGAAAGTGTTGATGAAGAATTAGAATACGAAGGAGATGGGTCTAGGGTGAAGAAAGCGAAAAATATTCAGACCTATATGAAAGGTAACTCAGGCATAGATACTACCCAAACTAGCATTCAAAACTGGCAAAACAAAGATAGGAAAAAAGATGCAGATATGGCTCTTGCTTTGAGGTTTT
Source organism: Plantago ovata (assembly GCA_028274465.1). NCBI lineage: Eukaryota > Viridiplantae > Streptophyta > Magnoliopsida > Lamiales > Plantaginaceae > Plantago > Plantago ovata. The sequence continues at coordinate 35,626,377 of CM051458.1, forward strand.
ATGATGCTTGTATTCCCCTCAATGCTGTTAATTCTCAATATTTTAAGGCAGCAATGCAAAAGGTTTCAACTATGGGAAATGGATACTATGGTCCAACTTATTATGCTTTAAGATTCCCTTTACTTAAAGAAGCTAAAACGCAGATTTCTTTAACTATCGAGTCTCTTCGTTCTAGATGGGTTGAGGAGGGGTGTACTATAATGGGCGATGGATGGACAGACAATAGAGGTAGATCATTGATCAACTTCTTGGTGTATAGCTCTAAGGGCATATCATTTATTGAGTCTTGTGATATTTCTGATATCTCTGCAACTGGTGAAGCATTGTGTAATCTGTTTTCAAGAATTGTTGAAATGGTTGGTAAGGAAAATGTAGTTCACTTGGTTACTGAGAATGCAGCGAATTACAAATTGGCTGGAACAAAATTGCATGAAAAGTATCCCACAATTTATTGGTCTCCATGCTCTGCCCATTGTATCAATTTGATGTTAAGGATGTTGGGAAACTTGATGTGGTTAAGAATTGTATCAAGATGACTTCTAGGATCAGTGTGTTTGTTTATAACACCAAGTGGACACGTGGTTGGTTACGGCAACAAGAAGGATGGACTGAGATTATTACTCCGGGGGCTACTAGATTTGGTACCAACTTCATTGCATTGAAGAGTCTGTATGATCATAAGCATCACTTGGAGGCCTTGGTCATACATCCTGATTTTCAGAAGTACTTGAAGATTCCAAAGGGTAGGCGAGTGAAAGAGATAGTACACGACAGTAAATTTTGGAATAATTGTCGAGTCATTGTGAAAGTAATGGAGCCACTGATGAGGTTGTTGCGTATATGTGACACGGACTCAAGTCCTTCTTTGGGTTATGTCTATGAGGGGTTGACAAGATCAATTAGAGGGGTAAAGGAAATATTCATGAACAATGAGACTAAATACAAGAGATTTACTGATATCATTGATCAAAGGTGGGATAGTATGTTGCGGAAGAATTTGCATGCGGCTGCATATTGGTTAAACCCAAGATTTCAGTATGATACAGAGCATCCAATGTCCGAAGAAGCTTATGATGGTTTCATTGATCTTATTCAAGATCTTCATGGAGACACTGAAGGCATTACAAATGAGATTTCTATGTTTCGTGATGCAAGAGGTAAGTTTGCAAAGCCACTTGCAAGAAAGTCAATCAAGGATACATTTCCAGGTATGCATTCTTTTCCTTTTCCCTTTTATGTGTTTCTGTTTTTTGGTTGTTTCTGTTTTCAATTACTTATATTTTTGTTAATTCTGTTTCTGTTTTAAATTACTTATATTTTTGCTTATTTATAGATGAATGGTGGAGACTATTTGGCCAAGGTGCACCTAATTTAAGGAAGCTTGCAATCAGACTATTGAGTCAGACATCATCGTCTTCAGGTTGTGAACGTAATTGGAGTGTGTTTGAGCGTATTCATACTAAGAGAAGAAACAGGTTGGAGCATCAAAGACTTAATGACCTTGTCTTTGTTCATTACAATCTGCGCTTGAAAAATCGGTACTTTACGCTTTCACTACATTTGTCTTTGTTTAAATGAATTTAATGTCTTTGTTGAGGTTTGAATGTATACATGACTTGTGTTATTTTATATTGTCTTGTAGTGGTAAAGACATGTCATATGATCCCATTGACTATGAATGTGTTGATAAGGTTGATTTCTGGGTAATTGATGAAGAACCTAATGGTGAGCTTGAATATGATGAAATTGAGGCTCTTGAGAATGGAGTTGCTGGTGGTACACAACCTAATCAAGGTGATAATTATTTCATTCATAGTTTATATGTCTATTATCATTGTTTCTTTTGATGGTTTGTGTTTCTTCTACCTTTTCGTTTATCATTATTATGTTTGTACGTTGTAGGTAATGCTAACGATGATAACATTGAACTTGACCTGCTTGATGATGATGTTGGTGCTACGCCAGAAGGCAGTCATCCTACTTGGGCAGATGATTGTAATTGGGGAGCTCATCTATAAGAGAATAATGTTTGGAGTTGTGATTGTACTTGTTTGAACCTTGAACTTGTTTGTTTGGATCATTGTTATATTTGAACCTTGAACTTGTTTGTTTGATTTGAATCATTGTAATGTTTGAAGTCTGAATTTCTTTGCTTGATTTGGATCATTGTAATGTTCTAATGATATGCTACTATGAGTCTATGACTTTATTTTGGTTTCTATGAGTTTATATGATATTTATGTTTGAATTTTCTATGTCATTTGTTGATAAATATGTATAGTATTTGTTATATATAATTTTACGTATTTTTTATAATTTTATCTATTCCGAGACAACTCCGAGACAAATGTCCGAGATGATCCGGGTTGACCCTTCTCAGGAGGTCGTCCGAGATGGCCTCCGAGACGAGATCTCAAACATAGGCCATAAGACATAAAAAGCAGTGGACGTTATCGGTTCATTCTCATTCATTCATTGAATTCAACCAATCCTCTCAGTTGGCGCCCCCTCTGTTTGTTTTCCCTTTCTTTCTTTCCCAAACCCAAAATAAACAAAACAAAACGAAAATGAATCTCAAAACCCTAACTCACACTCACTCATCTCCACCAAAACAATGCTTCTTCAATCGCACCTCCTCCTCCTCCTGCTCCTTTCTACCCAACAATCACATCAACAATGTCCGTATAAATTCCGCGACCAGGATTATTACCATCCGAAGTTGTTTTTCCCCAAGTGCCGATGGAATTTCACTTATTGAAGAAGAAGAACCGAAAGTGGTGGTGGAAAAAAAGGAGGAGGAGGAGTTTTCAGAGAATGAGAGCTTGATTGCTCAGATGGTCGACATTGTCAAGTTCTCCGGTCCAGCTGTCGGCCTTTGGATTTGTGGACCTTTGATGAGTTTAATTGATACTGCTGTTATTGGCCAGGGTAGCTCCATTGAGCTTGCTGCTTTGGGTAATTTCAATTTCCAATTACCTGCTTTCCAAATTATGATTGTTTTGTATCTCGTTTTGTGTTTGCTTTATTATTATTATTATTATTATTATTATTATTATTATTATTATTATTATTATTATTATTATTATTAGGATGAATTTTCAGTTCAATTATGTTCAGTTTCATACTACAAATAAATTCAATTTAGTTATGTTCAGTTCAGCTTCATTTAGTTATGTTCGGTTCAATTATGTTCAATTCAGTTGTTCAGTTCAATTCTGTTCAATTCAGTTCAGTTGTTCAGACTAAAAGAACAACAGTTTCTTATTGTTATTGTTATCTGCTTTGGATGTGAATTTGCCAGGTCCAGGGACTGTGTTTTGTGACAATACCAGCTACGTGTTTATGTTTCTGTCCATTGCCACTTCGAATTTCGTTGCTACAGCTCTTGCTAGAGGGGTATGTATGTATGTATGAATTTGGTGTCAGCTGAGTGTTTGTACTTGTGTGGATGATGTATTATAATTCATAAATTTTGGCAGGATAAAAATGAGGTGCAGCATCAGATATCTATCCTGCTATTTATTGGGCTAGCTTGTGGTTTCTTGATGCTTTTCTTTACTAGGTTTTTTGGCCCGTGGGCGCTGACTGGTAAAGGACATTTCGCCTTGTCTATTTCTTGTTGTCTATGTCTTCCTATCTTTGAGATGATGGATTTTTTGTGTGTGTACCTGCAGCTTTTACAGGGGCCAAGAATACTGAAATTATAACTGCAGCAAACACATATGTCCAGGTTTGTTGGCCGCCTATCACAATTTTTTTTGTCATGCCTCTATATGAAGTTACCATCTACGGAGCGGCTTTATCTAATATGTGTTGTTTTCGGTTCTAATAATTTTTGTAACTCTTCTTGACTGATCGCTAACTATTATCATAAGGATATACTATGAGTGGAGTTACTGATGCATTGCAATACCAAAATTAACCATGTCTAGTGGGTCTGGGACTATTTATCATGGCAAGTCTTGAAGATAAGATAGTAGACAATTTATCTTAACTAAATGTTTTACAAATATTTCTGTCTGCTTGTTAATAAACATCAGTGTGATATATTCTTGTGCTGTTGTAGTTAAATTGGCCTCCAAATATTGAATTATGGTTGAAGAACTTCCATTCAGGATATCTCATGTCATCACATGGAGCCCGTAAAATATCAGTAAAAGCTACTACATTTCTTTTTTGAAGTAACAAAAGCGTTAAACTGAGGTTTTTGATGAGATGTCCATTAATGTGACTTTTGGACATTCAAAGAGTGATCATTGCCTGATTGAGTTGAAATGAACATTCCAACACCAATGGATTGTGTTTCTGCAGAACTTTCCGAAAATTTATTGATTGTTTGAACTTTCTTCACCCGTGGTTCAGTTTGCTTTTCCTGTCTTCTTTCGTTTAGTAAGCAGTCCTTTTTATTTCCAGATCAGAGGCTTAGCATGGCCTGCAGTGTTGATTGGATGGGTTGCTCAGAGTGCAAGGTCTTACTTTACCTGTTTATTAAAATTATGTCTGTTCAATGAGTATTATATTAATTTTTGTTCCTGGTTCTTATTCAGTTCACTGAAGCAATGTGTATGAAGCGTGAACCTCTGTTTACATGCGTTTTAATACATTCCCTCTGTCTAATTTTTTTCCATTTATATAAGTAAATTGGCTCCTTGTAAAATATGATCTTTGGTGCTGGGAATTGCTTGACTTGAACCAAAATGCAGTTTTTTTGTTTAATATCGCTGATATGCTTATGCCACGGGCTGTTAGTGTAAAAGAAATTCAATTGGTACATAGCGTGAAATTTAGCTTGTGGTCTTAATTAGGTTGACTACCATACTAAGTTGGATTCATGCTGTTGTCTTGTTTCCACAGCTTAGGAATGAAAGACTCATGGGGTCCTTTAAAAGCTTTGGCAGTTGCAAGTGCTATTAATGGCGCCGGTGACATAGTGCTCTGTAGATTCCTAGGATATGGTATTGCTGGAGCAGCATGGGCAACCATGGTGTCACAGGTGTGTTGGAAATGCGCAAATCTCTTTCTATGGTCACTAATTGCATGGAACATTAATTATGCACTTTCTCATATGCTAAAAAGAGATTGACTAGGAAATGAAACTTTGGAAAAAGAAATGGATAACAGATACGCTATGAATACTTCAAATAGGCCTTCCGTAAAGAAGTTGACTGGGATCCTTGAAATATCTTCCTACTGGTCTGAGTTCCCCCTTTGCATTTATTAGGTTGTTGCAGCTTACATGATGATTGAAGCTTTAAATGAGAAAGGATATAACGGTTATGCTATCTCTATCCCATCACCTGATGAACTCCTTCAAGTGTTCATGCTTGCAGCTCCAGTGTTTGTGACAATGACGTCGAAGGTGTGTAATGCTTTTCTTGCTTTTTTGTTCCTATTGTTTACTTACATACACCAATTGTGTTACATCTCATAATTCAGGTGGCATTTTATTCTCTACTTGTGTATTTTGCTACAGCAATGGGCACACAAACTGCAGCAGCTCATCAGGTCTGGTGCTTTCATATAGACAACGACTCCAATTTCTTAGTTCCATATTCTTCTTTTATATTATATGATCTTTTTTAGTTGGCTGTTCTGTAGGTCATGATACAACTGTACTGCATGTGTACAGTATGGGGCGAGCCTCTTTCACAAACAGCCCAATCTTTTATGCCTGAGTTGATTTATGGAGCTAATCGTAATCTTGCCAAGGTTGCACTTCCTTTATTGATTTGATAATAACCTGGAACATTTTGTTTTCTCCTCTGTTACTTTCTACGCCCTATACTGCAAAATAGTATGGAAAGTTTTTTAAAAGTATCTGACACGTGTTCTCTGACCAATCAAATTGAATTACAGGCTCGAACCCTATTAAAATCCCTGGTTATTATTGGTGCACTCACTGGATTGACATTGGGGGTTATTGGAACTTCAGTTCCATGGCTATTCGCTAAAGTCTTTTCCCGTGATCCTGAGGTCATAAAAGAGGTCTCTCTCTCTCGCCCACAACACACAATTTATCAATTCTGAACTTCACCCATCATATAGTAACACCAGCTGGCCCTACTTATAATATGTCACCATATTCTGTTAGCTTTCTTAATAACTGTGAAAAAAACTATCTGTATCTCTTTAAATGGGAGCAGGGCGTAAATAGGTTATAGACCCACAAGCATAAGAGTGGCACAAGCGCCTCTCTTTTGCTTGCCTTCTCTGTCCTGAATTTGTTGATCAACTTGTGTATAAGGTTTATAGACCCACAACCACAAGACTGTCTAGGGTAGCTTAATCATGTTCCAGTGCTAAATGGGTCTTTATTACCGAAAGTTCACCGGGATAAATGCCGACATAGGTTGTAGTACAGAAAGCTCATTGAATTTGGTGTAATGCCACTGCAAAAGTTCTGACAGTATCAAAGGAACTCCTAGTGGTTTAGATTTTAGAAACCATAGAGGGTAGCCTGTTATATTTCTCTGTTCAATTGTCGAAACTTAAGAGGCGATCCAGGAGTTTAAAAACACTGGAGTTATCTCTTACATTAGAAACCTTAAACTTACCTTGTGATCTGGGACTAGTGTCAGCCCTTTTCATGTAATGTTTTGGAAGAGTAAATGCTTTCTTGTGATTATACTGTCAATACCATTGTTTCACTCGGCTACAGATGTGGGAAGAATATTAATGGCCAGAATCCTGATTAGCAAAAATGAATAACACATCTAACTCAATGTCAAATGGAGAATACGGGACTGAACATCAGTTTGCTCATGCGAACGACTTCTTTTGAAACTAAACGATGCCCGTACCAAATTCAAGTGGCTAAAATAATCACCAATCTATGTTGTAGTAGTGTGTGAATTATTAGTTAAGTTGAAAATTATATCCACTGCTTGGTTTATCTTTGTATGATTCAGATGCACAAGGTGTTGATTCCTTACTTCCTTGCACTGTGCGTTACACCCAGTACACATAGCTGTGAGGGCACGTTATTGGTATGTTTGATCTATCTTTTACTTCTGAAATATATTATGTTTAAGGGCGATATAATCATGAGTTCACGAGGTTATATTGAGGCGATCACCTTTATATTGTGACTTTAAATGTGAGAAATGCAGGCTGGGCGAGATTTGAAATTCATCAGTTCAACGATGACGGGGATCTTTTGTTTGGGTTCTCTTATCCTGCTGGTATGTTTGTATTCCAACTTTATTCCTTTCCATTCTAAGACTCATGTTACATATTCTCATGGCTTATTATTTTTGCTGGCTATGTTTTGGATGTGGTTTCAAATTATTGTCTATTAATTTGAATCATTCTGTAGCTTCTGAGTAACAGTGGTTACGGGTTAATTGGGTGCTGGTTTACCCTCGTTGCATTTCAATGGGTGAGTACACCTGAACACTATTCATCTATTGTTATATGGGTTGTAAAAACTCTGAAATGTGATTATCCCACAATTTTTTGTCCAGACACGGTTTTCCATTGCAATGAGACGGCTCACATTACCAGATGGCTTACTTTTTTCGCAAGACATGACTCGTTATCAGTTGGGAAAACAAAAATCAGTGTAGATTGTTGTGCTTTACTCATTACTGTATAGTCATTGGGCAGCATTCTATAGCATCTGTACAATACTTACGCTCGCGGTTCATGTCTGCCCTAAAATAGTATTTAGTTGCTCTACTGTTGTAACTGGCAAATAAGGATTAATGATCAGTTCTTTAGCATATAAGATCCTGTTAGTTTTTACCAGACTGTAATTTTATCCATAAACATTGGTCACAGTTAGGGTTGTAATCGAGCCGAGTCAAGTTTTGGCAAAGCTCGGCTCGAACTCGAATTATAACACTCGGCTCGAGCTCGGTCGAGCTTAAGCTCTTGGGCTCGAGTTCGAGCTTGACACATATTTTTCTTATTCGGGTTCGGCTCGCGAGCTTGTATAATAAAAGTAAATAAATAATTATAGAAAATATATATATATGTATAATATATTTATATATATAAACAAATCAAATATATATTTATATAAAATAAATTTTAAAAAATACATAAATGTATAAAATAAATAAATATATAAAATAATTTTTTTATTTTTTTTTAGCTGCTCGTCGAGCTTTCGAGCCAAGTTTTTCAATATTCGAGCTCGACTCGATAAACTAAACGAGGTAGAATTTTTGTTGGAACTCGAGCTCAAATAATTGAGTTTCGCGTTGAACTTGAGCACCTTGAAAAAAGCTCGGCTCGGTTACAGTAACGTAGTTTCGATCCTTCTCAGAATTATTGTACATCACCGACCAATTGTCAGGCCTACTTACAGCCCTGCCATTGTTATGACTTGGAAGTGACCCCGGAAGATTTTGAGTGGCAGACTATTACTCCGCATCATGTGTTCTAGCTTGGTCACTAAGAGTCCCCACACTACATAAAAGGGTGGACAGAAGACAAACCAAACGGATTCAACACCAGACTTGACACAACACTCTCATCTCATCGGTCAAGAATTGAAACACATTCTCTCACACTAGAGTTGAGTGAGTTTATGCATTCTCTTAGTTCATCCCTAAGATAAGTGCATCTTTACTAAGCTAAGTTGATTCAGTTCACACTCATTGCACCTTGAATATAGATAGGTGAAGTCTTTTTACGACTGAGAACTGTCACAAGGCTCCTCCTTGCGTGTAGCTTAGTTGGATTTGTGCGTAGTGCACGGGAAATCTTTCAAAACTTGTCTGGAAGATTTCTTCTTTCTGTCGATTACTCTATATGTAATCTTTTGGTTCTGAAGGCACTTTAGGAGTAACTTTATATATCACTCCTTTATATTGAAAAAACTCTCTTTATGTTTATGTGTATTAAACCTCATTTTTATCTGCCACTATGGTATAGGGTATATGGGCCATGTATATTTAAATTAAAAAAAAAAAAAAAAAAACAGAATACAAAGTGGAGACCCAAGGTCTCGAGATCTTGGGTCTGTCGCCAGTTTGTAGATAGGTTGGGGGCGCGTGTCCCCAACCTATTAGTTCCTTCTTTTCCTTTTCATTTCCTTTTTGTCTTCTTTATTATCTTTTTTATTATGTTTTGATTTTAAAATAAATATATTTCATAACTCATCATTTTTCTCCATCTATATAATAACACCCAAAGTTGTTGTTAGGAAACTTGTAATTTTGATGAGCAATTAACCATGCTAAATTAAGGAAAGTCCAGTAACTAGTACTCTTAAAGTCCATAAGAATTTAGAATTTTAAGGACATTGTAAAAGAGGAACGTTTGCTGAAGACTTAGTATAGGTACTAGTTAGGTGCTTTAGTATCGCTTATGATGTATCTTGTTTTCTGAAAATAAAAACAACCTACTGAAGCATTTGCTGATGATGTACTTTGTTTACACAGACAAACTATTGAAGCATTAGAACCGTTCAGAAACTTGAAGAATTCGAAGACTGAAGACTAAAGAAGATTTCTGAAGATGGTATATACAAAGGCACATGTTGCTCAGAAAGTGGAAACTTCAGCAACAACTTGCATAAGTGAAAATCTAAATGACAGAGTAGGTTGTGCTTGCTGAAACTGAGACTGACCACTTGCTGAAATACATATGTGACCTCCTTGCTGAAAGTACTTGCATTTGCGCTCCAACATTCATGTTTGAATTTCATTCAAATGAACATTAAATGCAAAGTAAGCACGCGAAGAACATGAAGACTAGAAGACAAATAAAGGACGCTGCTGAAAGTACAAAAGCAAGATAGTGACATCTTAAAGAACAAAGCCTTAGAATTTGAAATTCAAACGGCTCCCTTGATTCACTATAAATAGAGGTCATCCGGCAAAGAGTAGAAGTGTGTCAACAACGTGATCAAACTCTCACTTGTGATTAAACACTCATACCCTTCTATACTCTTCACTGTCATTGATCCGTTCCAAGACTTAAAGTTTGAAAAAGCTACTTGTGAAGAAGTAGAACATTCACGGCTAATAAATTAGTTAAGTGTTCTTTCTTTCGAACAAGAACAAGTCTTGACACCAGAAACAATCAAACTTGTTTACTGCAAAGTATTCAAAGTTTTGTTTCTTAGATTACTTGTTGTGTTGAATAAGTTATAATCAAGTTATTGTTAGTAATTGTAGGAAATTACCTCTAAGATTAATGCAGCGAAATTCGAAAATTTCCTACATGAATCGTTGATTGAATGATTATTTAACATGCTCCATACAAATGACTTACCCGTTATCCAGCTTTCAGCTTCCATGAATCATTGATCTAATCATGATTTTGTTCTTCAAAGAACAATTGATGATCTTCTAAAGAATCTGACTGAACTCAGAACAATTCTAAGTTGCCTACGTACCCTCAGGATCAAGTCAAACGTAGTTCAATTCTTCGTTGATGAATTCTCCATGGATGCTAGTAAATCCATATTCAAATCTACATTAAGCAAAACAATAAATCTCAAAGATCATAATAAAATGAGAATTGATCAAAGAAGAAAAGAAAAGAGTTAGAACGAATACAACCGTGTAGAAGAAACCCAAAAGATGAAGAAAGCTCTTAGCCACACCCCAACAACAACACGTTTCATCATTCAGCAAAAAAGATACGGCGGCCGCAGCAACATATACATAAAACGCTGATTAGGTATTTTGCATGGGCCTGGCCAGTTGGTATGTGTGCAGGCTAATTTTCTGGAGGTCACGGGTTCGAAGCCCATCATTAGCAATCTTTTTCTTTTGGGCTTTTAACACTTGAACCTCATTCTAAATTGGTTCAAATGCACATTCTAACTTTAATTAATTAAATCCAATTTAATATAATTATTCTTTCTTGTTTTATTAATTAAATCTAATTTAATTAATTTACTTTTTAAAAGTATAAATTAATCCATTGAATCCAATTCAACTTAATTAATTAGTTGTTACTATCAAATAGAATCATTCTCAATAATACTAAATTAAATATTTACCAATCCAATTGATATTTATTTAATAAATGAATTAAGCTATAAATCTAATTTTAACTTAATTAATGATTTCCATCAAATGAAATGTCCTTGACAATAGTAAATCAAATGTTATCAATCCAATTGACATTTAATTTACCCTAATGCTTAATCGGGAGAATCATCACCTAGTTGTATATGACCCATAGGCCCTCACATATCATGCAATGATCAAATCAAGGTCTCAGTGAATATTTCTAGACAATCGTCACTAGACAAAATTAATATGTAAGGAACGTTTGTTGAGGAGATACAAACTGCCTGTGATGTAGAGTACTTTGATGATACGGTCCTTTCATTCTCGAATACTCGAATGAATCTAGAATATGGATTAGTGTTTATTCCAATAACTCATCCATTGTCTCTCAATCTTCTTAGTCGATCTAGATGATTATGTCCAAACACCATTTTGACATATATCTTTGCAGTGGCCACTGACTAACGATCGCACTAAATATGAGATGTAGAGTATTCTCTCATTGAATCTATTCGGAGGAATGAATCCTGATCTTGGTCCAATCACTCACACCATATGCTTCCTAATATACCCAACGCATGTCGTATCTACCCTACTTTAAGAGTGCAAGCGTTGCGCATGGTCAAAGTATATTATTCCACATATGATGTAGTATTGACCTCAAGTCTGAGGACTATTACATCACCCTACAATCCGATACTTCCATAGACACTTAAATAGAATTTACCAAATGGTTTCTCGGCTGGGCATGCCAACACTCTCCAAAGTGTCCATGTGTCCATCATGAATAACCAAGCTATTCGCAGCAGTGAGAACTACTACATCCTCGAAGGATCTGATGCAACACATGCCAGTTTCTATTGCATCATTGATATCCCATATCTCAATGACCATCAACTAGTGGCTAATTTTAGGACTTAAGTTCTGACACGCAAGCTCCCACTAACTTGGTGATTATCTTTAGTCCTTGGGAACATCTTACAGAATAATTCAAACAACCAAATAATCTATTCAGTAAATGTAATGCCAATTGTATTTATGTATGCTTAAATAAATGTAACATAAATAAATACCAATAAGCTGAATGCGGTAAAGTACATATCGTCCTTAATGTTGGTTGTCTCTAGGACATATATACTTTCAGTTATCTCATCCCAAACCTCTCTAACTGAAAAAAAAAACACCCTTTCAGGCGTGAAATTCAGGGGGAACTTAATCAAGCATAGTGTTGCTGATTATAAGTCCCAAGTTTGATAGAGAACAAGGTTTCGTTCTCTAGTTAGGTTGGAAACGAAGCAAGTGTGCTTTGGTTTCTGTCGAATCGCTCTAAATAGGTGTTGTAAGGAACCTCAAACTTATCTTAGTGGATTCAGTCCTAGAAAGGACAAAGTGGATTAGTTGAGAGATTACGCCACTCTCAGATACCACTATAAAAGTGTTTGTGTGATTTACTTACTGCATTTAGTTTTCAGCAAAGCATATCTATCTATATACTGTCACTCGGTTCACTTGCTGAAAATCTCACTTACTGACAAAGCACTTATTATACAAAGACTTCCGCTCTCTGAATTTAAGTATCAGTAAAACTCGTTACTGAAAAGTAACTAGTACTTGCTGAGAAAGTTAAGTATCAACAAACTCATTACTGAAAATTAATAAGCCCTTGATGAGAAAGTTTTTAAACGACGAAAGTTTGAAAAGACTATTCACCCCCCCCCTAGTCTTTTCTTGTGGTTTAAAGGGACCAACAAGTGGTATCAGAGCTGGAGGTTCTTTAACCTTCAGCACTGAACCTAGATCCCCTTAGGTGCTTTCCGTAAATCACTCTCACTTGATCAGTTTGGTAGTCTTTTGCTGACAGGATGTCTTTAGGAGACGCTCCCTTGCTGAAGCTGGAAAACTATGAAAAATGGCGAAACAACATGATGCTACATCTTGAGGCCATTAGTGATGAGATGGTTACTGTCATTAATGATGGACCTATCAAGATCACTAAGGTTGAGAGAAGTTTTCCTCACAAAACCACAGAAGCTGGAAAGGAAACTATCTTAGGCGAACGAGTTGATACTGTCGTTCCAAAACCAAGACAGGAATGGACTTCGACGAAGCCAAGAGATTCCGTCTTGATGGCCAAGCAAGAAACATCATCATTCGATCAACTCCGGATACTATAGTGCAAACTTTGGGGTGCCAAAACTGCTAAGGAAGCTTGGAAAATGGTTCAAGATCTTTGTGCTGGATCTGACAAAACCAAGGAAAACAAACTCGAAGTGCTGAAATTAAAGTTCCAGAACTTTAAACAAGGTACAAATGAGTCACTGGAAGACTTGGACTTCAGATTCACAACTCTAGTTAGTGAGATGGCTGGCTTGGGAGTTGGAAATCTTTACTCAGATTCTGAGAAGGTGAAAACCATTATCAAAAGTCTGAACCAAGAATGGATCCACACTCAGAACTTCTACTACAATCAAGGAATGCCAAACATCGCAAAAGAAGTTGTTCTCTCATCTTGCTACTGTCACCTACGAGACAAAGCAAAGAGAAAATGTGTTTGCTGAAAAATCGCAAAACATTGCTCTTGCTGCAAAGCCGTCATCTTTTGAAAAGAAGAATGATAAAGAGCCCGCTGATGAAAATGCTTTAGTTGTTAAAAACATGAAGATATTCATCAGTAAGGAACTTGAAAGGCGAAAAGCAAAAGAGAAGCTGAAAAAGCATCTTGGTAACAACTACCATAAATACAAGAATGAGGCTAGCTTGCTGAACAAGCAAGCTCAGCAAGCAAATTCCTCTGAAGAACCAGCAGTTGGAAATGATCTCTGCTTTTACTGCAAAAAGCCTGGACACTTCAAAGCAAATTGTCCTTTGCTGAAAGGCAAATCTGCTGAAAAGAAGAAGAAGTTCAAAAGAGCTTTTATTGCTGAAGAATAGAAGAAGTTTCAAGCAAAAATCGATGCGTTGTTCATTGATACTAGATCCGAAGACAGTGAGGAAGAAAGCTCAGACACTGAAGATGAAGAAGCCACTCTTGACGTAGAGATTGGCAAGGAAGTTTGTGGAATAGCTATGGAAGCTTATCCAGATGTGTCAAACTACGAATTCTGCCTCATGGCCGGTCAGGTAAACAGTCCTACCTCTGACTCTGACTCAGAAAGTGACGATGAGATTGACCTTGATAAGATTCAAGGAGAAATCGAAAGATTTGAGAAAACTCGGAGCAAACAGCAAGAGAAACTACAGAATGCTGAAACTCTAACCAAGCAGACTACTGAAAAGTACGTATTGCTGAAGGAAGAGACAAAAAGAAAGATACTGAAATAGTGCATCTTAAGAAGTTGATTGTTGAAGCTACAGAGAAGAATTCTCAGATGTCAATAGAATTGGAAGAATATCAGTCCTCAATTCTAAAGTTACGTGCTGAAATACAAGAAATGAAAAAGATGAAAATCAATTTCAAATCTTATGCTGATGCAAGTAATACGCTGACTGAACTAAACTCTTATCTGAGAGATTCATCTCGGAAAGAAGGTTTAGGTGCAACGTATGGAGGTGATGACGTAATAATCTTGAGTAAAGACAAACCACCAATTACCTTTGTACGTGCAACTGATAGTGGTCAATCAGAACTCTATCAGATTGGTCAATCTAAGGTTGCTGAAAAATGCAATCAAGTACCTACGACCGTAAAGCCCGCTATTGCTACTCAAAGTAACAAGACTTTAAAAGGAAAACAGGTTGCTGAAAAGCAAACTGTAAAGAAAAAGGATGCTATAAAGCATTCCGCCAAACAAGTTGCTGGTCTTTCTTTCACACAACTTTTCTTGTCCTTTCCTCGTCATCATCCTATAAAGCAATTTGTTAAGTCAAAAGGCAAGATTACTAAAAGTAATCAGAAGACCTTTGCTGACAAACCTGAATCAAGTAAGGTTGCTGAGATAAAAGCTCAGCATTCTCCAAAAAGTGGACTCGGTTTCAAAACCAAGCAAAGTCAACTTTTTCATGAGTATAAGCAAAGTCAGCAAAGATACTTCAAAGAGATGAACAAAACCAAGCCTAAGAGTTCTGACAAAACTCAAAACGCTAGGGCTAGAAGGAACCTTGCTAGAAAAGAACTTACTGAAAAGTATGTTCAGCAAAAAGGTCAACCGAGCAAGACACCACATCAGAAAGTGGATTTGATCTGCACGAATCAAAAGTCTTTCGGCTCAAAACCTCCTAGTTCCTCAGCAAGTAGAAAACAAGTCAAAGTTCAAAAACTTAAGACTTGGGTTTCCACTGGACGCATTCTTGAACATGTTAATAGACATTCAATATTGGATAATTAACTTGTTTGCTCTTGATTGTGCAGACTTCAGCCACGGAGACAAACGATGCAATCTGGCACTTTGATAGTGGAGCACATGACGGGCAACAAGAATAACCTTATAAACTATAGACGGTGGTCTAAAGGTCCAACAATAAGGTTTGCTGGTGGAGACTCTGGTTCTACAAAAGGCTACGGTGACGTGAAGTTAGGATGTATTACCATTTTGGGAGTTCTTTATGTCAAAAATCTTATGTTCAACCTTTTCAACATGAGTCAGTTTGCTGATAAAGGATACTTCATCAAAATCAAAAGTGATGAATGTAAACTTATAGACTTTGAGACAAAGAAGGTTATTATGGTTGCTAGAAGATCAGGAGGCTTGTACACTGTAGATTGGTCTTCAGCAATCGTTGAAAAATGCCTTGTCTCAGATCACGATTGCCTTGCTGAAAAAGCATGGTTATGGCATAAACGAACAAGTTAACTAAACTTCAAGATGCTGAATAAGCTGTCTAAAAAGGCACTTGTAGTTGGATTACCTAAGGTTACTTTAAAGAAGGATGATGTTTGCAATGTATGTCAACAAGGAAAGCAAACCAAATCTTCTTTTAAGAACAAGGCAGTACCGTCAACTACAAAACCTTTACAACTCTTGCACATGGACTTGTTTGAATCTTCTTCAACAAGCTATGCTGGTAAGAAGTATGGTCTGGTGGTGGTAGATGACTATTCAAGATTCACTTGGGTAGTATTTATGAAACACAAATCTGAAACAAGGACTGAAATACCTAACTTGCTGAATAAGCTTGAAGTCATAAAAATGACAAGGTAAAAGTCATAAGGACATACCATGGTACTGAGTTTCTAAACCAGCACATAACTGAGTATTGCACTTCAAAAGGCATACAACATCAGTTATCCTCAGTAAGGACTCCACAACAAAACGGTGTTGCTGAAAGGAAGAATCGCACCCTAAAAGAAGCAGCAAGAACAATGCTTGCTGACACTGAAATAAGTGAGGCTTACTGGGTTGAAGCGATTAATACCGCCTGTTACACTCAAAACAGATGTCTGATTACTAAGGAATACAACAAAACTCCTTATGAGTTATTTGTTGGAAGACCTCCTAACATCAACCATCTAAGAGTATTTGGTTGTAAGTGTTTTGTTCTTAACAATGGTAGAGAATACCTAAGAACATTTCAACCAAAGGCAGACGAAGCGATATTTCTTGGTTACTCCTTGCATAGTAAAGGTTATAGAGTTTACAACAAAAAGGCACAAAAGATCGAAGAATCAGTGCATGTTGTATTCTACGAAAAGTCAGAAGGAGTTCCTGCTGAAGAAGAAATATCAGAATGTATGAAGAAGCTACTCATACACGAGCAAAGAACTGAATCTTATGCTAGGCAAATCAAGTCAATTGAACTAAATGATGATTCTGACAATACTCTCCTCCCCCAAGTCATGACAAGATAAATACAGTTCATGACAAAGAATTTCTAGCAAAAGACGCAGTTGCTCCGGATGTTGCTGAAACTATGCAACTTCCTGTGCCTACTGATGAGTTACCACAATCTAGCAATGCTGAACAAGAAGTTGCTGATGAACCGATCTCAGCAGAGACACAACAAAATTCTAGTAGTACTGAGCAAGTACATGCTGAAGAGTCACTTGCTGATGAGCAAACTTATCCAGATCCAAAGAGCAGAAAACCTGTTAACAAACGGATTAGAGATCATCCCTCTACGGATATGATTGGTGATATTGACAAACGCCAAGTGACTAGATCCAAAGTATCTGCTACTCATGGACTTGCTGAAGAAGCAAATGTCGTAGAAGTAGAAGCTATGTTCTCTTGCTTTGTTTCAGGAATTGAACCCAAAACCATAGAAGAAGCTCTAAAGCATTCTGAATGGATCAAGGCAATGCAAGAAGAACTGGATCAATTTGAAAGGAACAAAGTCTGGAAACTTGTACCTCTTGCTGAAGACAAGAAAGCTATTGGTACAAAGTGGGTGTTCAGAAACAAGCTGAGTGAGTCTGGTGAAGTAACAAGGAACAAAGCACGTTTGGTTGCTCAAGGTTACTATCAGACTGAAGGATTGGACTATGATGAGTCTTATGCACCAGTTGCAAGATTGGATGCAATTAGACTTTTCTTGGCCTTTGCTGCTCACAATGACTTCATTGTTTATCAAATGGATGTTAAAAGTGCATTCTTGAATGGTGAACTTGCTGAAGAAGTCTACTTGGAACAACCCCCTTGCTTTGAACTTCCCTCAGAAACCAAGATGGTATACAAGCTTCAGAAAGCTGTATATGGTCTAAAGCAAGCACCTAGAGCTTGGTATGATTCCTTAGCTAAGTTCTTGCTGGATAATGGTTTCAAGAAAGGTAAAGTTGACAAAACCTTGTTTACCATGAACCATGATGGTAAAATACTCTTAGTTCAGATTTATGTGGATGACATAATATTTGGATCTAAGGACAATCAACTTTGTGATGATTTTGCCAAACTCATGACAAACAAATTTGAAATGAGTATGATGGGAAAATTGAATTATTTCCTAGGATTGCAAGTCAAGCAACTCAAGGATGGAATATTCATAAATCAAGCAAAGTATGCGAAAGAAATGCTCATAAGTTTAGGATCAAAGAGGAAGAAAAACCTGAAAAGATCCCTATGAGTGTTGGTACCAAATTGGGCTATACTAAAGAAGATAAATGTGTTGAAGAACACAAGTATAGGAAGCTCATTGGTTCCTTGTTGTATTTAACAGCAAGTAGACCTGACATTCAGTATGCTGTTTGTGTGTGTGCAAGATTCCAATCTGATCCAATAGAATCACACTACAAAAAGGCACTTAAGATACTGAAATATGTCAAAGGTACAGTCAATGTTGGATTATGGTATCCTAAAGATTCTGGACTTGAATTGGTTGGTTATTCTGATGCTGATCATGGAGGATCAATTCTTGATAGAAAAAGTACATCTGGAACTTGTCAGTTTCTAGGTACTAGATTAATATCATGGTTCAGCAAGAAGCAAACCTGTGTTGCCAATTTATCTACTGAGTCTGAGTACATTGCGGCTGGTTGTTGCACAGCTCAAATCCTATGGATTCAACAACAATTAAGAGAGTATGATATTTCTGCAAAGAAAACACCAATCTTTTGCGATAATACAAGTGCTATTGCTATCACGCAAAATCCTAAGTTCCACTCAAGGACAAAGCACATTGATATTAGACATCATTTCATTAGAGATCATGTGGAAAAAGGAGACATTGAGGTTGTGAAAGTAGGTACTGATGATCAACTTGCTGACATCTTTACCAAGCCCCTACCAGATAATAGATTCGCAATGCTAAGGTATAACCTTGGATTGATTGAATTACCTCAATAGTAAGGGATACAATTGGCAGATTGCTGAAACAGGCATTCAGCAAGCCAAAGTATGCTTACTTGAATAAAAGCTCCTTCCACTGATTTCTTCTAAAAAGAAATGATAGTTCACTACATGATTGCTGAAACAGACATTCAACAAGTAATTCCTTCAAAACGGGTATTTGTTAGGAAACTTGATCACTTGCTGAGACGGGCACTCAGTAAGACAAAAACCTTAAGGATTGCTGAAACGGGCATTCAGACAATCAAAGATACTGAAACAGGTATTCAAGTATCAAAGGAAAATTCTGAGACGGGAACTCAGCAAAGAGCAAACTCACTTCTCAGTTTTTACCAAAAGATATCTCAAGACAAAAAGAATTTATTGAGACGGAAACTCAGAAATGTCTTTTAATTTAAGGAAATATGAGATATTTGATTAAGGGGGAACTTTCAGCAAATAACAAGGCTTGTTACACAAATTCGCTGAAAAGATTCTTGTTTACTCCAGCAAGCAATCAAATCCCATAAATCTAGGTAAAATCAATTTTTGACGTTAATCGGGCACAGATAAACTCGCTATTAATCATGACATGAAATACAATCGTGGCCATTGATTTAAAGTAGTTTTTGATCTAACGGTTAACATTACAAAGAGAAAGAGTGCTCTGACGGTTTTTGTTAGTGGACCACTACGCATTTAATGCAAAGGCTCCACTAACGCTGTTGAATCTCTGTTATACCTTGTTGAGAACTCAAAAACGATTGAGCTTCTTGCACACTAGAGATACTATATAAACAAAGAGTTAGAGAAAGACAAAATTCTTTAAGTCACATTTCCTTTTCTCTGCAAATTTTATAGCCTGTGCCTGAATTCATTGTACCTCCGGTCAAAAAGCAAGTTAATATTTTTCGTACATTTCTACCGCTATAAAAGAAATGGCCCCAAAGAGACAGTCTTCCAAGACCTCAAAATCCTCAAAGGCTGAAACTGCTGGAAAAAGCACTGCTCCGGTTATAACTCCAGCAACCAACACAGTGAAAATTGTGTTGAAGAACGACCGCATAACAGAGAGACCCATGCCGCCTGCATATCTTGACACTGCAAAGTGTGAACAGGTGATGCAATGGGGCGAATTTGCCAAAGAGAAGTATATAAGATACTTCTATGAACAAGAATTAGATGGAGAAAATGAAGAGGCACTGGAATTGATAAAACAACAAGGCCTTACTTTCTTCATAACTGCTCACCCTAAGAAAGTGAGTATGTTAGATGCCATGGAATTCTACAACAATGCAGAAATCCAGACTCCGACTGATGGACAAGGAGTCACTGAAAAAGTGATTTCCACCACAGTTCAAGGTGTGCAAATCATCCTGAAATGGATTGATTTAGCCAACATCTTTCAGATTGCAACTACTGGAACTGAAGATGACATCACTGCCACTGATGAAGAAATTGAAGTCTTCTACAGTGATGTCAGAAACGAGAAAATGAAGAAAGGAGAGATTGCTCCCGTGACTTGGACAAAGCACGTAAAAAGGAAGCATCTCTGCCATTCACTTGGTCTAGTAGCTCTGCTACTCATCAAAGTCTTAGACTCCCAAGTTGGAGGAATTGACCAAGTAGGCTTGAGAAGGTGGCCGCTGCTGATGCATATACATGAGAACAAAACTGAGCTCAACTGGGCAAAGTACATTTTCAACAGACTTGTTGATTGTGTTACTAAATTCAAGGTCAAGGTTGAAGACAACAAGGTCTCACCTACCTTCCTAGTCATGTATGGACTAAAAATATGCTATATCCTTGAACACTTCAGGATTCAGCTGAGAAACCCATTGCCGATTAAGAAATCAGTATGCAATGTGGGAAGAGCCTTCTACAAGCAAAATGGACCTAAGATTGCTGATAAGAAATCAAAGAAGACAACAACTGCAAATGTTGTCAGCACAAGTCAGCAAGAAAGGTATACAACAACTGCAGATGTTGTTACCACTAGTCAGCAAGATAAGACTCCAACAGTTGAAAAAGTTGTTGATGAAACTGCTGTAGATGGTGATCAATAAGATAAGTGTACAACAGTCGTTGCTGAAAATGCAACTACTGCAGATGCTGCTGCTGAAAAGCAACTGGAGAAATCCAAGAAGAAAAAGAGGAAATCTGATGATGACACTCAAACTGCAGCGTCATCAGCTAACCCCATCCCTAAGAGAAAACGGATAAATAACCCAAGGAAGAAAACACTGGCTCGCAAGTCAGTTCCAATTGTCCATGATCTTTAGGATGATGCTCCAGGAGTTGCTGAAACACAAGCTACTCCAATAGATGTTGATGAAGTGCTTATCGAAGCCTACAACAATGTTGAAGTGTTTGCAGAAGCCTTCAACAATCAACTAAATGTTGGTACATCTACTGAGATAAGACCACAAGGCAGTGGAAACGAAATTCAAGCCCCAATGCCAGATATCTACATTGTAGATAATCTAGATGATCAGACTCTGCAACCAGCAAGTGATATTGCTGCTGATATGAGAAACGCGGCACTTGCTGATACTGCTGATGAATGTATATTTTACACTTTCATTTGAGTCTTTTTCACCTATTTTAGCTATCCTCTATGTTAATTAGCTATATTTTAGTGCATTTTATTAAAATAGTGTCACGTTTCCCTTTAGATTTTATTTTACAGGTTTTGGTTGAAAAACGAGGATTTCCGGGCAATTATATTGAAGTTGACAAGGAATTGGTGTTCCAGAAGCCTATTTGGAGTATCTGAAGGTTTCCGGATAGGATTTGGAGTCTAGGGGTCGAATCTGGAGGTTAGATGGCCACTAGAAGTCAGAAACCGAGTCCGAAAAGGGGAAGAAATCCAAAAACGCGTCGAAAACGCGGAATTCCGCGAAATTTACTCCCGGGCGAACCGCCCGGGACGTGGGGCGAATCTCCCCACACAGCGAATCGCCCGGTGTGTGGAGCCCTTCGCCCCACACTATTTCGAAGCCTATATATAGTTGCTCAGTTTTTCTCCGAAATTCATACTTTTCCAGACCTATTCTCTCACATTTCTCTGTAGTTTTAGGTAGGAACTTCCCAGAGCCTGTTCTGGGGGTTCGTAGCTTAGGAGACACTTTTTCATAGCAGTTTGGAGCCTGTAAGATCGCGATTCTTCGGAGACTGACAACCTTCGGTAACATTGTATCTTACAGTTTATTCTACTTATTTTTATATATCTTTCAACATGTTTTCTTCTATGATTTCTGTTGATTGCATGACAACTATGAGTAGCTAAACTTATTGTTGGTGGTAGTATGTGAATTCTTAGCGAAGGGTAGATAATCATGCTAATGGCTATATCGCGCATTATACTCCGTGTTATTGCTTTATTTCGTTGATCAGGCTCAGCCTATATCCTCGTATGTTGATTAATTATTATGCACAATTGGACCCTCGTCGACCTATGCATATCTATATCTTCGTAGTGTTGAATAATTACGGAACACTATTGGACAATAGTGATTGACTTGTCAGTATCTTTATCTTCGTAGCGTTTAATAATTACAACAGGACAATTGATTGATCAAAGATCTCCATGCAAGACCGAGGAATTTACGCATGATTATTGACCCATTATGCTTTGAAGGATCATACTATCACCAATCTCCATTATCTGTTAGAAAAACCTTTGCTTTACCATCTGCTATTTTTATATTCTTTAGTTAAATAGATAAAGCTAGTTATAGTCCTTAGAGAACGACACTCGAGGTCATTCTATTGCTACACTACGGTTTTCGTTGTAGTTGTGAATTGCCTTTGGCTAAATAACAAATTTATTTGATTAATCGGGACCTGACAAATCTCCGTTCATCAGCTGCTGAAAAGATGGTTGCTGAACAAGCAATTCATCAAGTTGCTGAAACTGCAGTTACTGAGACTGTGATTGCTGAAGAACTAGTTGCAGAGACTGCAATGGTCAAGTCCCAGAAATTGCTGAAACACCACAAGAGACACTATTCGACGACGCATCTCGTGATGCTGAGAATACTGGACCTATTTCACCGAAAACATCCATTGACAAAGTTCAGCTGGTGCTGACAGAACTGAGCCAGCAAATGGATTTGGAGATTGAAGACACCAACAAATCAGTAGATGTTTTCATGACCAGCAGTGAACTCAAAGGTCAAGATGTCTCTGCTCAACTTGTCATTTCAGAGACAAAGGAGATTGCTGAATCTGCACAGCCTTCTCAATTAGAGCAAGAGAAGAAGTCTGCTGAAGAACAAGTCGCAGATATTGAAGAAGCTGTTTTTGCTGAAAGGACTGAGTCACCACCTGCCCTTCTTCAGCAGGTAGTTAACTCAGACATAAAGCAAAACTTCACTATCTGAAACTCATTCTTTTGCTAATATAATGATTTCTTTACAGACTTCTCAAGATACAAGTCAGAAGGTTGCTGAAACTTCTGCACCAGAATCCACAACTCCTGTTCAGCAGGTAGATAAAGTTTTTGGTAATTCAACTAAGTTTGAAAACTTGGTGCTTGTATCTAACTTAAAATTATTTAAGGATGAACAATTCAAGGATGCTTCTCAAGCTCCTGAAGCAATGGAAATAGTACCAGCACAACAAAGTGTGCAACATGAGCTTGCTGAATCTCAGTAGGTAAATCATGTTCCAGCTTTTGACTCTAAAACTATTCTCCAAAACTTTTCTGAACTTAATTTTATTCTTTTTCAAGCTCAAAAGGAGACCACTGAAGTGGTTCACATCATTGAAAATCTGAAAGTAAGTTCAGAGGAACTTTACTCAGACTTCAAGAGAACTACCTTGACCAGAGTTGCTAAATCTGTCAGCAACTGGCAAAGGTACAGAAGGATGGATTTTTCTGATCTTCACCTTCATCTGTCCAACGAGAAGAAGAGACTTTCTCTACTGAAACTCGAGACGTTTGTGCACTCTATACTTCCAGAAGAGTTGACATATTCTCAGCTCATGAGCTCAAGTCTGATTGCTCTAATCAGAGAGAATATGAAAGCCAAATTCAAGAGTGCCTCTCCAGCTGAACAAGCTGTGATGCTCAAGGGTTCCTTTGTACCCGTGGTGGCTGATCCCCACAAAATCAATGAAGAAGAGGAAGTTACAAGTGTAGCAATGTACAAACATCTTGAGTTGGTCATACTGACGGATGATGATGAAGAAGAAGAGGATGAGAACATTCCCAAAGATCCAAGTGATGATGAAGAAAAAGATTCTAAGGAAAAAAAGGATGATGATGATGATGATGATAATCAAGGTCCTAGTCCTGATGCTGGTGGACTTAAACTGACAGTTGCTGAGACTGAACGTCATGATAATGAAAATCAGCAAGCTGATCACACAACAAGTCAGCAACAAGAATCCAATCCTGAACCTGCTGAGACAAGTACTCAAGCAACTGAAAAAGTTGCTGAAACTGAAGAAGAGTACGCCCGAAAGCGTGCTGAAATGAAATTAGGCAAAAGTAAGCTTTCTGATGCCGAGTTATCTTTACTCGATGCCAAGGTCACTGAACCAAACCTTGATGATGAATAAATGGATGAAGAGTATCAAAGAGCACTTCAAAACAGTCTACTGATTCATGCAAGGCATACGCAGAATCTAGACATTGCTCAATCTTCAGGAGTGAAGCATAAGGAAGTCCCCTCCCTTCCACTTATTACTGGTGAAACTCCAGTTGTTGAGTCTCAAGAGTTGCCCTCAGCAACCACTCAACCCAAAGTGAATGAAGCTACAGATTTAGGAACCAAGGTTGCTGGCCTTGATGAATCTGATGACGAAGAAGATCTCTCAGCAAACGAAGAAGATCTAACAAAGAAAGCTGAACCCGCAGTGGTTACAATTCCTCCTCTTGATGATGAACATGATGTAGGAGATGATATAAGATGCCGTTTGCTGACTAATGATGATCAATTCGCTACTGAGTTCAAAGTTCATTCCGTAACTCCTTCTTTAGTGCCGTTCCCTAGTGTGGAGGATTTTACTCCAAGAATTAAGGCACTAATGGAAGTCCACAAAGCTTGCAAATTAAGAAGAGGACGATGCAC
Source organism: Plantago ovata (assembly GCA_028274465.1). Lineage (NCBI taxonomy): Eukaryota > Viridiplantae > Streptophyta > Magnoliopsida > Lamiales > Plantaginaceae > Plantago > Plantago ovata. The sequence continues at coordinate 35,651,127 of CM051458.1, forward strand.
TCCTTGTTGAGAGTCCGCTTGACATAGCCAAAATACTGGCTACTGTGCTGAAACGCATTACTTCTCTTACCATAGCTCAGAAAGACATAAGTCTATATCATAAAAGCTATGAAGAAGATGTCAGTCAAGCACTCAAACTAGCAAAGACTGCATTGAAAAAGGCTCAGACTTTCATTGAAGAAAAAGTCGACAATGAGCGCAGACATGAGGAGAACTTGGTGAGTATAAAACAAGAATTGTCCAAGCTGACCGCTGATCAGCAAGCAATTATTCTTAAGTACAATAGCCTAAGTACTCTTGCTGAAAACTGCAATGAGTTTTTCTCTCTGCACATTCAACCAATGATGCAATCCATGTCTAAGGGGGAAGATAAACAAAGAAATTCTTCAAGAAAGAAAACCCCTGCTGAAGCGCCATTGAATCTGCCTAGTCCAGCTCCAAGAGAACCGCTTGCTGAAAGAGAGCAAAGTTCTAAAAGACAAGTTGAAACAGATTCTGAGATAAATTCAGCAAATCCGAAAAGGAGAAGAACATCTGTTGAAACTCATGAATACTGTCATACTGAGAGTTATCAAGATCTGAATGAAGATGATGATGATGATGACAATCAAACAATAGCTCAAGCAATGAGAGCTAGACCAATCACAGCCCTAACTCCTTCTGGCCACTCAAAACATTTCTCTTCTGACTCAAGATCTTCAGCAAGAGATCAAGAAAATGCAAAGTCAAGAAGAAGAAGGCAAAGACAGGAAGAAAAGAGGCTAGCCAGCATTGCCATTGGCTCCGGCATTGATTACACAAAGACCAGCAATGAGGAAACAACTCAAAATGTGATCAGAAATGTTCATGGTTGCTGGATCTTAAAGCTGGGAGATGTGTTGGCAAATGATTTCTTTCCAACTGCTGTACTGAATCAAATGTACACTTGGATTGAATTAAAGGTGAAAAGAAAAGAAAGGGATCCTCCTCCCTACCCAAGAAACATTGCTGCAAGATGGCTGAATCTGGAAGTTTTAGTAAGAAGAACATCTATTGGCAAGCAAATGAAGCAAGAGCCTGATTTAATCAAACCAATTGATGTTGCTTACTACTCTGACCCTTTAACCAAGAAGTCAAAGAAGAAATATGGCTTAATTCCTTATGAGTATTTCTATCTCACTGCCAAGGATCAAGAAGAAGATCTTCTCTGGTTAAGGAAGATTCATGCTAACAAGGGAATTTCAGATACACAACTTCTCCATGCCAGCAATTGGGGCATGCACTTGTGGGTGTTGTTGCACTACAAAGAAATGAATGGTGAAAACATCATTATATCGCCTACAAGAACGCAAGGATCATTCAGCTCGAAGTCCGTAAGCTACTTGAAGATTACGCAAAGGACTGTGTTGAATTTTCTGCGCTTGCTGAGAAGAGTGTAAGGGAGATTCTGAGGAAATCTTCTGTTGGAATATCTTAAGTCCCTTGTAAAACTTTGTTTAGTTTTGTTTGCTGATTTGTGTAGTTATCTCTGAACTTTCATGTAAACTTACTGAAAGATAACTATCAGCAATAAAACTTTTGACTCTTATTGGTTTTTGATTATGCAATCTACTTATGCTTACTGTTTTATTATTCAAGTATGCTTGCATTAATCAACTGATTTATTCAACATCAGAAACCTCTAAAATGGTAACAATTAATTTAGCCATGGATTGCTAACATAAAAAAGGGGGGAATTTGTTAGGAAACTTGTAATTTTGATGACCAATTAACCATGCTAAATTAAGGAAATTCCAGTAACTAGTACTCTTAAGGTCCATAGGATTTTAGAATTTTAAAGGACATTGTAAAAGAGGAACGTTTGCTGAAGACTTAGTGTAGGTGCTAGATAGGTGTTTTAAACGCTTATGATGTATCTTGTTTTCTGAAAAGAAAAACAACCTATTGAAGCATTTGTTGATGATGTACTTTGTTTACACAAACAAACTATTGAAGCATTAGAACCTTTCAGAAACCTGAAGAATTCGAAGACTGAAGAATAAAGAAGATTTCTGAAGATGGTATCTACAAAGGCACATGTTGCTCAGAAAGTGAAAACTTCAGCAACAGCTTGCATAAGTGAAAATCTAAACGACAGAGTAGGTTGTGCTTGCTGAAACTGAGACTGACCACTTGCTGAAATACATATGTGACCTCCTTGCTGAAAGTACTTGCATTTGCGCTCCAACGTTCATATTTGAATTTCATTCAAATGAACATTAAATGCAAAGTAAGCAGGCGAAGAACATGAAGACTAGAAGACAAATAAAGGACGCTGTTGAAAGTACAAAAGCAAGATATTGACATCTTAAGGAACAAAGACTTAGAATTCGAAATTCAAACGGCTCCCTTGATTCACTATAAATAGAGGTCATCCAGCAAAGAGTTGAAGTGTGTCAACAACGTGATCAAACTCTCACTTGTGCTTAAACTAACATACCCTTCAATACTCTTTACTGCCATTGATCCGTTCAAAGACTTAAAGCTTGAAAAAGCTACTTGTGAAGAAGTAGAACATACACGGCTAAGAAATTAGTTAAGTGTTCTTTCTTTCAAACAAGAACAAGTCTTGACACCAGAAACAATCAAACTTGTTTACTGCAAAGTATTCAAAGTTTTGTTTCTTACATTACTTGTTGTAGCTGAATAAGTTATAATCAAGTTATCTCATCCCAAACCTCTCTAACTGAAAAAAAACCACCCTTTCAGGCGTGAAATTCAGGGGGAACTTAATCAAGCATAGTGTTGCTGATTATAAGTCCCAAGATTGGTGGAGAACAAGGTTTCGTTCTCTAGTTAGGTTGGAAACGAAGCAAGTGTGCTTTGGTTTCCGTCGAATCGCTCTAGATAGGTGTTGTAAGGAACCTCAAACTTATCTTAGTGGATTCAGTCCTAGAAAGGACAAAGTGCATTAGTTGAGAGATTAAGCCACTCTCAGATACCACTGTAAAAGTGTTTGTGTGATTTACTTACTGCATTTAATTTTGAGCAAAGCATATCTATCTTTATACTGTCACTCGGTTCACTTGCTGAAAATCTCACTTACTGACAAAGCACTTATTGTACAAAGACTTCCGCTCGCTGAATTTAAGTATCATTAAAACTCGTTACTGAAAAGTAACTAGTACTTGCTGAGAAATTTAAGTATCAGCAAACTCATTATTGTGAAAAGTAATAAGCCCTTGCTGAGAAAGTTTTTAAACGACGAAAGTATGAAAAGACTATTCACCCCCCCTCTAGTCTTTTCTTGTTGTTTAAAGGGACCAACAGTTGTTATTTTTACTCGCATCTAAAAATTCTTTCTTATTCTATCTTTACATCAATTAAATCAATTATCTCCGAATGGATCCAAACCATCCATTTTACCCACACTACTCTCCAGGTTAACATCCTTCTTATGAAAAGTCACAAAGATCACAAGAATTCCCATATGAATCAAGTTTCAACAACCACCTTCGTCCTAATGCCACTCAAGATACCCCCGAAGCCACCCTTGAAAATGCCGATCAGGCAAAAGCCGTAGTTTGGGGAGATATAGATGTGGCCCTAATGTCAGCTTGGGTTTTCTATAGTAAAAATCCAATTATTGGCACTGGTAGAAAAGTCGAAGTCCTACGGGAAGCAATTTACAATATGTATGAGAAATCTCGTGAAGAAAATCCTGGTAAATTCTCAAACAGATAAGTGGATTCAATGAAAGCTCGTTATAAGAGGCTCAATAAAAATGTCAATACGTGGATGGGGTGCTATAAGGAAGCCTTGAGCAACCAAACGGGTGGAATGAGTATGGCAGATGTTGTGAAAATGGCCCATAATTAAGTTGTATGATAAGAAGAAGGGATTTCCACATACTCTTGTGTTTAATAAAGTTATGTGACACGTATCCAAGTGGGAGTTGGCAAGCATGAGTGGTGGTCACAGAAGGCCTCATCCAGATGAACCTCACTCTGAGGAAGAAGGTTACGACAGTATAGAAAACTCAAGAACTGAAGATGATGATCATGCTACAGAAACTCCAGTAAGTGAATCTTCTACAATTAATTGTCCTATTGGTAGAAACACTGCAAAAAGTAGCAAAAAGACCAAAGGAAAACTTGTAGCATCATCGAGTATTCCAGACGAATTCACTGCTGAACTACGTGCAATGAGGCTCGCACATGAGAAAGAACTTGAATCTATGAACAAGTTTGGGGCTGAAAGGATCGAACTGGAGGCTGGAAAGATGGAATTGGAGAAAAAGGAGTTAAATGTGTAGATGTTGACTTTATTGATGAGTAAATCAACTATATCAGCAAAAGAATAAGAAATGGAGAATCGCTTATTGGTAGAGTACTTCCCATGATTGTCTAAAAAATCACACAACGGGTCCAACATTGGACATCTAAAATGCTGACTTATGCAGGCCATCACCAACTGATAGAGTGTCTTATTTTCTGTAACTAATTAATGGTTACTAGTCTTCCCCCTCCATAAACAAGTGTTGCATCATATTGAGAGTGTTTGTCGAATGTACTTGTGGAGTGGAAGTGAAAATCACTCCAGGAAATCTCTTGTGGCTTGGGACCAAGTTTGTTGTCCACGTAGTTGTGCTGGCCTTAATATTCGGTCCTTAAAAGAATGTAATCAAACTTTGATGGCCAAACTCTTATGGAACATTCAAAACAAAACGGATAAGTTGTGGATAAGATGGGTACACAACTACAACCTCAAGGACACGCCAATACAACACTACTTGCCTCCGTCGAATGGCTCTTGGGTTATTAAACACATCTTCAAATGTCGGAGTCAAAGTATATGGTTTACAAGAATGGACGGATTACATGGCACGTGACAGATTTGATGTAAAACATATTTTTTTTTTTGGAAATATCTCATGCTGAAAAACATGGCCCGACCACGAGCTATCTTCGTGCTTTGGCTTTGTTTGCATAAGTGTTAGGAAACTTGTAATTTTGATGAGCAATTAACCATGCTAAATTAAGGAAAGTCCAGTAACTAGTACCCTTAAGGTCCATAGGAATTTAGAATTTTTAGAGGACATTGTAAAAGAGGAACGTTTGTTGAAGACTTAGAGTAGGTGCTAGATAGGTGTTTTAACCGCTTATGATGTATCTTGTTTTATGAAATGAAAAACAACCTATTGAAGCATTTGCTGATGATGTACTTTGTTTACACAAACAAACTATTGAAGCATTTAGAACCGTTCAAAAACTTGAAGAATTCGAAGACTGAAGACTAGAAGATTTCTGAAGATGGTATCTACAAAGGCACATGTTGCTCAGAAAGTGGAAACTTCAGCAACAACTTGCATAAGTGAAAAAGGTTGTGCTTGCTGAAACTGAGACTGACCACTTGCTGAAGAACATATGTGACCTCCTTGCTGAAAGTACTTGCATTTGCGCTCCAACGTTCATATTTGAATTTCATTCAAATGAACATTAAATGCAAAGCATGCACGCGAAGGACATGAAGACTAGAAGACAAATAAAGGACGTTGTTGAAAGTACAAAAGCAAGATAGTGACATCTTAAGGAACAAAGCCTTAGAATTTGAAATTCAAACGGCTCCCTTGATTCACTATAAATAGAGGTCAACCGGCAAAGAGTTGAAGTGTGTCAACAACGTGATCAAACTCTAACTTGTGCTTAAACTCACATACCTTTCAAACACTCTTTACTGCCATTGATCCGTTCAAAGACTTAAAGCTTGAAAAAGCTACTTGTGAAGAAGTAGAACATACACGACTAAGAAATTAGTTAAGTGTTCTTTCTTTCGAACAAGAACAAGTCTTGACACCAGAAACAATCAAACTTGTTTACTGCAAAGTATTCAAAGTATTGTTTCTTAGATTATTGTTGTAGCTGAATAAGTTATAATCAAGTTTTCTCATCCCAAACCTCTCTAACTGAAAATACACCCTTTCAGGGGGAACTTAATAGAGCATAGTGTTACTGATTATAAGTCCCAAGTTTGGTAGAGAACAAGGTTTCGTTCTCTGGTTAGGTTGGAAACGAAGCAAGTGTGCTTGGTTTCTGTTGAATCGCTCTAGATAGGTGTTGTAAGGAACCTCAAACTTATCTTAGTGGATTTTGGTCCTAGAAAGGAAAAAGTGGATTAGTTGAGAGATTACGCCACTCTCAGATACCACTATAAAAAGTGTTTGTGTGATTTACTTACTGCATTTAGTTTTCAGCAAAACATATCTATCTGTACACTGTCACTCTGTTCACTTGCTGAAACTATCACTTACTGACAAAGCACTTATTGAACAAAGACTTCCGCTCTCTGATTTGAAGTATCAGCAAAACTCGTTACTGAAAAGTAACTAGTGCTTGATGAGAAAGTTAAGTATCAACAAACTCATTACTGAAAAGTAATAAGCCCTTGCTGAGAAAGTTCTTAAACGACGAAAGTTTGAAAAGACTATTCACCCCCCCCCCTCTAGTCTTTTCTTGTTGTTTAAAGGGACCAACAAGTGGTATCAGAGCTGGAGGTTCTTTAACCTTCAGCACTGAACCTAGATCCCCTTAGGTGCTTTCCGTAAATCACTCTCACTTGATCAGTTTGGTAGTCCAGGATGTCTTTAGGAGACGCTCCCTAGCTGAAGCTGGAAAACTATGAAAAATGGCAAAACAAAATGATGCTACATCTTGAGGCCATTAGTGATGAGATGGTTACTGTCATAAACGATGGACCTATCAAAATCATTAAGGTTGAGAGAAGTTTTCCTCACAAAACCACAGAAGCTAGAAAGGAAACTATCTTAGGCGAACCAGTTGATACTGTCATTCCAAAACCAAGAGAGGAATGGACTTCCGACGAGAGATTCCGTCTTGATGGCAAGCAAGAAACATCATCATTCGATCAACTCCGGATACTATACAGTGCAAACTGTGGGGTGCCAAAACTGCTAAGGAAGCTTAGAAAATGGTTCAAGATCTTTGTGCTTGATCTGACAAAACCAAGGAAAACAAACTCGAAGTGCTGAAGTTAAAGTTCCAGAACTTTAAACAAGGTACAAATGAGTCACCGGAAGACTTGGACTTCAGATTCACAACTCTAGTTAGTGAGATGGCCGCCTTGGGAGTTGGAAATCTTTACTCAGATTCTGAGAAGGTGAAAACCATCATCAGAAGTCTGAACCAAGAATGGATCCACACTCAGAATTTCTACTACAATCAAGGAATGTCAAACATCACACCTACAAAGTTGTTTTCTCATCTTGCTACTGTCAACTACGAGACAAAGCAAAGAGAAAATGTGTTTGCAGAAAAATCACAAAACATTGCTCTTGCTGCAAAGCCGTCATCTTCTGAAAAGAAGAATGATAAATAGCCCGCTGATGAAAATGCTTTAGTTGTTAAACACATGAAGAAATTCATCAGTAAGGAACTTGAAAGGCGAAAAGCAAAAGAGAAGCTGAAAAAGCATCTTGGTAACAACTACCATAAATACAAGAATGAGGCTAGCTCGCTGAACAAGCAAGCTCAGCAAGCAAACTCATCAGAACAACCAGCAGTTGGAAATGATCTCTGCTTTTACTGCAAAAAGTCTGGACACTTCAAAGCAAATTTTCCTTTGCTGAAAGGCAAATCTGCTGAAAAGAAGAAGAAGTTCAAAAGAGCTTTTATTGCTGAAGAAAAGAAGAAGCTTCAAGCAAAAATCGATGCGTTGTGCATTGATACTAGCTCCGAAGACAGTGAGGAAGAAAGCTCAGACACTGAAGATGAAGAAGCCACTCTTGACGTAGAGATTTGCAAAGAAGTTTGTGGAATAACCATGGAAGCTTATCCAGATGTGTCAAACTACGAATTCTGCCTCATGGCCGGTCAGGTAAACAGTCCTGCCTCTGACTCTGACTCAGAAAGTGAAGACGAGATTGACCTTGACAAGATTCAAGGAGAAATCGAAAGATTTGAGAAAACTCTGAGGAAACAGCCAGAGAAACTACAGAATGCTGAAACTCTGACCAAGCAGACTACTGAAAAATATGTATTGCTGAAGGAAGAGACAGAAATGAAAGATGCTGAAATATTGCATCTTAAGAAGTTGATTGCTGAAGCAACAGGGAAGAATTCTCAGATGGCAATAGAATTGGAAGAATATCAGTCCTCAATTCTAAAGTTACTTGCTGAAATCCAAGAAATGAAAAAGATGAATATCAATTTCAAATCTTATGTTGATGCAAGTAATACGCTGACTGAACTAAACTCTTATCTGAGAGATCCATCTCAGAAAGAAGGTTTAGGTGCAACGTATGAAGGTGATGACGTAATAATCTTGAGTAAAGACAAATCACCAATTACCTTTGTACGTGCTACTGATAGTGGTCAACCAGAACTCTATCAGATTGGTCAATCTAAGGTTGCTGAAAAATGCAATCAAGTACCTACGACCGTAAAGCCCGCTGTTGCTACTCAAAGTAACAAGACTTTAAAAGGTAAACAGGTTGCTGAAAAGCAAACTGTAAAGAAAAAGGATGCTGTAAAGCATTCCGCCAAACAAGTTGTTGAAAAGCAATTTGTTAAGTCAAAAGGCAAGATTACTAAAAGTAATCAGAAGACCTTTGCTGACAAACCTGAATCAAGTAAGGTTGCTGAGACAAAAGCTCAGCATTCTCCAAAAAGTGGATTCGGTTTCAAAACCAAGCAAAGTCAACTTTTTTATGAGTATAAGAAAAGTCAGCAAAGATACTTCAAAGAGATGAACAAATCCAAGCCTAAGAGTTCTGACAAGACTCAAAACGCTAGGGCTAGAAGGAACCTTGCTAGAAAAGAACTTACTGAAAAGTATGTTCAACAAAAAGGTCAACCGAGCAAGACACCACATCAGAAAGTGGATTTGATCAACACGAATCAAAAGTCTTTTGGCTCAAAACCTCCTAGTTCCTCAACAAGTAGAAAACAAGTCAAAGTTGAAAAACTTAAGACTTGGGTTTCCACTGGACGCATTCTTGAACATGTTAATGGACATCCAATATTGGATAATTAACTTGTTCGCTCTTGATTGTGCAGAATTCAGCCACGGAGACAAACGATGCAATCTGGAACTTTGACAGTGGTTGTGGAAAGCACATGACGGACAACAAGAATAACTTTATAAACTATAGACGGTGGTCTAAAGGTCCAACAATAAGGTTTGCTGGTGGAGGCTCTGGTTCTACAAAAGGCTACGGTGACGTGAAGTTAGGATGCATTACCATTTCCGGAGTTCTTTATGTCAAAAATCTTAAGTTTAACCTTTTCAACATGAGTCAATTTGCTGATAAAGGATACTTCATCAAAATCAAAAGTGATGAATGTAAACTTATAGACTTTGAGACAAAGAAGGTTATTATGGTTGCTAGAAGATCAGGAGGCTTGTACACTTTAGATTGGTCTTCAGCAATCGTTGAAAAATGCCTTGTCTCAGATCATGATTGCCTTGCTGAAAAAGCATGGTTATGGCATAAACGAACAAGTCACCTAAACTTCAAGACGCTGAATAAGCTGTCTAAAACGGCACTTGTAGTTGGATTACCTAAGGTTACTTTAAAGAAGGATAGTGTTTGCAATGCATGTCAGCAAGGAAAGCAAACCAAATCTTCTTTTAAGAACAAGGCAGTACTGTCAACTACAAAACCTTTACAACTCTTGCACATGGACTTGTTTGAATCTTCTTCAACAAGCTATGCTGGTAAGAAGTATGGTCTGGTGGTGGTAGATGACTATTCAAGATTCACTTGGGTTGTATTTATCAAACAAAAATCTGAAACAAGGACTGAAATACCTAACTTGCTGAATAAGCTTGAAGTCATGAAAAATGACAAGGTAAAAGTCATAAGGACAGACCATGGTACTGAGTTTGTAAACCAGTACATAACTGAGTATTGCACTTCAAAAGGCATACAACATCAGTTATCCTCAGTAAGGACACCACAACAAAACGGTGTTGCTGAAAGGAAGAATCGCACCCTAAAAGAAGTCGCAAGAACAATGCTTGCTGACACTGAAATAAGTGAGGCTTACTGGGTTGAAGCGATTAATACCGCCTGTTACACTCAAAACAGATGTCTGATTACTAAGGAATACAACAAAACTCCTTATGAGTTATTTGTTGGAAGACCTCTAACATCACCCATCTAAGAGTATTTGGTTGTAAGTGTTTTGTTCTTAACAACGGTAGAGAATACCTAAGAACATTTCAACCAAAGGCAGACGAAGAGATATTTCTTGGTTAATCCTTGCATAGTAAAGCTTATAGAGTTTACAACAAAAAGGCACAAAAGATCGAAGAATCAGTGCATGTTGTATTCTACGAAAAGTCACAAGGAGTGCCTGCTGAAGAAGAAATATCAGAATGTATGAAGAAGCTAATCATACATGAGCAAAGAACTGAATCTGATGCTAGGCAAATCAAGTCAATTGAACTAAATGATGATTCTGACAATGACTCTCCTCCCCCAAGTCATGACAAGATAAATATAGTTCATGACAAAGAATTCCCAGCAAAAGACGCAGTTGCTCCGGATGTTGCTGAAACTATGCAACTTCTTGTGCCTGCTGATGAGTTACCACAATCTAGCAATGTTGAACAAGCAGTTGCTGATGAACCAATCTTCGCAGAGACACAAAAAAATACCAGTAGTACTGAACAAGTACATGCTGAAGAGTCACTTGCTGATGAGCAAACTTATCCAGATCCAAAGAGCAGGAAACCTGTTAATAAATGGATTAGAGATCATCCCTCTACGGATATGATTGGTGATATTGACAAACGCCAAGTGACTAGATCCAAAGTTTCTGCTACTCATGGACTTGCTGAAGAAGCAAATGTCATAGAAGTAGAAGCTTTGTTCTCTTGCTTTGTTTCAGAAATTGAACCCAAGACCATAGAAGACGCTCTAAAGCATTCTGAATGGATCAAGGCAATGCAAGAAGAACTGGATCAATTTGAAAGGAACAAAGTCTGGAAACTTGTACCTCTTGCTGAAGGAAAGAAAGCTATTGGTACAAAGTGGGTGTTCAGAAACAAGCTGAGTGAGTCTGGTGAAGTAACAAGGAACAAAGCACGTTTGGTTGCTCAAGGTTACTGTCAGACTGAAGGATTGGACTATGATGAGTCTTATGCACCAGTTGCAAGATTGGATGCAATTAGACTTTTCTTGTCCTTTGCTACTCACAATGACTTCATTGTTTATCAAATGGATGTTAAAAGTGCATTCTTGAATGGTGAACTTGCTGAAGAAGTCTAGTTGGAACAACCCCCTGGCTTTGAACTTCCCTCAGAAACCAAGATGGTATACAAGCTTCAGAAAGCTGTATATGGTCTAAAGCAAGCACCTAGAGCTTGGTATGATACCTTAGCTAAGTTCTTGCTGGATAATGGTTTCAAGAAAGGTGAAGTTGACAAAACCTTGTTTACCATGGACCATGATGGTAAAATACTCTTAGTTCAGATTTATGTGGATGACATAATATTTGGATCTAAGGACAAGCAACTTTGTGATGGTTTTGCCAAACTCATGACAAACAAATTTGAAATGAGTATGATGAGAAAATTGAATTATTTCCTAGGATTGCAAGTTAAGCAACTCAAAGATGGAATATTCATAAATCAAGCAAAGTATGCGAAAGAAATGCTCATAAAGTTTAGGATAAAAGAGGAAGAAAAACCTGAAAAGATCCCTATGAGTGTTGGTACCAAATTGGGCTATACTAAAGAAGATAAAAGTGTTGAAGAACACAAGTATAGGAAGCTCATTGGTTCCTTGTTGTATTTAACAGCAAGTAGACCTGCCATTCAGTATGCTGTTTGTGTGTGTGCAAGATTCCAATCTGATCCAATAGAATCACACTACAAAAGGGCACTTAAGATTCTGAAATATGTCAAAGCTACAGTCAATGTTGGATTATGGTATCTAAAGATTCTGAACTTGAATTGGTTGGTTATTCTGATGCTGATCATGGAGGATCAACTCATTATAGAAAAAGTACCTATGGAACTTGTCAGTTTCTAGGTACTAGATTAATATCATGGTTCAGCAAGAAGCAAACCTGTGTTGCCAATTCATCTACTGAATCTTAGTACATTGCGGCTGGTTGTTGCACAGCTCAAATCCTATGGATTCAGCAACAATTAAGAGATTATGGTATTTCTGCAAAGAAAACACCAATCTTTTGCGATAATACAAGTGCTATTGCTATCACGCAAAATCCTAAGTTTCACTCAAGGACAAAGCACATTGATATTAGACATCATTTCATTAGAGATCATGTAGAAAAGGGAGACATTGAGGTTGTGAAAGTAGGTACCGATGATCAACTTGCTGACATCTTTACCAAGCCCCTACCAGATAACAGATTCGCAATGCTAAGGTATAACATTTGATTGATTGAATTACCTGATGAACCGCGGATGTCGTGCTCCGAATTCAAGCAAATAAATTTGTAATTAGCCAAAGACAATCCACAACTACAACGAAAACCGTAGTGTAGCAGTAGAATGACTCGAGTGTCGTTCTCTCAGGACTATAACTAGCTTTATCTATTTAACAAGAGAATATAAAACAGCAGACAGATAGCAAAAGGGGGTTTCTAGCAGATAATGGAGATTGGTGATAGTATGGTCCTTCTTAACATAATGGGTCGATAATCATGCATAAATTCCTCGGTCTTGCATAGAGATCTTTGAATCAATCTAGTGTCCTGTTGCAAATATTAAGCACTACGAAGATAATTGGTCTGACAAGTCAATCACTATTGTCCTAATGTGTTCCGTAATTATTCAACACTACGAAGATAATTGGTCTGATGGTCGACAAGTGTCCAATTGTGCATAATAATTAATACAACATACGAGAATTTAGGTTGTGCCTGATCAACGAAATAAAGCAATGACACGGAGTATAATGCGCGATATAGCCATTAGCATGATTATCTTCCCTTCGCTAAGAATTCACATACTACCACCAATGATAAGTTTAGCTACTCATAATAGGCATGCAATCAACAGAAATCATAGAAGAAAACATATTGAAAGATATATAAAATAAGTAGATTAAACTGTAAGATACAAGTTACCGAAGGTTGTCAATCTCCGAAAAATTGCGATCCTACGAGCTCCAAACTGCTATGAAAAAGTATCCCCTAAGCTACAGAACTCCCAGGACAGGCCCCGGGAAGTTCCTACCTAAAACTATAGAGAGAGGTGAGAAAGTAGGTCTGGAAAGATATGATTTTCAGAGAAAACTGAGCAACTATATATAGGCCCCGATATACTGTGGGGCGGTTCGCCTCACATACCGGGCGGTTCGCCCGGTGTGGGCGGTTCGCCCCACCTCTGGGGCTGTTTGCCCCAGAGAATTTCTCGCGGAATTCCGCGTTTTCGACGCGTTTTTGGATTTCTTCCCCTTTTCGGACTCGGTTTCTGACTTCTAGTAGCCTTCTAACCTCCAGATTCGGCCCCTAGACTCCAAATCCTATCCGGAAACCTTCAGATACTCCAAATAGGCTTCTGGAACATCAATTCCTTGTCAACTTCAATATAATTTCCCGGAAATCTTCGAATTTCAACCAAAACCTGTAAAATAAAATCTAAAGGGAAACGTGACACTATTCTAATAAAATGCATTAAAATATAGCTAAATTAACATAGAGGATAGCTAAAATAGGTGAAAAAGACTCGAATGAAAGTGTAAAATACACATTCATCATAACTCAATAAGAGATACAATTGACAGATTGCTGAAACAGGCATTCAGCAAGCCAAAGTATGCTTACTGGAATAAAAACTCCTTCCAGTGATTTCTTCTAAAAAGAAATGATAGGTCACTACATGATTGCTGAAACAGGCATTCAACAAGTAATTCCTTCAAACGGGTATTTGTTAGGAAACTTGATCACTTGCTGAGACGGGCACTCAGTAAGAGAAAAACCTTAAGGATTGCTGAAACGGGCATTCAGACAATCAAAGATACTGAAACAGGTATTCAAGTATCAAAGGAAAATTCTGAGACGGGAACTCAGCAAAGAGCAAACTCACTTCTCATATTTTACCAAAAGATATCTCAAGACAAAAAGAATTTACTGAGACGGGAACTCAGAAATGTCTTTTAATTTAAGGAAATATGAGATACTTGATTAAGGGGAACTTTCAGCAAATAACAAGGCTGGTTACACAAATTCGCTGAAAAGATTCTTGTTCACTTCAGCAAGCAATCAAATCCCATAAATCTAGGTAAAATCAATTTGTGACGTTAATCGGGCACAGATAAACTCGCTAATAATCATGACATGAAATACAATCGTGGCCATTGATTTAAAGTAGTTTTTTATCTGACGGTTAATATTGCAAAGAGAAAGACTGCTTCTAACGGTTTTTGTTAGTGGACCACTACGCATTTAATGCAAAGGCTCCACTAACGCTGTTGAATCTCTGATTTACCCTTGTTGAGAACTCAAAAACGACTGAGCTTCTTGCACATCAAAGATACTATATGAACAAGGAGTTAGAGAAAGACAAAATTCTTTAACTCACATTTCCTTTCTCTGCAAATTTTTATAGCCTGTGCTGAATTCACTGTAACTCCGGACAAAAAGCAAAGTAATCTTTTTCATACATGATGAACCGGAATTTGTCAGATTCTAATTAATCAAACAAATTTGTATTTAGCCAAAGGCAATTCACAACTACAACGAAAACCGTAGTGTAGTAGCAGAATAACCTCGAGTGTCGATCTCTAAGGACTATAACTAGCTTTATCTAATCTAACTTAAAATATAAAATCAACAGACGACTTAGCAAAGGTTTTTCTTATCAGGTAATGGAAGTTAGTGATAGTATGATCATTCAAAGCATAGCAGGTTAATAATCATGCATGAAGTACCCGATCGTTTTGCATAGAGATCTTTGATCAATGAATTGTCCAATGTGTTCCGTTATTATTCAACACTACGAAGATAGAGGGCTTAGATAGGTCAAAGAAATAAAGCAATAACTCAAAGTCTGATTCGCTTTACCGCCATCAGCATAATTATTAACCCTTCGCTAAGAAATCACATACTGTCACCAACAATAGATTTAGCTACTCATAGATGACATGCAATCAACATAAATCATAGCAAGATTGAATGAAAACATGTTGAAAGATAAATAAATATGAATAGAAAAACTGTAAGATACAATGTTACCGAAGGTTGTCAATCTCCGAAGAATCGCGATCTCACAAGCTCCAAAACGATAAGAAAAAGTGTCTCCTATGCTAAGAATTCCCAGAACAGGCTCTCGAGAATTCTCCCCTAAAACTAATGAGAAAGGTATGAAAAAAGGTCTGAGAAAGTATGAAAAAACGGAGAAACTGAGCAACTATATATAGAGGTTCGGACACGTGTGGGGCGAGTCGCCCCACACACCGGGCGAATCGCCTGGTGTGGGGCGAATCGCCCCACGTCCCAGGCGAATCGCTCGGGAGGTGCTGTCGGCAATATACGCGTTTTTGGATTTCTTTTCCTTTCCGGACTCTGTTTTTGCCTTCTAGTGACCTTTTAGCCTTCAGACTCGACCCCTAGACTTCAAATCCTGTCTGGAATCTTCTAGATACTCCAAAAATGTCTCCGGAACACCAATTCTTCGTTCTCTTCAATATAATTGCTCGGAAAACCTCGTTTTCACCCAAAACCTGTAAAATAAAAACTAAAGGGAAACGTGACACTATTCTAATAAAATGCACTAAAATATAGCTAAATTAACATAGAGAATAGCTAATTGGTGAAAAAGGACTCAAATGAAAGTGTAAAATACACGTTCATCAAACTCCCCAAACAGAACCCTTGCTTGTCCTCAAGCAACTAAGCTAGAATCTAATGCAAAAACAATGCAACACAAAATTGGAGTCTCATGCCAAATGAAATGAACTAATCTATTGAATCTATCAAAAAACATATGAACACAAACCATACAAATCATAACATGAATATAGGTTGAAGAATGCCTCGATTGACTCATACACATTCACATAAACACTTATGTCAAGACAAGATAGTCTCTCGTAACATTCTCTGCCTGGACCTAGTCAGTGACGACGTAATGAAACATGTTAAAATACAAATGGTTATCCCGTGCCTATGAAACTGAGGACTTACTGCTATTCACCAAGTTAAGACTTTCCCTCAAAGAGGTCGAACCAATACTGGCTCTCATCAAACGAAGGAGGGTTCCTTAAAAAAGATAACTCTCCTCTATTCTACCCATCTCTCAAGCAAAGCCTTAAGCTATTCACCACTTCCTGAATGGCAGGACGAGGGTGGTCTAGAACAGATGACACTCAAACAAGCAAAAGACAGAAAATTACAACACGATTACAAACATTACAAAAATTGAAAAATGAGACAACACTTTGCTAAACTGCTTTTTTTGCTCTTTTTTGGACCCTTCTTTGCCTTTTTGGGGTCTTTTCTTTTTTTTTTCTTCTTTTTTATTTTCTTTTCCAACTTTTTTTCTTTTTTCCTGGAATTTTTCTTCTTTTTTTTTCCGATTTTTTTTAGCCAGCAATAGCACAACGAAAAAGAAATTAAAATGACATACAAACGACCTCCCCAAACCTATTCGAAAGAATAGGTTGGAGTACAAAATTTACGAAAAAGGAAAATAAACTCACAACACACATTAAAAATTGAAAAACAAGTCCAATGATAGCGTAACCCCCTCCCCAAACCTATTCGAAAGAATAGGTTGCAAACAAAGGATCACACAATCTCACACTCCCTCCTTCCTATTAGCAATCTCAAAGCAAGGTGAAGACTTGTTGCCTCTTAGGTACATAATTACTCGGGAAAACAACCATAAGATCCTAACATGCATCATCCTATTATAAAGGCCTTCGTGAACCGCAGTAGAGAAAACACCACTAAGTGATGTCGAGACTACCAAGCTTAACTAAGTGCAGTACATAAATGTGACAAGCCAAGCGAGAAAAACCTCAAACAAATTCATAGAGATGAAGCATATGATTAATGTCGTAATTAGTTAATCTACCCAATAAAAAGGTTCAAAAAATTTTGCAAACATGCAAGACTATCCTAGGATGAATGTAGTGTATGCAACTAGATACTAAAAAAGCGGTAAACGTGCAAATGCAAATGCAAAAAACTTCACGAGTTTATCATAAGCAAGACAAGTATAGAGATAACCAGCGATAACCCCCCCCCCCCCAAACTGAACGTCGTCGCTCGCCCCGAACGTCGAAAGTAGATTTAAGGTGAGAGCTAATACTTGTATAAGTGACCTATATTACTCAATCAAACTCGTGAGAAAACAAAACGGGTGATAAACGAGGTAAAAAGATCGATAATTTAGCATAATAGGAGAAAATCGAGTTCCCTCCGAAAATGCTAAATTATCATCTAGAGACGTATTTTATCACCAAAAACATACGAAAATATGAAAAACAACACAATGATATGCTAAAAACACACTAACCTTCAGTAGAGGCGGTAAGGGTAAGCTCAAGATGATCAACCTCCCTTTGATCACTAGATATCTCGAATTATGGCTTCACTCGTTGACCATTCACCTTGAAAGTATTGCCCGTCTTTGGATCAAAGAGTTCTACAGCTCCATGGGGAGCAACTTTGATAATTCCGTATGGTCCATCCCAACGAGTACGGAGCTTTACAGGAAATAGTCGAAGGCGAGAATTAAATACCAAAGCTTTTTTCCTAGGAATCAGTTCCTTACGCACTATACCACGATCATGATACTTCTTAGTACGTTCTTTGTAGATCTTGGCATTTTCATAAGCACCTAGGCGTAATTCATCAAGCTCATCTAGATGCAACAACCGTTCTTCGCCAGCTTTTCCCATATCAAGATTGAGTGCTTTGATAGCCCAATATGCCTTGTGTTCCAGTTCCACGGGAAGATGGCATGCTTTCCCATACACAAGTATGTACGGAGTGGTACCAATCACCGTCTTGTAGCTAGTCCTGTATGCCAAAAGTGCATCATTCAATTTTCCTGCCCAATCTTTCCTACTAGGCTTCACTACTCGCTCCAGGATCTTCTTAATTTGACGGTTGCTAACTTCAACTTGGCCCGATGTCTGTGGATGATATGGCGTAGCAACACTATAGTGGACACCGTATCTCATAAGAAGAGAGGCAAAGGTCCTATTGACGAAGTGTGAACCTCCATCACTGATGATAGTCCTAGGGCAACCAAACCTTGAGAATATTACTTCCTTCAAGAACTTCATAACAACCGCTCCGTCATTCGTTTTTGTGGGAATTGCCTCCACCCATTTAGTCACATAATCTACCGCAACAAGAATGTATTCATAACCTCCACTTGATGGAAATGGTCCCATGAAATCAATGCCCCACACGTCGAAAGGTTCGACCACAAGATTCCCTTTAAGGGGCATTTCGTCTTTCTTGCTAATATTACCACCTCGTTGACATGAGTCGCAATTCTTCACGAAAATTCGAGCATCTCGGTGTATTGTTGGCCAGTAAAATCCTGCTTGCAGTACTTTGCGAGCTGTTTTCAAGCCACTATAGTGTCCTCCACAATGAAGCTCATGGCAATGACTCAACACACTTTGTTGCTCTTCTTGTGGCACGCATCTCCTCAGAATTCCGTCAGCTCCTTCTTTGAAAAGATGCGGGTCATCGCATATGAAAGACCTGCAACGCTTGGCAAGAGCTCTCTTGTCGGAGGCTGAAAAGTTTGTGGGACAAACACTCATAGACAAATAGTTTACAATATCAGCATACCATGGCTCTTCATTAGCCTTCATCAAGTGTTCATCAGGGAGATCCTCATTAATAGGTATCGAATCAACAGGGATATTTGGTATTCTAGACAAATGATCAGCTACTAAATTCTCCCTACCAGCTCTATCCACTATGGTCAAATCAAAATCTTGCAGCAAAAGGACCCAACGGATTAATCTAGGCTTAGAATCTTGCTTAGCTATTAAATGTCTCAAAGCAGCATGATCAGTATGGACATTCACAGGATGACCAATTAAATAAGACCTAAACGTTTGTAAAGCAAAAACAACAGCTAAAAATTTCTTTTCAGTAGTTGTGTAGTTAACTTGCGCGGAGTCTAGAGTCTTACTAACATAATAAATCACACGATACTGCTTATCAACTTTTTGGCATAGAACAGCACCCATAGCAAAATTTGAAGCATCACACATAATCTGAAAAGGAAGATTCCAGTCAGGTGGCACAACAATGGGAGCAGAAACAAGCTTTTCCTTAAGGGTATTAAAAGCACCTAAGCACTCATTAGAAAAATGGAAAACCACATCTTTTGCAAGCAAGCTACTTAAAGGTTTAGCAATTTTCGAAAAATCCTTAATAAACCTCCTATGAAACCCTACATGGCCAAGAAAAGACTGCAATTCTTTCACACAAGTAGGTGGGAGAAGTTTTTCAATGATTTCGATCTTAGCCTTGTCTACCTCAATACCTCTTTCAGAAACTACATGTCCTAGAACAACGCCTTCCCTAACCATGTAATGACTTTTCTCGCAGCTTAAGGTCAAATTGCATTCAATGCACCTTTTCAAAACAAGATCTAATCTTTGCAAGCATTCATCAAACGAATCACCAAAAAGGGAAAAATCATCCATGAAAACTTCAACAAACTTAGTTACCATATCAGAGAAAACAGAAAGCATGCACCTTTGGAAAGTGGCGGGAGCGTTGCATTGCCCAAACGGCATCCTCCTATAGGCAAACGTTCCGAATGGGCAAGTAAATGTCGTCTTCTCCTGATCCTCCGGTGCAATCGGAATCTGGTAGAAACCTGATAAACCATCAAGAAAACAATAGAATTTCCGCCCCGCACACTACAAAAAATCCGTCATTTACGGATAAAATGACGCATTTTATCCGTCGGTAATTACCGACGGATCGGTCCCTTATAGCGACGGATGACAGATAACGAACAAAGTTGACCACTTTGTTCGTCATCCGTCGCTAAAGAGTACCGATCCGTCGATAATTTAGCGACGGATACCGTTATCCGTCGCTGAATTATGAAAAAAATTAAATAAAATTAAGCTTACCGACGGATAAGCTTATCCGTCGGTAAGCTTAATATATCGGATCGACCGACTTGCAGAACCTCCATTCTTTCTTCTTCTCCATTCTTCTTCTTCTCGTTTTTCTCTCTTCTCATCTCCATTTCTCCTTCAAAACTCCACCATTTTCATCCATTTTGGTAGCAAATTGAAGCTTATTGCACAAGCAACAAGGAACAACCTTCAATTCGAAGTTTTTTTGGTCAACTTGTGCAAAATCAAAGGTATGAACTCTAACCCTTATTTGATTTTTAATTTGGGAATTATCCAATTGTTGGTTAAATTGTCAAATGTATATTACATAGTAGTTGATACAAGTCTATTTTGCTTAAATGTGTAGTTGATTGTTGTTAAAATTGAGTAATGAATCGATTTGGGAATTTTATTAATTTGGGGATTTCTTAAATTATGGAAATGTATGTTAGTATTAAGTAGATATTAGTTGTTATAATTGAATGTTAGTTTTGGATTATGTTAATTTGGGTTTGTTAATTAAAATCGAGACTTAGATCAGTTTAGGGCTTTTTTTAGTTTTGTATTTGATCGAATTTCATGTTCCATAACTAGGTTATGTACCTATATAAGGTTAATTTTGTAGTTGAATACGATAAATTGAGTAATTTATGAAAATCGAGACTTGTAGTTCAATTTGGGGGTTTTGAAATAAAGTGAAAATGGGTTCGAGATGATGTTAGGTTAGAGATGATGTTCATATGGTTGTTGTTGACAATGCTAGGCTAGAGATGATGTTGTTGATGGTTGGTTGATTGGTGATAAGGTTGATGATGTTAGGCTAGAGATGATGTTGTTATATGGTTGATTGGTGATATGGTTGATAATGTTGGGCTAGAGATGATGTTCATATGGTTGTTGTTGATGATGCTAGTCTAGAGATGATGTTGTTGATGGTTGGTAAATTGGTGATATGGTTGATGATGTTAGGCTAGAGATGTTTTTGTTATATGGTTGATTGGTGATATGGTTGGTTGATGATTATAATTTTTCCTTAAATTTAAATGAAATGATTATAAAATGATTATGATGTTAACTTCAAATGTGTATAAGACATATAAATATCCTTAAAACTACATTTCTAAATATGAATATTGAAAATGTATGAATTTAATAATTAAAGAATTTCAGGTTAGTGGATGATGTACCACGACGCCCTATACAGGATAAAGATGGGCAGTTTGCCTTGCACGAGGATCATTTTGTAGAGTTAGAGTTGGAGGAACCTTTAATTGGTAATAAATTATGTTGCTATGTATATTCACTTGTATGTGCATTTACGTTAATTGATAATGCTTTATATTGTACGTGCATATTTCATATCATTATACTAACCTTGATATTGTTTTATTTGTAGATGCCGAAACCTAGGTGCAACTACATTCCACCCGAGTTACGAGTTCCTGGAGCTCCAGGGTACGAGCAGGGTGTAGTTCCATCCATCATTGGATTCTCGGAGGGGAGTAGCTCCTCATCGTCAACCAGGAAGAAGAAGGCTAAGTTTGACCCATTTGCGAACCTACCTGATGATGGTTGCCCATACGTGACGCCGACCCTGATGATGGTTGCCCATACGTGACGCCGACCCATTTGCGAACCTACCTGAGGTTGCCTAACGGGTTTGGCATCTTGTTCTAGAGTGATGTTGTGCACACACCGAGTAGGGCTAATTCCCTTGATATCACTAATCCCCCATCCTATAGCTGCAGAATTTTCTCTCAAAATTTCAATTAGCCTACTTTCTCCATCATTGGAGAGATGTGAGGAGACTATCACAGGCTTCTTCTGATTTTCTCCTAAGTAGACATACTTGAGGTGCGCAGGAAGTGGCTTTAATTCTAAGCGAGGCTCTTCAGGAAATTTACTTTCTTCCTCTTCTTCATCTAAGGGTTCAAGCACTTCTTCTCCTACGGGAATTTCCGGGGTGCTATCCATTATTTCAACTAGTTCCCTTGCTTCTTCGGTCATGTAGCACGTCTCAGCTTGCATGGTTAGTGCCTCCTCAAGGGGTTCACGATTATCATAGCAATGATGAAATTCGGAAATCACAGAATCATAGCAATCGACAAAATTTAACTCTTCCACGACTTCCTTATCTCCGATGCTACATCCTACCAATTCAATCTTCTCACCCATTACCTCCATGGTTATTTTCTTGCCCTTAAGTTCAGGGCATGTGTTGGTAGTTTCCATGAATGGTCTCCCAAGTAGTACTACGTGCTCGCGAATATGACTCTTTCCCTCGTCTGCAGACTTCATTACTACAAAATCAACTGGAATTATCAATTTGTCCACCTTCACAAGGATATCCTCTATTATCCCGACTGGCCTCTTCACACTTTGGTCCGCCATTTGGACAACCATATCAGTTGGTGTCAATTCTGCGAGATCCAGGGCCTTGTATACCGAATAGGGCATTAAGTTAATGCTAGCCCCCAAGTCAAGCATTGCCTTCGTAGTTCGACCATTCCCCAAAGCGATGTTGATGATGAAACTTCCATGATCTTTTTTCTTCACAGGTAATCCGACAATTGAATTGACCGTCTCAACCCCATTAACTTCCTTTCCTGAAGTAACCCTTCTGTTCTTCATCTCACGAAAGAATTTCGTATAAGCTGGAATGTTTTGGATTAATTCTAAGAGAGGCACATTGACTTCAACTTTTGAGAGGCGTTGGAATAGAGGTGACTCTTGAATATCCTTCTTGGCTGGCTTGATCCGACTTGGGAATGGTACATGTGGTTTCGGAGGCACATATGGATTAGAAGATTTATGAAGTACTACTGGCGTAGGAGTTCCCACTTCGACTTCATCATCAACCATGTCTTCTATAGATGGGCTTGGTCCATCATCCTTCTCTTGAGGTTATTTAGAACTTTCACTAACCTCTTGTTCTATGCTTGGTCCTGCATTGTCGGTACCAGAAGATTCAACACGTTTAGGACGCAAGAAGTTAGGAATTTTGGTCATCTTTCCTCCACGGAGTAGTAGATTCACTTCTTCGTACTCAGTTTCCTCGGTTGTAACATTTGGAAGTCGCTTGGGATCAGCTTCAGGTGTCAAAACGGGGGAACTGGGGTCGTCTAGTTCCCTGGAGCTGGAGGGTGATTCGCCCCTACCCCGGGCGATTCGCCTGGGGAGGGCCGAATCGCCTCCAATTCTCTGCCTGTGGGGGGCGATTCGCCCCCCGCACCGGGCGGTTCGCCCCCCACTTCCAAGGGGGCGTCTTC
The DNA here is from genome assembly GCA_028274465.1 of Plantago ovata. NCBI lineage: Eukaryota > Viridiplantae > Streptophyta > Magnoliopsida > Lamiales > Plantaginaceae > Plantago > Plantago ovata. Next base: position 35,674,461 of record CM051458.1, read on the forward strand.
GACTGCTTTTCCGCACTTCTCACACTTCAACAAGCTAAGTTCCTCGATAAGCTGCTCAGTTACTTCGACTGCTTCAAAAGCCTTTTCGATGCGAAGATTATTTTCAGCTTGTCCTGCGTGTGCTATCTCAAAAACATTCTCAATGGCTTTAATCCCTGCGTAAAACGCAAGTTCTTCCTCCTCACTAATATCTTCGTCTTCAGAATATCCTTCGTATAAGCCTTCAGTTTCCCCCCGATTTGAATTCCCATTGGTGACTTGACTCGACATTAGCCTCTCAGACTGTGCAGATCCACTGGCGTACTTTTGAAAGACCTTCACTGCCTCTCCAACTGTACATTCTTCTAATCCTCCACACATCCCATCCACTTGAAGCCTAACATCATCACGTAGACCACCAACAAAATACCAAATCAGTTCTCCGTCATCGAAACGGTGATGGGGGCACTCACGTTTATACAGCTCAAAACGTTCGTAGGTGTCACAGAACCGCTCATACTCTCCTTGCTGGAAGTGTTCGATCCGACTCCGCAAGGCAATCGTCTCATGGTAAGGCATGAAACGTGCCAAGAACTCCTCTACTACTTGGCCCCAGGTTCTCAGTGATTCTGGTGCTAACCTTGCTATCCAAATTCTTGGTTCGTATCCCAGAGCAAAAGAAAATAATTTCCTGCATAATTGTTCCTCGGTGAACCCCTTTGCTGGAACTTTTGCTATTTCTTCCTCAAAGGATCTGATGAAGCTTAACGGATTCATCCCCACTCCATCTTCGAACCTCGGTATCCTTCTCACTACAGAATTCGTTACCTCATACCCCAATAACTCTTCTTCCAAGTATATAGCTGACCCTTTCTTGACTTGCAAAAACGTAGGTGTTAAGCGAGCTTTTAAGGTCGTCATACTTGGAAATCTGGAACAGGAGTAACTCAAAACTAAAATTTAGTCTCGTTAGAAGTCTCGAAAATCAAGAAAATTCCTGGAAATCACTATAAAATCGAAAAAGACTAATACTACTAAGACTAGGAATTGAATGCTGAAAATATAAATAAGCTAAACAGAAAAAAGGAGTATATTCCCCGCCAACGGCACCAATTTGATGAACCGGAATTTGTCAGATTCTAATTAATCAAATAAATTTATATTTAGCCAAACGCAATTCACAACTACAACGAAAACCGTAGTGTAGTAGCAGAATAACCTCGAGTGTCGATCTCTAAGGACTATAACTAGCTTTATCTAATCTAACTTAAAATATAAAATCAACAGACGACTTATCAAAGGTTTTTCTTATCAGATAATGAAAGTTAGAGATAGTATGATCATTCAAAGCATAGCAGGTTAATAATCATGCATGAAGTACCCGATCGTTTTGCATAGAGATCTTTGATCAATGAATTGTCCAATGTGTTCCGTTATTATTCAACACTACGAAGATAGAGGACTTAGATAGATCAAAGAAATAAAGCAATAACTCAAAGTCTGATTCGCTTTACCGCCATGAGCATAATTATTAACCCTTCGCTAAGAAATCACATACTATCACCAACAATAGATTTAGCTACTCATAGATGACATGCAATCAACAGAAATCATAGCAAGATTGAATGAAAACATGTTGAAAGATAAATAAATATGAATAGAAAAACTGTAAGATACAATGTTACCGAAGGTTATCAATCTCCGAAGAATCGCGATCTCACAAGCTCCAAAACGATAAGAAAAAGTGTCTCCTATGCTAAGAATTCCCAGAACAGGCTCTCGAGAATTCTCCCCTAAAACTAATGAGAAAGGTATGAAAAAAGGTCTGAGAAAGTATGAAAAAACGGAGAAACTGAGCAACTATATATAGAGGTTCGGCACGTGTGGGGCAACTCGCCCCACACACCGGGCGAATCGCCTGGTGTGGGGCGAATCGCCCCACGTCCCGGGCGAATCGCCCGGGAGGTGCTGTCGGCAATATACGCGTTTTCGACGCGTTTTTGGATTTCTTTTCCTTTTCGGACTCGGTTTTTGCCTTCTAGTGACCTTTTAGCCTTCAGACTCGACCCCTAGACTTCAAATCCTATCCGGAATCTTCTAGATACTCCAAAAATGTCTCTGGAACACCAAAATTCTTCGTTCTCTTCAATATAATTACCCGGAAAACCTCGTTTTTCACCCAAAACCTGTAAAATACAAATTAAAGGGAAACGTGACACTATTCTAATAAAATGCACTAAAATATAGCTAAATTAACATAGAGGATAGCTAAATTGGTGAAAAAAGACTCAAATGAAATTGTAAAATACACGTTCATCAATACATTTCTCACACTATATAAGAAATGGCCCCAAAGAGACAGTCCTCTAAGACCTCAAAGTCATCAAAGGTTGACAGTGCTGGAAAAAGCACTGCTCCGGTTATAACTCCGGCAACCAACACAGTGAAAATTGTGTTGAAGAACGACCGAGTAACAGAAAGACCCATGCCGCCTGCATATCTTGACAATGCAAAGTGTGAAATGATGATGCAATGGGGCGGATTTGCCAAAGAGAAGTATATACGATACTTCTATGAACAAGAACTAGATGGAGAAAATGAGGAGGCTTGACTTGATAAAACAACAAGGCCTTACTCTCTTCATAACTGCTCGCCCTAAGAAAGTGAGTATGTTAGACACCATGGAATTCTACAACAATGCAGAAATCCAGACTCTGACTGATGGTCAAGGAGTCACTGGAAAAGTGATTTCCACCACAGTTCAAGGTGTGCAAATCGTCCTGAAATGGACTGATTTAGCCAACATCTTTCAGATTCCAACTATTTGAACTGAAGATGACATCACTGCCACTGACGAAGAAATCGAAGCCTTCTACAGTGATGTCAGAAATGAGAAAATGAAGAAAGGAGAGGTTGCTCCCGTGACTTGGACAAAGCACGTTAAGAGGAAGCATCTCTGCCATTCACTTGGTCTAGTAGCTCTGCTACTCATCAAAGTCTTAGACTCCCAAGTCGGAGGAATAGACCAAGTAGGCTTGAGAAGGTGGCCTCTGCTGATGCATATACATGAGAACAAAACTGAGCTCAACTGGGCAAAGTACATTTTCAACAGACTTGTTGATTGTGTTACCAAATTCAAGGTCAAGGTTGAAGACAACAAGGTCTCACCTACCTTCCCGGTCATGTATGGACTAAAAATATGCTATATCCTTGAACACTTCAGGATTCAGCTGAGAAACCCATTGCCGATTAAGAAATCAGTATGCAATGTGGGAAGAGCCTTCTACAAGCAAAATGGACCTAAGCTTGCTGATAAGAAATCAAAGAAGACAACAGCTGCAAATGTTGTCAGCACAAGTCAGCAAGAAAGGTATACTACAGCTGCATATGTTGTCACCACTAGTCAGCAAGACAAGACTCCAACAGCTGAAAAAGTTGTTGATGAAACTGCTGTAGATGGTGATCAAGATAAGTGTACAACAACCGTTGCTGAAAATGCAACTACTGATGTTGCTGCTCGAGAGAAACTGGAAAAATCTAAGAAGAAAAAGAGGAAAGCTGATGATGACACTCAAACTGCAGCTTCATCAGCTAACCCCATCCCTAAGAGGAAACGGACAAATAACCCAAGGAAAAAAACACTGGCTCGCAAGTCAGTTCCAGTTGTCCACGATTTTTCGGATATACTCCAGTAGTTGCTGATACACAAGTTCCAGTAGATGTTGATGAAGTGGTTACTGAAACCTAATTCAGCAATGTTGAAGTGTTTGCAGAAGCCTTCAACAATAAACTTAATGTTGATACATCTGCTAAAACAAGACCACAAGGCAGTGGAAACAAAATTCCTGCCCCAATGCCAGATATCTACATTGTAGATAATTTTGATGCTAAAAAGATGGTTGTTGAACAAGCAATTCATCAAGTTACTGAAACCACAATTACTGAGACTATAATTGCTGAAGAACCAGTTACTGAGACTGCAATGGTTCAAGTCCCAGAAATTGCTGAAACACCACAAGAGACATTATTCGACGATGCATCTCGTGATGCTGAGAATACTGGACCTAGTTCACCGAAAACATCCATTGACAAAGTTCAGCTGGTGCTGACAGCACTGAGCCAGCAAATGGAATTGGAGATTGAAGACACCTCCAACAAATCAGTAGATGTTTTCATGACCAGCAGTGAACTCAAAGGTCAAGATGTCTCTGCTCAACTTGTCATTTCAGAGACAAGGGAGATTGCTGAATCTGCACAGCCTTCTCAAAAAGAGCAAGAAAAGAAGTCTGCTGAAGAACAAGTCCCAGATATTGAAGAAGTTGTCGTTGCTGAAAGGACTGAGTCACCACCTGCCCTTCTTCAGCAGGTAGTTAACTCAACCATAAGCAAAACTTCACTATCTGAAACTCATTCTTTTGCTAATATAATGATTTCTTTACAGACTTCTCAAGATACAAGTCAGAAGGTTGCTGAAACTTCTGCACCAGAATTCACACTTCTTTTTCAGCAGGTAGATGAAGTTTTTGGTAATTCAACTAAGTTTGAAACTTAGTGCTTGTATCTAACTTAAAATTATTTCAGGATGAACAATTCAAGGATGCTTCTAAAGCTCCTGAAGCAATTGAAATAGTACCAGCACAAACAAGTGTGCAATATGAGCTTGCTGAATCTCAGCAGGTAAATCATGTTCCAGCTTTTGACTCTAAAACTATTCTCCAAAACTTTCCTGAACTTAATTTTATTCTTTTTCAGGCTCAAAAGGAGACCACTGAAGTGGTTCACGTCATTGAAGATCTGAAAGTAAGTTCAGAAGAACTTTACTCGGACTTCAAGAAAAATACCTTGACCAGAGTTGCTAAGTCTGTCAGCAACTGGCAAAGGTACAGAAGAATGGACTTTTCTGATCTTCACCATCATCTGTCCAATGAGAAAAAGTGACTTTCTCTGCTGAAACTCGAGACGTTTGTGCACTCAATACTTCCAGAAGAGTTGACATATTCTCAGCTCATGAGCTCAAGTCTGATTGGTCTAATCAGAGAGAATATGAAAGCTAAATTCAAGAGTGCCTCTCCAGCTGAACAAGTTGTGATGCTCAAGGGTTCCATTGTACCCGTGGTGGCTAACCCCCACAAAATCAATGAAGAAGAGGAAGTTACAAGTATCGCTCTATACAAACATCTTGAGTTGGTCATATTGACGGACGATGATGAAGAAGAAGAGGATGAGAACATTCCTAATGATCCAAGTGATGATGAAGGAAAAGATTCTAAGGACAAAAAGGATGACGATGATGATAATCAAGGTCCTAGTCCTGATACTGGTGGACTTAAACTGACAGTTGCTGAGACTGAACGTCATGATACTGAAAATCAGCAAGCTGATCACACACCAAGTCAGCAACAAGAATCCAATCCTGCTCCTGCTGAGACAAGTACTCCAGCAACTGAACAAGTTGCTGAAACTGAAGAAGAGTACGTCAGAAAGCGTGCTGAAATGAATTTAGGCAAGAATAAGCTTTCTGATGCCGAGTTATCTTTACTCGATGCCAAGGTCACTGAACCAAACCTTGATGATGAAGAAATGGATGAAGATTATCAAAGAGCACTTCAAAACAGTCTACAGATTCATGCAAGGCATACGCAGAATCTAGACATTGCTCAATCTTCAGGAGTGAAGCATACGGAAGTCCCCTCCCTTCCACTTACTACTGGTGAAACTCCAGTTATTAAATCTCAAGCGTTGCCCTCAGCAACCACTCAATCAAAAGTTACTACTGGTGAAACTCCAGTTGTTGAGTCTCAAGCGTTGCCCTCAGCAACCACTCAACCAAAAGGGAATGAAGCTACAGATTTAGGAACCAAGGTTGTTGGCCTTGATGAATCTGATGATGAAGAAGATCTCTCAGCAAATGAAGATGATCTAACAAAGAAAGATGAACCTACAGTGGTTACAATTCCTCCTCTTGATGATGAAAATGATGTAGGAGATGACATAAGATGCCATTTGCTGACCAAAGATGATCAATTCGCTACTGAGCTTAAAGTTCATTCCTTAACTCCTTCTTTAGTGCCGTTTCCACATATGGAGGATTTTACTCCAAGAATTTTGGCACTAATGGAAGTCCACAAAGCCTGCAAAGAAGAAGACGATGCACTGCTTGTTGAGAGTCCGCTTGACATCAGCAAAATACTAGCTACTGTGCTGAAACGCACTACTTCTCTTACCATAGCTCAGAAAGACATAAGTCTACATCATAAAAGCTATGAAGAAGATGTCAGTCAAGCACTCAAACTGGCAAAGTCTGCATTGAAAAAGGCTCAGGCTTTCATTGAAGAAAAAGTCGAAAATGAGCGCAGACATGAGGAAAATTTGGTGAGTATAAAACAAGAATTGTCAAAGCTGACCGCTGATCAGCAGACAATTATTCTTAAGTACAATAGCCTAAGCACTCTTGCTGAAAATTGCAATGAGTTTTTCTCTCTGCACATTACTCCAATGATGCAATCCATGTCTAAGGGGAAGATAAACAAAGAAAATCTTCAAGAAAGAAAACCCCTGCTAAAGCGCAATTGACAATAGAACCTCTTGCTGAAAGAGAGCAAAGTTCTAAAAGACAAGCTGAAACAGATTCTGAGTTGAATTCAGCAAATCTGAAAAAGAGAAGAACTTCTGCTGAAACTCATGAATACTATCATACTGAGAGTCATCAAGATCTGAATGAAGATGATGATGATGATGCAATCAGACAATAGCTCAAGCTATAAGAGCTAGACCAATTACAGCCCTAACTCCGTCTGGCCACTCAAAACATTTCTCTTCTGACTCAAGATCTTCAGCAAGAGATCAAGAAAATGCAAAGTCAAGCAGAAGAAGGCAAAGACAGGAAGAAAAGAGGCTAGCCAGCATTGCCATTGGCTCCGACATTGATTACACAAAGACCAGCAATGAGGAACCAACTCAAAATGTGATCAGAAATGTTCATGGTTGCTGGATCTTAAAGCTGGAAGATGTATTGGCAAATGATTTCTTTCCAACTGCTGTACTGAATCAAATGTACACTTGGATCGAATTGAAGGTGAAAAGAAACGAAAGGGATCCTCCTCCCTACCCAAGAAACATTGCTGGGAGATGGCTGAATCTAGAAGTCTTAGTAAGAAGAACATCTATTGGAAAGCAAATGAAGCAAGAGCCCGATTTAATCAAACCAATTGATGTTGCTTACTACTCTGACCCTCTAACCAAGAAGTCAAAGAAGAAATATGGCTTGATTCCTTATGAGTATTTCTATCTCACTGCCAAGGATCAAGAAGAAGATCTTCTCTGGTTAAGGAAGATTCATGCTAACAAGGGAATTTCAGATACACAACGTCTCCATGCCAGCAATTGGGGCATGCACTTGTGGGTGTTGCACTACAAAGAAATGAATGGTGAAAACCATCATTATACCGCCTGCAAGAACGCAAGGATCATTCAGCTCGAAGTCCGTAAGCTACTTGAAGATTACGAAAAGGACTGTGTTGAATTTTCTGCGCTTGCTGAGAAAAGTGTAAGGGAGATTCTGAGAAAATCTTCTGCTGGAAGAGCTTAAGTCCCTTGTAAAAGCTTTGTTTAGTTTTGTTTGCTGATTTATGTAGTTATCTCTTAACTTTCTTGTAAACTTACTGAAAGATAACTATCAACAACAAAGCTTTTGACGACTCTTATTGGTTTTTGATTATGCAATCTACTTATGCTTACTATTTTATTATTCAAGTATACTTGCATTAATCAACTGATTTATTCAACATAAGAAACCTCTAAAAGGGTAACAATTAATTTAGCCATGGATTGCTAACATCAAAAAGGGGAAAATTTGTTAGGAAACTTGTAATTTTGATGAGCAATTAACCATGCTAAATTAAGGAAAGTCCAGTAACTAGTACTCTTAAGGTCCATAGGAATTTACAATTTTTAGAGGACATTGTAAAAGAGGAACGTTTGCTGAAGACTTAGAGTAGGTGCTAGATAGGTGTTTTAACCGCTTATGATGTATCTTGTTATCTAAAAAGAAAAACAACCTATTGAAGCATTTGCTGATGATGTACTTTGTTTACACAAACAAACTATTGAAGCATTTAGAACCGTTCAGAAATTTGAAGAATTCGAAGATTGAAGACTAGTAGATTTCTGAAGATGGTATCTACAAAGGCACATGTTGCTCAGAAAGTGGAAACTTCAGCAACAACTTGCATAAGTGAAAAAAGTTGTGCTTGCTGAAACTGAGACTGACCACTTGCTGAAGAACATATGTGACCTCCTTGCTGAAAGTACTTGCATTTGCGCTCCAACTTTCATATTTGAATTTCATTCAAATGAACATTAAATGCAAAGCATGCACGCGAAGGACATGAAGACTAGAAGCCAAATAAAGGACGCTGCTGAAAGTACAAAAGCAAGATAGTGACATCTTAAGGAACAAAGCCTTAGAATTTGAAATTCAAACGGCTCCCTTGATTCACTATAAATAGAGGTCATTCGGCAAAGAGTTGAAGTGTGTCAACAACGTGATCAAACTATCACTTGTGCTTAAACTCACATACCCTTCAAACACTCTTTACTGCCATTGATCCGTTCCAAGACTTAAAGCTTGAAAAAGCTACTTGTGAAGAAGTAGAACATACACGGCTAAGAAATTAGTTAAGTGTTCTTTCTTTCGAACAAGAACTAGTCTTGACACCAGAAACAATCAAACTTGTTTACTGCAAAGTATTCAAAGTTTTATTTCTTAGATTACTTGTTGTAGCTGAATAAGTTATAATCAAGTTATCTCATCCCAAACCTCTCTAACTGAAAATACACCCTTTCAGGCGTGAAATTCAGGGGGAACTTAATCGAGCATAGTGTTGCTGATTATAAGTCCCAAGTTTGGTGGAGAACAAGGTTTCGTTCTCTAGTTAGGTTGGAAACGAAGCAAGTGTGCTTTGGTTTATGTTGAATCGCTCTAGATAGGTGTTGTAAGGAACCTCAAACTTATCTTAGTGGATTTGGTCCTAGAAAGGACAAAGTGGATTTGTTGAGAGATTACGCCACTCTCAGATACCACTATAAAAAGTGTTTGTGTGATTTACTTACTGCATTTAGTTTTCAGCAAAGCATATCTATCTGTACATTGTCACTCTGTTCACTTGCTGAAACTATCACTTACTGACAAAGCACTTATTGTACAAAGACTCCGCTCTATGATTTTAAGTATCAGCAAAACTCGTTACTGAAAAGTAACTAGTGCTTGCTGAGAAAGTTAAGTATCAGCAAACTCATTACTGAAAAGTAATAAGCCCTTGCTGAGAAAGTTTTTAAACGACGAAAGTTTGAAAAGACTATTCACCCCCCCCCCCTCTAGTCTTTTCTTGTTGTTTAAAAGGACCAACAATAAGCAACTTGCAACTAAGGACCGCCTACAGTTTTTTGGCATTGCAACGGACGAGAAATGCTGCTTTTGTGGGCTGGACGAATCTGTCAAGCATCTATTCTTCAGCTGCACAAAAACTGCATTGATTTTGCGTTATGTGATGCGTTGGTGCCGCTCGAATATGCGCTGGAATGATTGAGACAGCGGCGTAAGAGACATGAACAGGAGATTAGAGGGGAAAAGGTGGAAAGCAAAGATATCGAACGGCCTCATTGCTGAATGTATTTATGGGATTTGGAATGCACGGAATGCCTATATATCTTCCAACAAAAGGTGATTGATGCAGCACAGATTAGCGCGAATGCCATCCAAACGATCGTCAAACGCAGCAATCTGTATCCTAGAGTAAAAGAACCAGCTTATGATCTAGTCTTTGGTTAGAATTGATGTCTTTCGTAGGTTTACTTGCTTTATTGCTTTGTTAATCTTGGGTGGCCTGGACGATTTGTGTCGGTCTTTTTTTACTGACCTTGTTTGGAGTTTTAATGAGAAGATCTCGTACTGTTTTTAAAAGAAAAAAAAGGGAGAGAGAGAAAGGGAGGTTATCAAATTTGTGTAACCGGTTTTAAATTTTGGACCCTGTTCTGTTATTAGAATCCGTTGGAAATACTCAAAAGTGTTCCAACAAGGTTTCAACAATGTTATACTTCACAAACTTGGTGTGGAACATTGTTGAAAATGCTCTTAGACCTGTACAGGCCGCAGCCAGAGGCCCAAAAACTCTCGCGTTTTTGGGCCTTTTGGCCACCTCCGCGTTTATGCTAAACGCGGAGGTTAAATTGGCGCCAGCCAATAGACGTGTGGACTCCACTTGTTTTTATTTTTATTTTTTTCTTTTTAATTTTTTTTTGTTTAAATTTAAAACGGTCATAACTTTTAAATAAAAATGCTAAAAATAAATAAAAATTACCAACGGTCATAACTTTTCGAGATGTATAAATAGACACCAATCTTGGATATGTTTGTTCACATCTTCTCCAACTCATTTTTCCCTTTATAATTAAACTCAAAACACTTTCCACACTCCAAAATCCTTTCCATTCTATTTTCCCATCCACCAAAATAAATCCCGAGCAACGACGCTATCTTGATTACTTGAGAAATAGCGATCCTTGATTCCCATCCATCTATAAACTTGATTTCGTATGAGATTCTTTACAACAAATCTTCCTTCTTCTTTGAAAAAAAATGACGTGCAAGGCTTAGCCTTGTCTTAGCCGCGTTGTTAGGAAACTTGTAATTTTGATGACCAATTAACCATGCTAAATTAAGAAAAGTCCAGTAACTAGTACTCTTAAGGTCCATAGAAATTTAGAATTTTAAAGGACATTGTAAAAGAGGAACGTTTGCTGAAGACTTAGTGTAGGTAATAGTTAGGTGCTTTAGTTTGCTGATGATGTACTTTGTTTTTACAAATGAACTATTGAAGCACTAGAACCGCTCAGAAACTTGAAGATTCGAAGACTGAAGACTTAGAAGAATTCTGAGAAAGGTATCTACAAAGGCACATGTTGCTCGGAAAGTGAGATTTTCAGCAACAGCTCGCATAAGTGAAAATCTATATGACAGAGTAGGTTGTGCTTGCTGAAACTGAGACTGACCACTTGTTGAAAGACATATGTGACCTCCTTGCTGAGGAAGTACTTGCATTTTGGCTCCAACGTTCACATTTGAATTTGATTCAAATGAACATTATATGCAAAGTAGGCACGCGAAGAACATGAAGACTAGAAGACAAATGAAGGACGTTGCTGAAAGTACAAAAGCAAGATAGTGACATCTTAAGGTCCAAAGCCTTAGAATTTGAAATTCAAACGGCTCCCTTGATACACTATAAATAGAGGTCATCCGGCAAAGAGTTGAAGTGTGCCAACAACGTGATCAAACTCTCACTTGTGCTTTAAACACTCAAAACTTCTATACTCTCTTTACTGCCAATTGATCTGTTCCAAGACTTAAGCTTGAAATAAAAGCTACTTGTGAAGAAGTAGAACATTCACGGCTAAGAAATTAGTTCAGTGTTCTTTCTTTTGAACAAGAACAAGTCTTGGCACCAGAAACAACTTAACTTGCTTACTGAAAAGTATCACAAGTTGTGTTTCTTTAGATAACTTGTTATAGCTGAAAAGTTATACTTAAGTCATATCATCCCAAACCTCTCTAACTGATAAACACCCTTTCTCAGGCGTGAAATTCAGGGGGAATTAATCAAGCATTGTGTTGCTGATTATAACAAGGTTACAGTGGAGAAGTTTGGTGGAGAACAAGGTTACAGTTCTCTAGTTAGGTTGGAAAGGAAGCAAGTGTGCTTTGGTTTCTGAAGAATCATTAGTGATAGGATTTGTAAGGAACCTCATATCTTATCTTAGTCGATTCAGTCCTAGAAAGGACAAAGTGGATTAGTTGAGAGATTACGCCACTCTCAGATACCACTATAAAAGTGTTTGTGTGATTTACTTTACCGCATTTAGTTTTCAGCAAGCTACACTTATTGTACACTGTCACTCTACTCACTTGCTGAAACTAGCACTCTCTGAAAAGCACTTATTGTATAAAGTCTTCCGCACTCTGTTTTTAAAGTACCAGTAAAACTCTTTACTGAAAACTAACAAGTGCTTGTTGAGAAAGTTAAGTACCAGCAAACTCATTACTGAAAAGTAATAAGCACTTGCTGAGAAAAGTTTTTAAACGACGAAAGTTTGAAAAGACTACACCCCCCCCTCTAGTCTTTTTTTGTTGTTTAAAGGGACCAACAAGTGGTATCAGAGCCAGGTTCTTTAACCTTCAGCACTGAACCTAATCCCCTTAGGTGCTTTCCGTAAATCACTTTCACTTGATCAGTTTGGTAGTCTTTTGCTGACAGGATGTCGCTAGGAGACGCTCCCTTGCTGAAGCTGGAAAACTATGAAAAATGGCGAAACAACATGATGCTACATCTTGAGGCCATTAGTGATGAAATGGTTACTTTCATAAATGATGGACCTATCAAGATCACTAAACTTGAGAGAAGTATTCCTCACAAAACCACGGATACTGCTGGAAAGGAAACTATCTTAGGAGAACCGGTTGATACCTCCGTTCCAAAACCAAGAGAGGAATGGACTTCCGACGAAGCCAAAATATTCCGTCTTGATGGCCAAGCAAGAAACATCATTATTCGATCAACTCCAGATACTATACAGTGCAAACTGTGGGGTGCCAAAACTGCTAAGGAAGCTTGGAAAATGGTTCAAGATCTTTGTGTTGGATCTGACAAAACCAAGGAAAACAAACTCGAAGTGCTAAAGTTAAAGTTCCAAAACTTTAAACAAGGTACAAATGAGTCACTGGAAGAATTGGATTTCAGATTCACAACTCTAGTGAGTGAGATGGCTGCCTTAGAAGTTGGAAACTTCTATTCAGATTCTGAAAAGGTGAAAATCATTATTAGAAGTCTGAGTCAAGAATGGATCCATACCCAGAACTTCTATTACAATCAAGGAATGCCAAATATCACTCCAACTGAGTTGTTCTCTCATCTTGCTACTGTCAACTACGAGACAAAGCAAAGAGAAAATGTGTTTGCTGAAAAATCGCAAAACATTGCTCTTGTCGCAAAGCCATCATCTTCTGAAAAGAAGAATGATAAAGAACCTGCTGATAAAAACGATATTGTTGTTAGAAATATGAAGAAATTCATCAGTAAGGAACTTGAAAGGCGAAAAGCAAAAGAGAAGCTGAAAAAGCATCTTGGTAATAACTACCATAAATACAAGAATGAAGCTAGCTCGCTGAACAAGCAAGCTCAGCAAGCAAACTCCTCTGCTTTTATTTCAAAAAGTCTGGACACTTCAAAGCAAATTGTCCTTTGCTGAAAGGCAAATCTGCTGAAAAGAAGAAGAAGTTCAAAAGGGCTTTGATTGCTGAAGAAAAGAAAAAGTTTCAAGCAAAAATCGATGCTCTTTGCATTGAAACAAGCTCTGAAGACAGTGAGGTAGAGAGCTCAGACACTAAAGAAGAAGAAGCCACTCTTTATGTAGGCATTGGCAAGAAAGTTTGTGGAATAGCTATGGAAGCTTATCCAAATGTGTCAAACTACGAATTATGCCTCATGGCCAGTCAGGTAAATTTTCCTACCTCTGACTCTGATTCAGAAAGTGAAGATGACATTGACCTTGATAGAATTCAAGGAGAAATCGAAAGATTTGAGAAAACTCTGAGCAAACAGCAAGAGAAACTACAGAATGCTGAACTTCTGACTAAGCAAACTACTGAAAAGTATGTCTTGTTGAGCGTTGAGTCAGAAAAGAAGGATGCTGAAATATTGCATCTCAAGAAGTTAATTGCTGAAGCTACAGATAAGAATGCTCGAATGGCAATAGAATTGGAAGAGTATCAGTCCTCAATTCTAAAGTTAGTTGCTGAATACAAGAAATGAAAAAGATGAAAGTCAATTTCAAATCTTATGTTGATGCTAGTAACACGCTGACTGAACTAAACTTTTATCTGAGAGATCCATCTCAGAAAGAAGATTTAGGTGCAACGTATGAAGGTGACGATGTAATAATCTTGAGTAAAGACAAGTCACCAATCACCTTTGTTCGTGCAACTGATAGTGGTCAACCAGAACTCTATCAGATTGGTCAATCTAAGGTTGCTGAAATAAGCAATCAAGTACCTACGACGTTAAAGCCCGATGTTGCCACTCAAAGTAACAAGACTTTAAAAGGAAAACAGGTTGCTGAAAAGCAAACTGTTCAGAAAAAGGATGTTGTAAAGCATTCCGCCAAACAAGTTGTTGAAAAGCAATTTATTAAGACTAAAGGCAAAATTACTAAAAGTAATCAGAAGACCTTTGCTGACAAACCTGAATCGAGTAAGGTTGCTGAGACAAAAGTTCAGCACTCACCGAAAAGTGGATTTGGATTCAAAACCAAGCAAAGTCAACTCTTTCATGAGTATAAGCAAAGTCAGCAAAGATACTTCAAAGAGATGAACAAAACCAAGCCTAAGAGTTCTGACAAAACTCAAAATGCTAGGACTAGAAGGAACCTTGCTAGAAAAGAACTTACTAAAAAGTATGTTCAACAAAAGGGTCAACCAAGTAAGACACCACATCAGAAAGTGGACTTGATTAGCAATGATCAAAAGTCTTTTGGTTCTAAGCCCTCTAGTTCCTCAGCAAGTAGAAAACAAGTCAAAGTTGAAAACTCAAGACTTGGGTTTCCACTGGACGTTTTCTTGAACATGTTAATGGACATCTAATATTGGATAATTAACTTGTTTGCTCTTAATTGTGCCGACTTCAGCCACGGAGACAAACAATGCAATTTGGCACTTTGACAGTGGTTGTGGAAAGCACATGATGGGCAACAAGAAAAACCTTATAAACTATAGACGGTGGTCTAAAGGTCCAACAATAAGGTTTGCTGGTGGAGGCTTGGTTCTACTAAAGGTTATGGTGACGTGAAGTTAGGATGCATTACCATTTCGGGAGTTCTTTATGTCAAAAATCTTAAGTTTAACCTGTTCAGCATGAGTCAATTCGCTGACAAAGGTTACTTCATCAAAATCAAAAGTGATGAATGTAAACTTATTGACTTTGAGACAAAGAAGGTTATTATGATTGCTAGAAGATCAGGAGGTCTCTATACCGTAGATTGGTCTTCAGCAATCGTTGAAAAATGCCTTGTCTCAGATCATGATTGCCTTGCTGAAAAAGCATGGTTATGAATAAACGACAAGTCACCTAAACTTCAAGACGCTGAATAAGCTGTCTAAAAAGGCACTTGTAGTTGGATTACCTAAGGTTACTTTTAAGAAGGATGGTGTTTGCAATGCATGTCAGCAAGGAAAGCAAACCAAAACTTCTTTCAAGAACAAGGCAGTACCGTCAACTACAAAACCTTTACAACTCTTGCACATGGACTTGTTTGAATCTTCTTCAACAAGCTATGCTGGAAAGAAGTATGGTCTGGTGGTGGTAGATGACTATTCAAGATTCACTTGGGTAGTATTTATCAAACACAAGTCTGAAACAAGGACTGAAATACCTAACTTGTTGAATAAGCTTGAAGTCATGAAAATGACAAGGTAAAAGTCATAAGAACAGACCATGGTACTGAGTTTGTAAACCAGTACATAACTGAGTATTGCACTTCAAAAGGCATACAACATCAGTTATCCTCAGTAAGGACACCTCAACAAAATGGTGTTGCTGAAAGGAAGAATCGTACCCTTAAGGAAGCAGCTAGAACAATGCTTGCTGACACTGAAATAAGTGAAGCTTATTGGGTTGAAGCGATTAATACCGCCTGCTATACTGAAAATAGATGCTTGATAACTAAGGAATACAACAAAACTCCCTATGAGTTATTTGTTGGAAGACCTCCTAACATCACCCATCTAAGAGTATTTGGTTGGAAAGTTTTTTTCTTAACAATGGTAGAGAATACTTAAGAACATTTCAACCAAAGGCAGACGAAGCGATATTCCTTGGCTACTCCTTGCATAGTAAAGCTTATAGAGTTTACAACAAAAAGCACAAAAGATCGAAGAATCACTGCATGTGTATTCTATGAAAAATCACAAGGAGTCCCTGCGAAGATGAAATCAGAATGTATGAAGAAATACTCATACACGAGCAAAGAACTGAATCTGATGCTAGGAAATATCAAATAAATTGAACTAAATGATGATTCTAACAATGACACTCCTCCCCAAGTCATGACAAGATAAATATAGTTCATGATAAAGAATTTCCGGCAAAAGACGCGGTTGCTCCAAATATTGCTGAAACTACGCAACTTCCTGTGTCTGCTGACGAGTTACCTCAAACCAACAATGTGAACAAGCAGTTGCTGATGAACCAATTTCAGCAGCACAACAAATACCAGTAGTATTGAACAAGTACATGCTGAAGAGTCACATGCTGAAGCAAACTTATCCAGATCCAAAGAGCAGAAAACCTGTTAATAAATGGATAGTGATCATCCCTCTACGGATATGATCGTGATATTGACAAACTCCAAGTGACTAGATCAAAAGTATCTACTAATCAAGAACTTGCTGAAGAAGCAAACGTCATTGAAGTAGTAGAAGCTTTGTTCTCTTGGTTTGTTTAGAAATTGAACCTAAGACCATAGAAGAAGCATTTAAAGCATTCTGAATGGATCAAGGCGATTGCAAGAAGAACGATCAATTTGAAAGGAACAAAGTCTGGAAACTTGTACCCCTTGCTGAAGGAAGAAAGCATTGGTACAAAAGTGGGTGTTCAGAAACAAGTTGAGTGAGTGGTGAGTAACAAGGAAACAAAGCACGTTTAGTTGCTCAAGGTTACTGCCAGACTGAAGGATTGGACTAAGATGAGTCTTATGCACCAGTTGCAAGATTGAATGCCAATTAGACTTTTCTTAGCCTTGCTGCTCACAATGACTTCATTGTTTATCAAATGGATGTTAAAAGTGCATTCCTAAATGGTGAACTTGCTGAAGAAGTTTACCTAGAACCACCCCCTAACTTTGAACTTCCCTCAGAAAACCAAGATGGTATACAAACTTCAGAAAGCTGTTATGGTCTAAAGCAAGCACCAAGAGCTTGGTATGATACCTTATCTAAGTTCTTGCTGGATAATGGTTTCAAGAAAGGTGAAGTTGACAAACCTTATTTACCATGAACCATGATGGTAAATACTCTTCTAGATTTATGGGATGACATAATATTTGGATCTAAGGACAAGCAACTTTGTGATGATTTGCAAACTCATGACAAACAAGTTGAAATGAGCATGATGGAAAATTATTATTTCTAGGACTGCAAGTCAGCAACTCAAGATGGAATATCATAAATCAGCAAAGTATGCAAAGGAATGCTCATAAAATTCAGGATCAAAG
>CM051458.1:35691858-35895700 GCA_028274465.1 Plantago ovata
AACGCGAAGACCCTGAGGCCCCGAAGCGAGCAAAGTCCAGGAGGTAGATGGCTAGTGCGACCACCCCGGTCACGGAATTCACAGACAGCCGTACACGCTAGGATCGGGGAGCCTCCTTGAAGACCGAGTATGCTCGGGTCATGTTGTAATTTTTCCCTTTTCATTACTTGGTTTTTATTTTCCAAACACTTCATATCGGCCCTTTGTGGCTCTCTCGCAACATATGCTTGTAACTTAAATGTCACTGTTTTGTTTTTCCTTGCACTCTTTCCTTTCAATAAGAATGCACTGCTCTTCGATTCCACACTTGTGTTTTTTTTCTAAATCCAATTTTTGTTATGACGTATAACTTGGATAAGTAATTGAACAAGTATAAGACAGAATCGAGAACCAAGGTTCTCTTCACTGCGAGCTCCTCGATCTACTGACGCTTCTCGATCATCTGTGATTTGAGAAAAAATTCTAAGTGTTAAAAACCAAGAAAATTTCTAAGTGTTGAGTTAGAAAGACTGGAAGTCTCTCTCCTCGATCACTTCCATCTACTCGCTTTTTCTTCTTGAGTGGTTTCCTGATCGATCCTCTTATAGAGTTTAGAGCGCGGGGAGGGTTCCCCTTAATCATTGAAATCGAATAGCTTTTCTTAAAGTAAGCTTTCTCGCTCGAGTAGTCTTATTTTTTGAGTATAGTAGCTCTATACTTGCATATTTTCTTGTTGAAAGAGACATTGTATTGATTTGTCGGAAATGCAATTACAATGGGGGCTCTTCGGCCAGCTTGCTTACAACAACTTTTTAACAAAAGCAAGGGGTGCCTCTCACTTGGATAAGTGAGGAATCCTCCTCGATCAATGGACCTTCCACATAAGTTTCCAAAAAGCTTTTTCTCTTGACAACTTCAAGCGTAGAATCTCTGGAGGTTAGAAGTATTCCAAGGATTTTTCAATACCCTTCCCTCCATGTCTTGAAGCCGATAACTTCCGTTGGACCTCGCTTCAATTATCTTGTAGGGGCCTTCCCAATTGGGTTGCATCTTCCCAACTTTGCCCAAGATGTCTGCTCTTCGGAGTACTAGGTCTCCAACTTGGAAGTCTCTTTCTCTTACGCCTTTGTTGTAGGTCTTCGCGATAAGTGCTTGATATCTGAGGATATTGGCCAAGGCGTTGGTCCTCGATTCGCTGATTGTCTCGAGGTCGAAGAGTCTCTCCGTATGATTGTCCTCGGGTTGGTACCCTTGGATTCTGAGGGTTTCCACCGCCACTTCTGCTGGTATGACCGCCTCGGACCCGTAAACTAGCGAGAAGGGAGTCTCTCTTGTAGCTGTCTTTGAAGTAGTGCGGTATGCCCACACCACTCCATCAAGCTCGTCGACCCAGTCCCTATTGGTAGCGAACCTCTTCTGCAAGTTGTTGACAAGGATTTTGTTGACGGCTTCTGTTTGCCCATTGGATTGAGGATGTCCTACAGAGGTATACCTCCTCTCAATCTTCATTTCCTTGCACCATTCATTGAATCTTTGGCCGCAAAATTGAGCACCATTATCCGAGATGAGGACCCTTGGCAAGCCAAATCGACACACGATGTTCCTCCACACGAAGTTCATCACTCTCTGTTCGGTGATGGTAGATACTGCTTCAACTTCCGCCCACTTGCTAAAGTATTCGACCGCAACGATGATGAACTTCTTTTGACCCGTGCCTCTTGGAAAGGGACCGACTATGTCGATGCCCCATATGTCGAACGGACAAGTGATGGCGATGGGCATGAGGGGTTTCGCCGGGACGTTGATCAAATTGGCGTGCAATTGACACTCCTCGCATTTTCTCACAAATTGGGCAGCGTCTTCGCGAACAGTGGGCCAGTAATATCCTTGTCGAATGACTTTTTGCGCGAGGGTTCTTCCTCCGGCGTGGTCGCCGCAACTTCCTCGATGCATCTCTCCCAGAAGTTTTTGGACTTCGTGCTCGGCGACGCATCTCAAGTAGACTCCCTCGAAAGATCTTTTGTACAAGTAGTCTCCTTGCATGATGTATCGAGGAGCTTTCCCTTTGACTCTTCTCGCTTCAGCCTTGTCACGAGGAAGGCTTCCATTTTTGAGATATGTTGTTATCTCTTGCATCCAATTCGGTTGATCCTCAATTGCCAAGACGTTTGGCTTTGATGACCACAGAGATGATGCATTGATCCTCATGAGTATCACATTCCGGGTATCAACTCCTCCGGAGGCTGAAGCGTACTTTGATAGGGCATCTGCCCTTTGATTGAGATCTCTTGAGAACTTTTCAATCTCACAGCTTTCAAACTTTTGAATTTCTTCCGTGATGGCGCTCTTGTACTCAGCAAGTGAGTCTTTCTTGGTTTTGAATTTCCCCGAGATTTGCTTCTCGGCCAGTTGAGAATCGGTGAAGAGATGTAGCTTCTTCACTTCCAATGATTTTGCCATACGTAGAGCGATTAGGATGGCTTCATATTCTGCTTCATTGTTGGAGACCGGGAAACTAAGAGTAACGGCGTACTCTAGCTCAGCCCCTCCGGGACTCTTAAAGTATATTCCTATCCCACCATTTTTTCCTGATGAGGATCCATCAACATGAAGAATCCAGACGTCTCCGTGGTCGACTAGCTCTTTGGGTTTTGGAGAGACGGTCTCCGCACCCTTTAGTTCGTCGGTTTTTTCGGTCAGGAACACTTCATGCCTCTTCCTTTTGGTTTGGGACATCGCTTTAAGCTCTTTTAAAGCATCCTCTAGAGCTTGCATCGGGTTGTTTTGATGGGGTTGCGCTTCGGTCATCATCAACGCACTCTTTGTTGCTGAAGAGTTTTCCTCTGAAGTTCCTTTTGAGGGATACTCCACGAGGAAGTCGGCTATGACTTGTGATTTCTTGGCTACGGGTGCTTGGTAGTCGATGTCGTACTCGCTTAGCTCAATCGCCCACCTCGCCATTCTTCCCGAATTTTCGGGCTTTCCGAGGACTTGCTTGAGAGGTTGCTTTGTCAAAACGATAACCTTGTGAGCCCCAAAGTAGGGTTTTAGCCTCCTTGCCGTATAAACGAGGGCAAAGGAAAGCCTCTCGATATCCATGTACCGCGTTTCAGCCCCGGCAAGTACTTTGCTCAAGTAGTAGATGGGCAAGTGGTCGTTCCCTTGGATTCGCACCAAAACCGAGCTGATAGCTTCCCCGGTTGCTGCTAAGTACAGATAGAGTACCTCTCCGTCCACGGGCTTTGACAATAGAGGAGGAGCGAGTAGGTATTCTTTCAGCTTCTCGAAGGCTTCCTCGCACTCCTTTGTCCACTCGAAGTGGCTGCTCTTTCTCAATACCTTGAAAAAAGGTAGATTTTTCTCGGCCGACCTTGAGATGAATCTACTCAATGCAATTGATTTTCCAACCAATTGTTGCACCTCATTGATGGACTGAGGTTGGGGAAGATCGAGGATGGCCTTTATCTTTTCGGGGTTTGCTTCTATTCCTCTTTCTGTCACCATGTAACCGAGGAACTTCCCCCCTTTAACTCCAAAGGTACACTTCGCCGGGTTGAGCTTCATGCCATACTTTCTCAAGATTGAGAAGCACTTTGCCAGGTAACCTACGTGTTGCTCCTCGGTCTTGCTCTTGACGAGCATGTCATCGACATATACTTCCATTGTTTTACCTAGCTCCTCCTTGAACATCTTGTTGACCAGCCTTTGGTAGGTCGCTCCGGCGTTCTTAAGGCCAAATGGCATCACGTTGAAGCAATACACATTGCCGTTAGCGAAGAAGGCGGTTTTAGGCACATCATCTTTGGCCATTTTGACCTGGTAGAAGCCCTGGTATGCATCCATGAAACTCAGGAGGGCGCATCCAGCGGTGGAATCAACAAGCTGGTCGATCCTGGGGAGAGGGTATGGATCCTTCGGGCAAAACTTGTTTAGCCTTGTGAAATTGTTGCACATTCGCCATTTCCCCGGACCTTTCTCCACTAGGACCACATTGCATACCCAGTCTGAGTATCTCACTTCTTTGATGTGGCCAGCTTTAAGAAGCCTTTGTACTTCCGCTTCTATAATGGCATTATCTTCCGCACTGAAGTCTCTTCGCTTTTCTCTGATGTGGGTGATTGATGGGTCTACGTTCAGACGGTGAACGGCGACACGTGGGTCGATCCCCTTCAGGTCCTCGGTACTCCACGCGAATACGTCGTTGTTATCTTTTAAACATTGGATGAGTTTCATCCTGACTTCAGTGGCCATCTCTGTGCCAATTTTTGTGACCTTGTCGGCACTTCCTTCGACAATTTGGATTTCTTCTAGGGCTTCTCTTGCTTCAATTTTGTTTTCCTCGAAGAATTTCTTCTTTTTGGAAGAGGGTGGGACTGGTGGAATCACTTGATACTCCTCGAGCTCCTTAACAGCTCCTACTAGAGTATCTTCGTCTTTCTTCATGGTTGCCTTTCTTCGCCTAAGTGACGGACTTGGCTTTTTCGATTTTCTCTTCACTCGCCGAACCGTGTAGAAACGATAAGGTGCATTGTGAACAAGGGGAGTTTCCTCGGACGATTGTCCAGGGTTGGGTTCTCCAATAGCAACCCTTGAAGTGAACTTGGCAGACAAGGTGTAGCATTCCCATGCTTCTCGTATGTCTCCTACTTCTTGTCCGATTCCCAAAGGAGTGGGGAATTTTAGCTTGTTGTGGACCGTGGACACTACGGCTCGGAATTGAGAGAGAGCGGGTCTCCCTAGGACTGCGAAATAATCGAATGGCATATCGACCACCACGAAAGGAACTTGTTGGGTTACCCTTCTAGGAGCGCTACCCATTGACACTGTGAGGTTGATCATTCCGAGCGGCATGACAGGTTGTCCTCCGAATCCTACCAATGCGCTCCTCACTTCTCTAAGCCCTTCCCTTGGGTTCATGTGCATCCTTTTCAAGGTTCCGGTGAAGATCAAGTTTGCCGAGCATCCAGTATCGACGAGGATTCTACCCAACTTGTAGGATTGAACATCCAAGGACACTACAAGTGGGATGCAAGGATCATAGATGTTGCCTCCTCCAGCATGTTTCAGAGGTATCTCGCTATCATCAAAAGAGATAACGTTGGTTCCCGGTCGCGCGGCTTGAGCGTACTTCACATCTCGAACCCTAAGGTTGTCCGCCGTAATCTCCCTTTGATTACGAGTGTCGCCGCCGGCGGGTCCTCCCGCAATTGTGAGCGTGCGGATGCTTCCATTTACAGGGCGGTTCTCATAATTGTTGTAATTATGGATGTCGTCGTCCTGAGGGTTTCCTTGGTAAGGGTGCTCGCTCTCTGTTTGAGGAGGTGGGGGCAGGAGTGCCAGGGGTTCCTCCTTCCGGATGTAGTTAACCAGTTGACCGTTACGTATCATCCTCTCAATTTCGTTCTTGAGCTCGACACACTCATCGGAGGTGTGCCCTTTCCCTTTGTGAAACTTGCAAAATTTTTCTGAGTTCTTGTTCCTTTGATTTTCCTTAATCGGGGGTGGCCACGAGACGTCTAGCTTCCTCGAGACTATATAGTTCAAGATGTCGGATCTTGGCCTATTCAAGTCTGTGTAGTTGCTATATCGTCTTGGAGGCGACCTTCTGGGAGGAGACCTCCTGTCTCTGAAATCATTTCTTGAGTTGCCCTCCTTGATCAACCCAAACTTTTGCTCTTTCCTCTGCTTCCCGGGATTTTGTGGGCGAGGAGGGTACTCTTTCTCTTTTTCTTTTTCTTTCCCTTTTTCCTTGGGAAGATTGGTTCTTACTGTGACCGTTCTTCGGAATTCCTCGGCTTCGAGGAAGTCCTTGCAAACTTTGGCAAGTTGTGCTTCATTCTCTATACACGATGCTGAGAGTACATCTTGGAATCTGATGTTGGTAGTGTTACCATACAAGTATTCCTTCCTCTCATTGATCGAGTGATCCTCGACTTGGAGGGCTGCTTCATGAAAGCGGTTGATGAAGTCCCTCAAGTCTTCATTGTTTCTCTGGACAATTTCGGCCAAGTACCTCACCCGTCTCTTGGCGTTCATCACTTTCTCGAAACGTTTAGAGAACTCCTTACAGAGGTCTCTATATGATTTGATGGATCGGTGAGGGAGGCGCGACCACCATTTCATGGCTTCCCCGGAAAGGTTAGCCGGGAAGAGGAGTGCCTTAGTCCTTGAGTCATGACCGTAAGCATCCATTTTGGTGCCAAACCTTACCAGGTAGTCCTTCGGACAACTTGTTCCATCATAGCTTTCGAAGGTGGGAAAGCCTCTTTCAATTTTAGCTTGGTGGTTCCGGATCTCGTCGCACAAAGGGCTCGGATCTTGGTCTTGCTCTCTCTCTTGGACGGTTCCTCGAAGAGTTTCTATCTGAGCGTCAAGTGCGGATTTCCTCGCGTTGAGTTCCTCCAGAGTGAGCCTCCTCCCCGTGGTCGGATCGACCAGGGGGGTTACCTCAGCTACTGTTCTCAATGCTTGATTCTCTTCTACCGCTTCTTGTTGGTTTTGAGGAGTTACCTGGTTGGGGGTAACTTGATTGGGGAGAGCGGGTGGTGTAGCGACCACCTGAGCTCTATTTTCTTGATGTGCTACATTTTGCAATGATGCCCTTATTCTTCTATCGATCAGGTCTCTTAAATCATCCGGGGCACCT
The DNA here is from genome assembly GCA_028274465.1 of Plantago ovata. NCBI lineage: Eukaryota > Viridiplantae > Streptophyta > Magnoliopsida > Lamiales > Plantaginaceae > Plantago > Plantago ovata. The sequence continues at coordinate 35,698,484 of CM051458.1, forward strand.
TGTGGTCCTAACCTCGATTGGATTCTTGATGGTCCAAGTCGAGATTGGATCGGCCTGGTGTTGGCTCTCGAATGTGCTTCATCTTGTGCAACAGGTGCTCTTCCTTGAGATTGACGAGGAGCGACCAATGTAGCCCGAGGTTGCTCTTGCACCGGTGCTTGTGGCTCTACTGGAGCTTGTATCTCGGTATTGACCCTAATAGCCTCATTACCTCCGACATATCCTTGTAAAGTAAGAAGGAATAGACCGTATTGAGCTTCGCCCATCCCGAAATCTGATGGTCGGACGACACGTCCATCAGGAAGGGTGAAGGTCAATGCGGCCGGTTGAGGAGGATTCACTGCCACAGGAGGTTGGTTGATTGCTACCGGATGAGGCTGCCCCCTAGACTCGGCGTTGTTTGCGACTCTCAAAGCTCCATAGGCGTTTCCTACCGGGACTCCTTGCGGGTTATTTTCCCCGGATGTCTCATTTTGGGAGTGAGTGACATTAGTAAATGCCCCCTCCGTGTAATCCCGGTTCCTTGCAACATTGTTATTTCTTGGCTCCCTAGGAACACCCTCCGTTCCTCCTCCGCGACCGTTATTAGAGGGACGGCCTCTAGGCCGAGGAGGATTTGCGGGTGGTGCATTAGCAAGACGGTTGCTTCTTCTGGGAGGCATATTCGTGAAGTGTCACGAGGAGGAAAGTGGCTCGACCAGTAGGGCAAGGAATGACCTTTCGTGTCGATTCCCACAGACGGCGCCAAATGTTGAAGGGTAATTCGTGCTTCTTTCCAAGTTCACAATGAGTCGCTATTCTAAGTCTTTCTAGTTCTTCTTCTTGTAGTGTCCCTCTGAGATAGGAAATGAGCCTTCTTGTAGCTTCCTCGTACCTGAAATAGTCTAGAGGGGGGGGGTTAGTGTCTCTTGCCCGGTCTGTAAGGTATCAGACCGGAGAGGCGACTTTACGAGTAGGGAGTTGTGAGGCTTCCCTAGTAAGAGTAGTGAAAGTGGTGCTCGGGTGACGTAGTTAATGCTTACTGTTGAGGAGTAAATGAGGGCCTTTTATACTTGAGACCCTTCATCTTCAGGTCATGTAGGATCACGCCACGTGTACGGCCAGGATTGAGGCCTTCCTCGGCCCAGGCCCATTAAGGAGGTCCGTGGGCCTTGGCCCAGGAGAGCAACCATGGCTGGTCGCTCTGTGGTCCTCGTGCCTTCCTTGTGCGTGGGTGATGCGAGTAGTGTCCTGCTCAGTTTCTGTCAAGGAGCGTTATCTTGACGTAAGGCCTCCTCGAGCCCGAGAGAGATGCTCCTCGAGCCCACTGGCAGCTTTGTCCTTGAGAGGAGCTTATTTTGAGGGTTGTCCTCCCAGTGATGGTCGGACCCTATGTTGGTCGATCCACACCTTAGTGACATACTTGGGTGTGGTTGTGCCCCTTGAGGGACGGCCTATGATGCTTTGTCGCGCTCTTAGACCGCTCCAGTTTGTACATGCGGACTGGACATATTTCAACCCTAACAAGATCAACTAATCCCTCTTCTGCTAAAGCGCCATTAAAACTGCTTGGACCACCTCCCAGAGAACCTCTTGCTGAAACAGAGCAAAGTTCTAAGAAAATAGCTGAAACAGATTCTGAGAGAAGTTCACTACAAGAAAAATAGGATTTAGCGACGGATGCCATCCGTCGCTATACGGAGCGATCCGTCGCTATATACCATTAGCGACGGATGACCCGTCGCTAAATAGAACGTCGCAAAAAGTGACGTCGCTAATCCAAAAAGCGACGGATGAATTTATCCGTATCTAAATTTAGCGACGGATACAGCCCATGGTTTCTTGTATTTAGCGACGGATAAGCTTAGCCGTCTCTAAATTTTAGAGACGGATAAGCTCATCCGTCTCTAAATCTGAAGTTTTTAAAAAAAATTCTCTTTCTTTTAATTTATTTAATTCACCTACAATATAATAAAATATAATATTTTAAATGCAATATATAATTTTTTAAATGCAATAAGGGGTGCTGCGAGAATCGAACTTGCGACCTCTCGGATTTAGCAAGAATCATACCACTAGACCCAACATCCATTTTTTACACGAAAATAATCAAGAAATATACTAATAGGAAAGTATTAAACATAAAATAAAAGATATACATATCAAACACTTACAAATCAACCACTACCGAATAAAAAGATAAGCACATCCTAGAAAATCCTGCACAGAGATATATTTATCTGGACAAAGAAAATAGGTAAAGTACTTTTTATTTATTCCCACGTAGAGTACTATTTATTTATTCCCAATAATACAAACCAATTTTAACAAAATGATTACAACATGTACAAATGTACAATACAGATATAAAAGTATACAAGATCAACGAGAGACAGAATATTAATATCAAATTCAAGCTAATTAATTGAAAAATGGAAAAAAAAATTGAAATGATTCCCGAAACTTAGGGTTTAGAGAACATACCTTAAATTGTAGAGATGAAGGTGAAGGAGGAGGAGCCGGAGGCCGGTGATGGTTGGAGGCAGCGCGGCGGCGTTCGTGGAAGGCAGTGGTGTTGAAGTCACCCTCAAGTTTAGGTTCATCGATCCAACCAAGAAAGATCATTATCAAGTTTAGGTTCATCGATCCTCACTCCTCAGATCTATCTATTGTCAAGGTCTCAAAGAGATTACATTAAGCTACAAATTCAAAACAATGGACCAGAGCTTTTGCATTTCAAGCTACAAGCTTCTCCGTCTAAATCTCCTACTTGTAGTTCTTCAACAAATATTTTCATATGCTCAGAATCACAAGGCATTCACTCACGCTCGAGGCTCCAACCTCGCTGCAATGAACTTTAATTGGCCTCATATTCCTGATTTTAACTATTATAGCCTAGATTCCTAGACCACAAAAGGCCCTAGCCTCATGCAACACCATGACTTAAAAGTAACTCATGGCTCTAGATCTCCTTTTAATTTAACCAATTATTATCCAACCACGAATGTGTCACTACATGTTGCAGGGCAGATTATTAAACTATAAAATAGTCAGTCGCACGAACGATATTGTATTGTCCGTTTCATTAATAAGTTACTAAAGGGACCGCTTCATTAATAAGTTAGGGACCATTCATCGAACTTTGACCGCGTATAACTTTTAAATTAAACCTTTTAAATTAAACTGTTTCAATACAAATTAAAACAAACTAAAAGTTGATTATGAAAATATACTCCATTTAATTTCATAATATAATTTTATTATATTTTTTTTCTAATCAAATTTAGGAGTTATACTGGTATTCGATAAATAGTCCCTTGGAACTAAGATAGTACAACAATCGAAGCAATAAGTACAATAGAAATCAAATAACAATCAGATAGATAAATTGCAGAGGAAGATAGTACAACAATAGAAGCAATAAGTACAACACAAATCAAATAAAATCTGACCTGTAGGAGAAGACCAGGCGGCATGGACAACACATTTCTCCTGCACATTGGAGAAAAATCCGACGCTGATCTTATTCAGGTCACCTCGCAAAACGGCACCGTTCCAGACGGATGAGCCATCCCAAACAGTGACCTGGCCGGCCAAAACAACATTAGGAGCCACGTAGGCGTCCACGGCGATCTTAGGTTCCCACTGACCGAGAGGAATGATCTTCCTTTGGCCCCTGTAGTCCCACTTGACCCGATCCGGAGATTCGGTTATAGTCGGAGCTGGTGGGGTCGGGCTTGGGGTTGCCTTCGCGATTTCGGTGGAGAAGGCGCGGGAGGGAGGGTTCGGGGAAGGATTCGCCGGGATAATCTTGCTAGTGTTGCCATGGTTGGTTAGTTTGTTTATCAATCGTTGGTTGAAATTTTCTGGGGCGGTTGGTTGAATATCGATTTCGGTGGTGTTGAACTCGATCTGGTGGTGGTGTGCGGCGGCGGTGGGGCGGTTGGTTGGGGCAGAGTGGAGGAGATGGCAGAGTAGAGATAGAGAGGAAGAAAGAAAAAATGGAAAGTGATGAATTGATCAGATCTGATCTTATCCTTTTTCCTTTATTTTTTTATTTTTTTTATATTAGCGACGGATGAGCACCGATCCGTCGCTAAAAATATATATATTTTTTATTTTTAAAATTTGATCAACTCATATAGAGACGGATAAGCTTATCCGTCTCTAAATTTTGCAACGGATAAACTTATCCGTCACAAATCTAGAGACGGATAAACTCATCCATCGTTAATGTAGGTCAAATTTGTATCCGTCGTTAAAATCATTGATCCGTCGCTATTTTGCGACGGATCGAATCCGTCTCTATTTGGCTGTTTTTTTGTAGTGGTTCAGCAAATCCAAAAATGAGAAGAACTTTGGCTGAAACTCAAAAATTTTGTCACACTGAAAGTGATCAAGATCTGAATGAAGATGATGATAATGATGATGACCAAACAATAGCTCAGGCTATAAGAGTTAAGCCTATTTTTGCCTTAACTCCATCTGGCCAATCCAAACACTTCTCTTCTGACTCTAGATCTTCAGCAAGAGATCATGATAATGCTAAGTCAAGAAGAAGAAAGCAAAGACAAGAAGAAAGAAGGCTAGCTAACATTGACATTGATTATACTAAGACTAGCAATGAGGAAACCACTCAAAATGTGATCAGAAACCTCTGTGGTTGCTGGATCATAAAGTTGGAAGATCTTTTGGCCAATAATTTCTTTCCAACTGTTGTACTGAATCAAATGCATGTACACTTGGATTGAATTAAAAGTTGCAAGAAAAGAAAGTGATCCTCTTCCCTACCCAAGGAACATTGCTGCAAAATGGATGAACTTAGAAATCTTGGTAAGAAGAACTTTCATCAGCAAGAAGCTAAAACAAGAGCCCGATTTAATCAAGCCGATGGATGTTGCTTACTACAGTGACCCTTTAACCAAGAAGTCCAAGAAGAAGTATGGCTTGATTCCTTATGATTACTTTTATCTCACTGCTAAGGATCAAGAATAAGACCTTCTCTGGTTAAGGAAGATTCATGCCAACAAGGGTATTTCATACACTTAACTTCTACATGCTAGCAATTGGGGCATGCACTTGTAGGTAATTCACTACAAAGAGATGAATGGTGAAAACCATCATTATACTGCCTGCAAGAATGCAAGGATTATTCAACTTGAAGTCCGTAAGCTACTTGAAGATTACGAGAAGGACTGTGTTGAATTCTCTGCTCTTGCTGAGAAGAGTGTAAGGGAGATTCTTAGAAAATCTTCAGCTGGAATAGATTAGTCCATTGTAATAGCTTTGTTTTGTTTTGTTTGCTGAATACTTTAGTTATCTATGAGCTTTCTTGTAAACTTACTGAAAGATAACTATCAACAATAAACTTTTTGACTCTTATTGGTTTTTGATTATGCAAACTATTTATGCTTACTGTTTTATTATTCAAGTATGTTTGCATTAATCAACTGATTTATTCAACATCAGAAACCTCTAAAAGGGTAACAATTAATTTAGCCATGGATTGCTAACATCAAAAAGGGGGAAATTTGTTAGGAAACTTGTAATTTTGATGAGCAGTTAACCATGCTAAATTAAGGAAAGTCCAGTAACTAGTACTCTTAAGGTCCATAGGAATTTAGAATTTTAAAGGACATTGTAAAAGAGGAACGTTTGCTGAAGACTTAGTGTAGGTACTAGTTAGGTGCTTTAGTTTGCTGATGATGTACTTTGTTTTTACAAATGAACTATTGAAGCACTAGAACCGCTCAGAAACATGAAGATTCGAAGACTGAAGACTTAGAAGAATTCTGAGAAAGGTATCTACAAAGGCACATGTTGCTCAGAAAGTGAGATTTTCAACAACAGCTCGCATAAGTGAAAATCTATATGACAGAGTAGGTTGTGCTTGCTGAAACTGGGACTGACCACTTGCTGAAAGACATATGTGACCTCCTTGCTGAAGAAGTACTTGCATTTTGGCTCCAACGTTCACATTTGAATTTGATTCAAATGAACATTAAATGCAAATTAGGCACGCGAAGAACATGAAGTCTAGAAGACAAATGAAGGACCACTACAAAAAAACCGTTGGATACCGACGGATAAAATGAGGGCTTTTATCCGTCGGTATTTACCGACGGATCGGTCTCCGTTACCGACGGATGACGGATAACGAACAAAGTTGACCACTTTGTTCGTCATCCGTCGCTAAAGAGGACCGATCCGTCGGTAATTTAGCGACGGATACCGTTATCCGTCGCTGAATTACCAGTTTGAATTAAAAAAATAAAAAATAAAAATAAAACAAAGCTTACCGACGGATAACGTTATCCGTCGGTAAGCTTAATATATCGTCGAGCAGCCACCGGCAGAACCTTCATTCTTCAATCTCCATTCTTCTTCTTCTCCGTTTTTCTCTCTTCTCATCTCCATTTCTCCTTCAAAACTCCACCATTTTCATCCATTTTGGTAGCAAATTGAAGCTTATTGCACAAGAAACAAGGAACAACCTTCAATTCGAAGTTTTTTTGATCAATTTGTGCAAAATCAAAGGTATGAACTCTAACCCTTATTTGATTTTAATTTGGGAATTATCCAATTGTTGGTTAAATTGTCAAATGTATGTTACATAGTAGTTGATAGTTGATACAAGTCTATTTTGCTTAAATGTGTAGTTGATTGTTGTTAAAATTGAGTAATGAATCGATTTTGGGATTTTATTAATTTGGGGATTTCTTAAATTATGGAAATGTATGTTAGTAGTAACTAGATATTAGTTGTTATAGTTGAATGTTAGTTTTGGATTATGTTAATTTGGGTTTGTTAATTAAAATCGAGACTTAGATCAATTTAGGGCTTTTTTAGTTTTGTATTTGATCGAATTTCATGTTCCATAACTAGGTTATGTACTTATATAAGGTTAATTTTGTAGTTGAATACGATAAAATTGAGTAATTTATGAAAATCGAGAATTGTAGCTCAATTTGGGGGTTTTGAAATAAAGTGAAAATGGGTTCGAGATGATGATATGATGATGATGTTAGGTTAGAGATGATGTTCATATGGTTGTTGTTGACAATGCTAGGCTAGAGATGATGTTGTTGATGGTTGGTTGATTGGTGATAAGGTTGATGATGTTAGGCTAGAGATGATGTTGTTATATGGTTGATTGGTGATATGGTTGATAATGTTGGGCTAGAGATGATGTTCATATGCTTGTTGTTGATGATGCTAGTCTAGAGATGATGTTGTTGATAGTTGGTAAATTGGTGATATGGTGATGATGTTAGGCTAGAGATGTTTTTGTTATATGGTTGATTGGTGATATGGTTGGTTGATGATTATAATTTGTCCTTAAAATTAAATGAAATGATTATAACATAATAATAAAATGATTATAATGTTAACTTCAAATGTGTATAAGACATATAAATATCCTTAAAACTACATTTCTAAATATGAATATTGAAAATGTATGAATTTAATAATTAAAGAATTTCAGGTTAGTGGATGATGTAGCACGACGCCCTATACAGGATAAAGATGGGCAGTTTGCCCTGCACGAGGATCATTTTGTAGAGTTAGAGTTGGAGGAACCTTTAATTGGTAATAAATTATGTTGCTATGTCATTTATATGTATATTCACTTGTATGTGCATTTACGTTAATTGATAATGCTTTATATTGTACGTGCATATTTCATATCATTATACTAACCTTGATATTGTTTTATTTGCAGATGCCGAAACCTAGGTGCAACTACATTCCACCCGAGTTACGAGTTCCTGGAGCCCCAGGGTACGAGCAGGGTGTAGTTCCACCCATCATTGGATTCTCGGAGGGGAGTAGCTCCTCATCGTCAACCAGGAAGAAGAAGGCTAAGTTTTACCCATTTGCGAACCTACCTGATGATGGTTGCCCATACGTGACGCCGACCCTGGGTGCCATGTATAAGGGGAAGCCTGTTCTGTTCCCTAACTGGAAAGCTGCGTAAGTACACTTTCTGTTGTTTAGTTTATTGTTTAACTTGTGACATATTACGTATACTTTATTATGCTTATTCATTCTTATTTGTATTTAACAATCATAATAGGTTTTACCCTGCATCTGCCCATTCGAAGATCGGTGACATCATCACCCAGAAGTTCATCGCTCCAGCACCGACTGAGGACCGTGGTGGGGAGAAGTGGTCAAGGCTGCCTGACCATGTCATTGGCTTCTACTTCGATGAGCTGCGGGTATCGTAACAATCTTAAATGTTTAGTAAACGTTGTTTTATTTTTATTCTAAATTTACGTGAGTGGTATTTTAGCCACTATATTTGGGTGATATGTTAGTCACCATGTGTTAGTTGTTTTTTTAGGGCAATGTGAGTGGTATGTTGATGAATGTGTATTTTACACTTTCATTCGAGTCTTTTTCACCTATTTTACCTATTATCTACGTTAATTTAGCTATATTTTAATGCATTTTATTAGAATAGTGTCACGTTTCCCTTTAGATTTTATTTTACAGGTTTTGGTTGAAATTCGAAGATTTCCGGGCAATTATATTGAAGTTGACAAAGAATTGGTGTTCCAGAAGCCTATTTGGAGTATCTGAAGGTTTCCGAATAGGATTTGAAGTCTAGGGGCCGAATCTGGAGGATAGAAGGCTACTAGAAGTCAGAAACCGAGTCCGAAAAGGGGAAGAAATCCAAAAATGCGTCGAAAACGCGGAATTCCGCGAAAAACTCTCTTGGCGAACCGCCCCACACCGGGCGAACCGCCCGGTGTGTGGGGTGAACCGTCCCACAGTATTTCGGGCCTATATATAGTTGCTCAGTTTTCTCCGAAAATCATATCTTTCCAGACCTACTTTCTCACCTCTCTCTATAGTTTTAGGTAGGAACTTCCCGGGGCCTGTCCTGGGAGTTCTGTAGCTTAGGGGATACTTTTTCATAGCGGATTGGAGCTCGTAGGATCGCAATTTTTCGGAGATTGACAACCTTCGGTAACTTGTATCTTACAGTTTAATCTACTTATTTTATATATCTTTCAATATGTTTTCTTCTATGATTTCTGTTGATTGCATGCCTATTATGAGTAGCTAAACTTATCGTTGGTGGTAGTATGTGAATTCTTAGCGAAGGGAAGATAATCATGCTAATGGCTATATCGCGTATTATACTCCGTGTCATTGCTTTATTTCGTTGATCAGGCACAACCTAAATTCTCGTATGTTGTATTAATTATTATGCACAATTGGACACTTGTCGACCATCAGACCAATTATTTTCGTAGTGTTGAATAATTACGGAACACATTAGGACAATAGTGATTGACTTGTCAGACCAATTATCTTCGTAGTGCTTAATATTTGCAACAGGACACTAGATTGATTCAAAGATCTCTATGCAAGACCGAGGAATTTATGCATGATTATCGACCCGTTATGTTAAGAAGGACCATACTATCACCAATCTCCATTATCTGCTAGAAATCCCCTTTTGCTATCTGTCTGCTGTTTTATATTCTCTTGTTAAATAGATAAAGCTAGTTATAGTCCTGAGAGAACGACACTCGAGTCATTCTACTGCTACACTATGGTTTTCGTTGTAGTTGTGGATTGCCTTTGGCTAAATAACAAATTTATTTGCTGAATTAGAATCTGACAAATTCCGGTTCATCAAATTGGCGCCGTTGCCGGGGACTATACTCCTTTTTTCTGTTTAATTTGTTTATATTTACAGCTTTAGATTCCTAATTCTACTAGTTTTAGTTTTCCTTTTTAATCTCTCTCTGATACTGCTTTCCTAGTCTGTTTCTAATCACCTTTCCTAGTATGTTACAGATAGTGTATGCTGCATACACGTTCTGCAGGAACACCGCTTGCTGATTCAATTGCTGAGATCGACAGAGTCTACCACCAAAGAAGGCGACTACTTGAAAGGCGCGCACTAGAGGAAATAGAGGATACCGATTTCTCTGAATCTCTACTCATTCTTTTCAAGGAAATCGACGGAATGGCAGAAGCTAGACCACTGAAGGCATGGGTTCAACCCACCAAGGATCGTATGAAGGGACCGGCGATTGTTCTTTCGTCTGCAACCCGAGATCTGGAGATCAAGAACCACGCATTCCAACAACTTCCGAGGTTCTATGACTTATCAAGGGAAGATGTGATGGGGTACTTGCACGATATTGATGATTTCGTCAACCAACTCCCACGATCCGGAGCTGACATAACAACGAATGAGTTGAGGATGAAGGTTTTTGCTATGGGACTTGGCGACAGAGCCAAGTCATGGTTAAGTTCTCTTCCAGCAGGCTCGCTGGACACTTGGGAAAAGGTTTTTTCAGCTTTCATGGAGAAATACTTCCCTCACACCTTGACTACCGTGCTTAAGGCGCAAATCACTGGATTCAAACAGGACTATGATGAGACCATCTACACCGCTTCGAGAGGTTCCAAGATCTCACGAACAAGTGCCCTCACCATGGTTTTGAACTTTCCGACCTAGTCCAACACTTCTACAATGGACTAACCTTCGAGAACCAACAAGGGGTGGATTTCCAATGCCGAGGCAATATTTGGGAGGAAACCGCAGAAGCCGTCTGGGCAGTTTTCGAAAGGCTTGCTAATGGTTCGCAGTTCAAGGACCCAAGAGCAATGGTTAGGAGACGTGGACCTGAAGCTCCACCGACTCAAGAAGCCCCTATGTATAGGGGGAATGGGGATCAATTCGAATGCTTTACCAACGAATTGAAGCAAGTCCTAAAGAGCGCCACCGGAACAACTGTTTCAAACGAAGTATGTCGAATATGCAAGAACTATGGGCATGGGGCTCATATGTGTAGATCGGAGCTGGCATACGATGATGGCAACTAGGCTCGAGGAGGTGAAGAAGAAGCCTTTGCTACGGAGTTTGGCACTCAAGAAGTTAGCTACGGACAAGACGGTAGGAACCCTCGAGGTGGTTTTTGGAGAAGGGGATTCCGAAACAATCAAGGATATGCACCGGCTAACCAAACTTATGGACCTAACCAAGACCGTAGTAGGCTGAACTATGGTAATGATCACTACGAAAACCCCGCTCCGAAAGAGCCACCAAAGTCGAAGTCGGCTCAACTGATGGAGAACTTGCAAAAGATGGTCAATCATACACAAAGTTTTCTCAAACGTTATGAAGAAGATTCCGAGAAGACTAGGGCAAGGCTCGATAGGTTGGAAGAGAGCACTAGGCTTGCCCATCAAAAGATGCAAGAGTTGATCGACCGAGGAACAAGTAGGGAACAAGGCAAGCTGCCTAGCAACACTGAGAAGTCGATGTCCATTACCTTGGTGGGTGATCTACCTGTTGAAATCACCATCAAGAAGGTTGCTAAGTGCGAGAGTTGCAAGAGGGAAATGCCCCCACAAGCCGAAGAAGAAGAGAAGGACCTTGGTACTAACAAAAGTGAAGAGGAGCAAGAGGATCCCGAGCCACTCCCTCAAAGTTTCGATGTTAAGGTCGGGATTGGGGAGCTTGAAGATGTCCGAGCCACACTAGACACAGGATCCTACTCTAATGTGCTCCCTTTGAATGTTTTCGAGAAGAGTAACCTTGGAGAACTAACTGTGCATAAGGCTATTGTGCAACTGGCGGATGGATCCCTTGTGAAACCCGAAGGCGTTGTGAAGAATGTATTAGTCAAAATTGGTGAAGCCTCTGTCTACACCGATTTTGTAATTATGCCGGCGTCAGCACCAGGAACGGGGGATGTCATACTCTTAGGACGAACATTCTTGACTAAGCTACGCTCCGTGATGGACATCTACCAAAGGACTTGCACTATCGAAGTGGATGGCAAGCAACATGTGTTGCAAGCCATATCCGATCCACCTGATCCACCCGATACTTCTAACACTATTGATTACAGTGGTCTTAACGTCTATGTTCACTCTTATTCACAGGATCGAGGCACGGGAAGGAGACTCGTGAAGGGGAAGTCTAGTACCCTCAGAAGGAAAAGATAGGCGAAGACAGGAGTCGAGTCAGAGACTTTAAACAATGGCGCTATCCGGGAGGCAACCCGGGGTTTTTATCGCTTTCTTTACCGCTTTATTGCATGCATTCATACTTGAACAATTTGCTTTTCATATGTGAATTTGTTCGGTTCTGTGTCGTATGTGCTTATGTTGTGTTCGAGTGCGACTTTACGAATGATTTCTTGAGGAAAATGATTTTTCGGGGACTAAAAACCACATTTTTATTTCAAAAACGTTCGTCTCTGCCACCTAGGAGTGGGGGGCGAATCGCCCCACGTCCAGAGCGCGCGCGCGCTCTGGACGTGCGGGGCGGTTCGCCCCGCACGAGGCCGGTCCGCCCCAGGTGTGGGGCGAACCGCCCCACACCTCCAGGTTCTTAAAATCGGGGGTTTCTTCCCCAAACCCCCATTTTTCTACATTTTCATCTTCCTAACTCCAAATTTTCCTCCATATTCAAAATAATTTCAAACCTTCATAACTTCTTCATCCTTCCATCATTTTTTGTGTTCTTTAGCTTCATTCGAAGCCCGTTACGTGCTCTATCTTTCTATCCGAACAAATTTCTTCCTAGCTCATTCAATTTCCGGATTTGAGGTATTATCACATGAACCCTAATTTCTTAAATTTGGGGATTTTTTGATTTATGCTTCAATTAAGCTTGTATGATGTATGGGTTGATGATTTGTGTGATTAGATTCGTTATTCATTTTCAATTGCATGTTCAATTAGGCTTGGTTTGTTGATTTGAGATTTTTGCTATTAGATGATATATATCTTGTTAGGAAAATGTATCTCTTACTATCATGCCATGCATAAACATGTGTTTGTTGATATGATGATGATGGATGTATTGGTAGAATGCATGATTGATGGAATTGAGGATTTATGCTAGATTTTTGATTTTTATGGTATGGATTGAACCTTGTGATTCAAGGAATTTGTTGTTTAGCAAGAGCATAATGTGATATGTTATTGTAGTAGTTACATTGATATGTTACGTAATGAATTAGCTAGACTAGGCTTTGGGTTTTTGAGGAGTTGGATTTTTGAAAAAAATTGCTCGTTTGTTCACTCGTATATTTACATATGCATAGGTCTGTTTTGCATCGTACAAGATACTAATTGCTGTTTGTAGGGATCATGGCACCGAGATCAAGGAGAGCCGGCTCTAGCAAAAAGGGAAGGGAGTAGCATCAAGCTCCCAATCATCTCACCATATGTTCGAGTTGTCTGTAGCTGCGATAGAGGTGCGACAAAGGCTAGAGGCGGAGATGGCCGACGGAGGAAGGTCGATCATCCCCGATAGGAGGATTGACATTCCCGAGTCCGCAGTAGATAGAGCGGGATATAGGATGCTGTCACGTTTGGGGTCACAAAGGAATTGGGCATGGTACAGTTCCAACAGGTTCAAAGGTTACGACGAGAGCCTCCTCCAAGATTTCTACACTGGATACACGGATCTCGACGAAAAGAATGGGGTGCTAGTCCGAGGCCTCATCATACCATGGACACCAGAGTACATTTCTTCCTTCATCCATTTCGGGAACCCGGAATTCACAGGGAGCGACCATGCCTACCTGTATTCCAGGGCCTCTAGGGGGATAGGGAGACACATCACAAACGTGATCTGCAGCAGGGAGTACCGATATCCAGGAGTCGGGGAAGAACCTGGACGGATCAGTTACAGCGACCTTAGCATTGAAGCTAAGGTGATGATGAAATTTTGCATCTCCGACTTGATCCCTAGGAAGAATGACACATGGATTCAGCCCTACTACGCCGAGCTCCTCTACTGCCTCATAGACGGACATCAGATCGACATAGGGCGCATTATGTATGAGGAGTACGAGCGCCACTGGGAAAAGAAGAGGAAGCCTTTCATCTTCCCAAGCTTCATCACAGCCTACTGCAAATATCATGGGGTCGATGATATTGAGGAGGGGGATTGCGAGGTCGCTGTCCTTTCACCCTCGACCATTGAGGTGCAGCTCAACAGGTATCAGTTGAAGAACCCCACAGCTGCCGCTGCTGATGTAGGAGCACCATTCCAGCCAAATGATTCTGATCATGAGGATGCTATGGAGGCTGATGTTGGCGAAGCCCCTATCCCAGATATCCCGTTTGTCCATCGAACACCGCATGCACCACCTCGAGCACCACAGAGGTCTAGAGGATTTGACTTCTCTGAATTCCGTACCTACCTCGATGGCCGTTTCGACAGAATTGATGCCAACAACGCGGCCATGCGACAGGACCTCGACACGCACATTGTCCAGCACAACCGCGATTGGGAGATATTCGAGGAGCATCGCCGAGAGGATAGGCAGCACATGTGGGAGCAGCAACAGCTCATCCAGCAACAGCAGGAAGCTCTACGACAGTCAAATGAGCTCATGAATGACATGTGGAGTGACTTTTACGGGGACTACCGTCCCGATGATTAGTCCTTCCACATGTCCACTCTCAGCCAACCGAGGCCAAACCGTTCGGTAACATCTAGTATCACTTCTTATTACTCATTCTCTTTTGCTAGGGGCTAGCTTAAGAATCGTAAGGGGGATGGGATGTGAACCATGATGTTAAGTATTGTTTGGCTTTGTGTTGATTAGTATCTTGTTCTTTGTTTGCATTTGCATTTGCACGTTTACCGCTTTCTTAGATTTTTAGGTTGCATTCACTACATTCATCCTAGGATAGTCTTGCATGTTTTATATGGAGTTTATTGCCGAATTTTTTGAACTTTTTTATTGGGTAGATCAACCAACTATGCCATTAATCGTATGCTTCATCTCTATGAATTTGTTTGAGGTTTTTCTCGCTTGGCTTGTCACATTTATGTATTTCACTTAGTTAAGCATGGTAGTCTCGACATCACTTAGTGGTGTTTTCTCTGCTGCGGTTCACGAAGGCCTTTATAATAGGATGATGCATGTTAGGGTCTTATGGTTGTTTTCCCGAGTAATTATGTACCTAAGAGGCAACAAGTCTTCACCATGCTTTGAGATTGCTAAATGCCTAGGAAGGAGGTAGTGTGAGGTTGTGTGATCCTTTGTTTATAATCTATTCTTCCGAATAGGTTTGGGGAGGGGGTTACACCTTCATTAGACTTGTTTCTGTTTTTATTTTCGTATCGTGAGTTTATTTTTCCTTTTTCGTGAATTTTGTACTCCAACCTATTCTTTCGAATAGGTTTGGGGAAGTCGTATGAGTCATTTTGTTTCTCTTTTTGTTATGCTACTGCTGGCTAGAAAAATCGAAAAAAAAGAAAGAAAAATTCCAGAAAAAAAGAGAAAAAGAAAAAGGAAAAAAGAATCTGGAAAAGAAAAAAAGAAAAGACCCCAAAAAAGCAAAGAAAAGTCCAAAAAGAAAGACAAATAGCAGTTTAGCAAAGTGTTGAGTCTTTTCCATTTTTTGTAATGTTCGTAATCGTGTTTTTATCTTTTATCTTTTTTGTCTTGAGAGTCATCTGTTCTAGATCACCCTCGTCCTGCCATTCAGGAAGTGGTGAATAGTTTAAGACTTTACTTGAGAGATGGGTAGAATAGGGGAGTGTTATCTTTTATAGGGAACCCTCCTTCGTTTGATGAGAGCCAGTACTGGTTCGACCTCTTTTGAGGAAAAGTCTTAACATGGTGGAACAGCAGTAAGTCCTCAGTTTCATAGGCACGGGGCAACCATTCGTATCTTAGCATGCTTCATTACGTCGTCACTGACTAGGTCCAGGTAGAGAATGTTACGAGAGACTATCTAGTCTTGACATAAGTGTTTATGTTGATGTGTATAAGTCAATCGAGGTATTCTTCAACCTATATTCATGCTTTGATTTATATGGTTTTTGTTCATATGTTAATTGGTAGATTCAGTAGATTAGTTCATTTTATTTGCCATGAGACTCCATTTTGTGTCTTGCATGTTTTTTGTATTACAGTCTAGCTTAGTTGCTTGAGGACAAGCAAAGGTTCGGTTTGGGGAGTTTGATGAATGTGTATTTTACACTTTCATTCGAGTCTTTTTCACCTATTTTAGCTATCATCTATGTTAATTTAGCTAAATTTTAATGCATTTTATTAGAATAGTGTCACGTTTCCCTTTAGATTTTATTTTACAGGTTTTGGTTGAAATTCGAAGATTTCCGGGAAATTATATTGAAGTTGACAAGGAATTGGTGTTCCAGAAGCCTATTTGGAGTATCTGAAGGTTTCCGGATAGGATTTGAAGTCTAGGGGCCGAATCTGGAGGATAGAAGGCTACTAGAAGTCAGAAATCGAGTCCGAAAAGGGGAAGAAATCCAAAAACGCGTCGAAAATGCGGAATTCCGGTGAAAAACTCTCTGGGGCGAACCGCCCCACTGTATTTCGGGGCCTATATAGTTGCTCAGTTTTCTCCGAAAATCATATCTTTCCAGACCTACTTTCTCACCTCTCTCTATAGTTTTAGGTAGGAACTTCCCGGGGCCTGTCCTGGGAGTTCTGTAGCTTAGGGGATACTTTTCATAGCGGATTGGAGCTCGTAGGATCGCAATTTTTCGGAGATTGACAACCTTCGGTAACTTGTATCTTACAGTTTAATCTACTTATTTTATATATCTTTCAATATGTTTTCTTCTATGATTTCTGTTGATTGCATGCCTATTATGAGTAGCTAAACTTATCGTTGGTGGTAGTATGTGAATTCTTAGCGAAGGGAAGATAATCATGCTAATGGCTATATCGCGCATTATACTCCGTGTCATTGCTTTATTTCGTTGATCAGGCACAGCCTAAATTCTCGTATGTTGTATTAATTATTATGCACAATTGGACACTTGTCGACCATCAGACCAATTATCTTCGTAGTGTTGAATAATTACGGAACACATTAGGACAATAGTGATTGACTTGTCAGACCAATTATCTTCGTAGTGCTTAATATTTGCAACAGGACACTAGATTGATTCAAAGATCTCTATGCAAGACCGAGGAATTTATGCATGATTATCGACCCGTTATGTTAAGAAGGACCATACTATCACCAATCTCCATTATCTGCTAGAAACCCCCTTTTGCTATCTGTCTGCTGTTTTATATTCTCTTGTTAAATAGATAAAGCTAGTTATAGTCCTGAGAGAACGACACTCGAGTCATTCTACTGCTACACTACGGTTTTCATTGTAGTTGTGGATTGCCTTTGGCTAAATAACAAATTTATTTGCTGAATTAGAATCTGACAAATTCCGGTTCATCATATGTTAGCCACTATATTTGGGTGATATGTTAGTCACCATTGTGCTTATGTTAATCTTGTTCTTGTTGTATTGATTGTTGTGTCGTTCTAAATTGTGACCTTTGGTTGTTTTGGTGGTTAGAAACACTACTACTTGCCAAACGTGCTATTGAAGGAGCTTTGGTTTGTTTTCAACACTGTTGGTGCTCGTTGTTACCGAGACAAGGTCCACGACCTTAAGGAGTCTCCTCGAGTGAAGCCTAGATTCATCCACGACAGCGAGTGGCCTCTGTGGTTGGCTTACTGGAAGACACAGGATGCCGAGGACCTAGCAGAACAGAACAAGAAGAATCGAGCACGGGCGGACAGAAGCAGCTCCGGTGATGACGAGGACTATTCGAAGCACCATCTCGGCACACAGTCTCAGGCCACTCGTGACCTCAATGCAGTAAGTTAACTTGTGCTTTACTCCAGTCACTTTCAATATTCTTAAAATTTTATTGTAAACACTGACACTTATTACTTTGCAAAATGAACAGAGGCTCACTGGACAAGGATGTGAGTCGTACTTGACCATGGTGAAAAATGCCAAGTTCAAGAACGGCAAGTGGACATGCAAGAAAGCCCAGAAACTGAATGTAAGTACATAAATGAGTAGTTTGAGTTACTTGTACTGTATTTCTTTTTAAAAAGTTTGTATATGTATTGTAATATATCAACTCATGTATTGCTTAACTGCTTGTAGGAGGACGTTGAGGCTTTGTACATGCTTAAGATGCAAGAGAAGGGTGACGGACTTACGATGGAGGAAGAGAACGCTGCCTTCCTCGAGGTGAACCCTCCTGGCCCTAAGTGGTTGGTCTATGGCTTAGGGAACTTGGGACGTTCTCTTGCAGCTGAATCATTTCAGCGCTTATCCGGTTCTACCTCCAGCTCAGATTCTCGATTGGCTGAGGAGATGGCAGCACTTAGGGCCGAGAATGCTAGGATTATGACCATTCAGAACACACTTGTGTCTCAGGTAAGTTCACTTGTATGCTAAGATTATGTTGATATGTCATGTAGATGTATAACTGTAAGAAAATATGGTCAGAGTTACCCCTAGGGTACGCAGCGGAATTTTAAGAATTTTCTTAACATACCGGTTAATTGATTATGCATATGTCGTATATATACAAACACGTCAATTAGAAGACTAACCTTACTTCCAAAGCAGCTTCCAAGTCTTCGTAATATTCCGGTGTATCTTCTCCTTCATCGAAGTCGAAGATATCTACAATACTCTGTATATCTGCAAGACAATAAGAGTTAGTTTCCAGCTCCTAGAACCTCAACCTTGGTATCCACGGATGAACAGCCTATCGGAAGAATGCTAGGATATTCTTTATGTGACCAAGAAGACGGGGCGGCAATTCCCTCCGGTGGCGGTGTGCGCGCGCGTGGCTTAATGAGAGGAGGGGAGAGTTTTTATTTTCTCTAAGAAAACTGGGTAGGAAGACTGTGATCAAATCGCATGTAACCGTATGTGACTGTGTGTAAAACTCTCTCCAATAGTCTACTATATATAGTAGTCTATAGAAGCCTAAAGCATAAGCAATTAGACTTCGTAAAGGAATAAGAATCTAATTCTTATCGCACAAGGAAACCAATATCAAGTCTAGATTCATTCCCAATCAAATTAAAACTCAATCAGGAAAATCTAACTTATCCCTTGGACTTCTAATAGAGGAAGGAGTCGAACTCCTTCCCCTATTCTACCACGCGCGCGCGCGCGCCTGTCCTACGAGACGTGGGTCCCACTTTTGGGACCCACATATATTTCTAAGGCAATCCAAACTCCAAGTAGATTTTGCCCAAGTGCATATGTTAATTCTAAATTAACATATCCTTTACAATCAAACCTCCATTATATTTCCAAAATATAATCTTTAATTGTATTTACATAAAATACAATTAATTAGCCAATTCAATTAATAATTCCAAATCATTAATTGAGCCACCAATTATTATAATTAATCCAAATCAATTATAATCCATCTATCACAATTAATTCCAAATTAATTGCGATTCCATCTTCAAGGATATCCTGATAGGCTGAATCACCACATAGTGTGACCCATAGGGCCTCACCGTATTAAGCAAGTCCTAGACTAGGCAACATGGAATTCCTAGACGGTTCCATTTGCAGTATTAATACGCGAGGACGTTTTAGAGGTTTCTCAAAGCTAACCCTTTCGTTGCGAAGCCTGTTGCGCTCAACGCGGCGATGGTAACGTCCCTTCATCTGACTTGCTCGGATGTATCTAGGATCGATGAAGTGTCTATCCCAATAATACATCCACGAGCGTCTCAGGGAGTTGTTTGGTTAAGATATACTTATGACCATCATAATATATCATTTGCACTGGCCAGTGACTTTACCAACACAACTATGCAGACTACGAGCAGTGCTCTCCTGTGCTACACTTGAGAGATAAATCCTTCACAGAATCACTTATCACCCCCATTTGTATTTAGCCATAATCCTGGATCGTGTCTTAGGTCAACTGCTTATTCAGAGCTGACATCGACGGGTCCACCAAGGATATGGAGCAACAAATGTGATGATAAAGTCCTGTAAGTACAAAGGACGAATGGCATCACTTCGACAACTCACCGGTTCCCATAGACACATTCGGTGTAGAGTATACATCGATGGGAGTGTCTGGTGGGTACTTCCATTGTTCGATAAAGCTTCTTCGAACAACTATGCGCAGTTATGGGAACGTTCCTTGATTGTCCAACAATCCGTTCCGTGGCCGTGGGATCGGCTCACACTTGCTCCAACAAGTATAACCTCCACGCATACTAGTCTTGTCAGGTTCATTCAGACCCCCACATCCGAGATGTACCACGACTAGGGAGAGTTTGGGATAGATGATAACTCACATAGCTCCCACTAACTGTGTGATCGGTCATCTATCCGAGGGGACATGTTCAGTATCTATACAGACAGCAATATAGATATGACATGCTGCAGCCTGGTGTAATATAAATATGAAAGCAATACTCAACAGTAAAATGAAACAAAAATATATTATATTACGTTGACCTGTGTAATAGTACATATATGTCCTCTACAAGGACACCATTCCCTTAGTAAGGACTGTCTCTAGGACATATACACTATCAATAACCACTTGTATGCTCATTTACATTGCTTGCATCTATCATTCATATTCTTAACTACATCGATCATTACTTGTGTCAGGTGGAGACGCAGAATTTCGTGCTGAAGAAGCTGCTGGAGAAGCATCCCATTGGCATAGATCCGTTCGTAGAGGGAGCTGTATTTCAGACCGGGGAGGGGAGCCCTGGTACGGCGGGGAGTGCGGGTTTGCAAGGCAGTTCTCATGCTCCTTCGGGTTCCAGTTGTCGTGGTTCTAGTGGTCGTCGTCCTTAGATTTTGACATTTTAGTTGGACATTTGTAGTACTATTGTAAAACTTTCACATTTACATTTGTAGTAAACGTTTTTCTATTTTGAAGAATCGAATTTTATTGAATTTTATTTTCAATTCAATTTTAATGATTCTTAATTTTTAGTACGTAAATTTATATTTATTCCGGATAAACAGGTTGTTGTACAATTATTAAGAAAAATAAAAAAAAATTAAAAAAAAAAAACCGACGGATAACTTTATCCGTCGGTCATGACCGGTTGACTTAGTCAACCGGTCATGACCGACGGATAAAGTTATCCGTCGGTAATTGTCACCAACGGATAAATTTATCCATCGGTCAAACGAATAAGGGCTGGTCAACGCCCTTATTCGTCAGTCCGTCGGTATTATCTGTCGCTAAATTTAGCGACGGATAATAACCGTCGGTAACGGGATTACCGACGGATAAAATAGCTACGGGCTATTTATCCGTCGGTAAGGGAGAACCGATCCGTCGGTAAGGGTTTACCGACGGATCGGTCGCCTATTACCGACGGATGGTATCCGTCGGTAAATGTAGTGCTTCTTGTGGTGGACGCTGCTGAAAGTACAAAAGCAAGATAGTGACATCTTAAAGTGCAGAGCCTTAGAATTTAAAATTCAAACGGCTCCATTGATACACTATAAATAGAGGTCATCCGGCAAAGAGTTGAAGTGTGTCAACAACGTGATCAAACTCTCACTTGTGCTTTAAACACTCAAAACTTCTATACTCTTTACTGCCAATTGATCCGTTCCAAGACTTAAGCTTGAAACTAAAGCTACTTGTGAAAAAGTAGAACATTCACGGCTAAGAAATTAGTTAAGTGTTCTTTCTTTTGAACAAGAACAAGTCTTGACACCAGAAACAACTTAACTTGCTTACCGAA
The DNA here is from genome assembly GCA_028274465.1 of Plantago ovata. Taxonomy (NCBI): domain Eukaryota; kingdom Viridiplantae; phylum Streptophyta; class Magnoliopsida; order Lamiales; family Plantaginaceae; genus Plantago; species Plantago ovata. The sequence goes on from CM051458.1 coordinate 35,720,009, forward strand.
AATTAAGTATCACAAGTTGTGTTTCTTTAGATAACTTGTTATAGCTGAAAAGTTATATTCAAGTCATCTCATCCCAAACCTCTTTAACTGATAAACACCCTTTTTCAGGCGTGAAATTCAGGGGGAATTAATTAAGCATTGTGTTGCTGATTATAAGTCCCAAGTTTGGTGGAGAACAAGGTTACAGTTCTCTAGTTAGGTTGGAAACGAAGCAAGTGTGCTTTGGTTTATGAAGAATCATTAGTGATAGGATTTGTAAGGAACCTCATATCTTATCTTAGTGGATTCAGTCCTAGAAAGGAAAAAGTGGATTAGTCGAGAGATTACGTCACTCTAAGATAACACTATAAAAGTGTTTGTGTGATTTACTTTACCGCATTTAGTTTTCAACAATCTACACTTATTGTACACTGTCACTCTACTCACTTGCTGAAACTAGCACTCTCTGAAAAGCACTTATTGTATAAAGTCTTCCGCACTCTGTTTTTAAAGTACCAGTAAAACTCGTTACTGAAAAGTAACAAGTGCTTGCTGAGAAAGTTAAGTACCAGCAAACTCATTACTAAAAAGTAATAAGCACTTGCTGAGAAAAATTTTTAAACGACGAAAGTTTGAAAAGACTATTCACCCCTCCCCCCTTCTAGTCTTTTCTTGTTGTTTAAAGGACTAACACGCGTTTAAACAATGACTGATGCTGACGAAACTGCATAAACGCGGCTAAGACACGTTTAAGCCCTTTAGCCTTAACCTCAAAACAAATGCAAATGGTATTAGAACTTGGTTGAACATTATGTTTAATTATTATACTTTATGTTCCGATTAAACTTTATCAATCATACACCGATTATTATTTTTACACATATTTCTAATACGTAAGTAGCATGTGTTTTACTTTTAGATATTAGTAAAAAACAATGGAGGAAGTATAAAAACAGATACTAACAAAAAGTAAAGAAAAAGGTTTAAGAAAAGCTGACAACCACTTGGAACTAGTACCAAGGAAAAATCAAATACAGACGAACGGACGAACTTGTTGGATTCATCATCCATCGAAAAGCCAGGGTAGCACAAAAAATGGAACATGATATTATATGATTTAATTACCCTGTAAGCCTTACAATAAAGCCCTAAAGGCATACTTCCATTACATGCATCACACCACATACAATTAAAATCTCACCCGGGAGATCTCACCGTCCCGAGTGAATTACATTTTACAGTTATATCAAGTTGTAATATTTGTACGGAATTCCTAAGATGGTACAGTGGTTTAAAGCTGGAGCAACCAAGGAGTGGTGTATAGTTTAATTTATGACAAAGATGTAAAGTAGTATAAGTGTGTAATTATAAGTTGATTTAGAATGTTTGAATTGAAGTAATAAGTAGTTATAATATTTTCAGTTGAAGATAAAAAGGTGTAATATTTTACCATTACAAATCACAAGAAACACCAGAGTATCTGGTGTCTTGTAGGTGTGACATAACATATCATAAACCATAAAATAAGTACATTATATAACACATTAACACGTTACTTCACTAGTAGTAGTAAGTGGTATTGAAGAGTTTTAACTTTTAAACCCCAATTTGAAAACAGGGTGTAAAACCACATCAATACCACAAAACAAGCAAAGGTCTGCATAGAAAACTGAGAGAGAAATTGGCCTACTACCCTACAAATTATATAAGTACACTACTACACTACGGAAGAGAGTGGAACTAGATGTTAATCATTAGAAGTGTCTGTCTGACTGTCTTGTCTCCTTGCATGTTTTCTCGGGCAATGTGCTGATTTCATTTTTATCTTCTGCTAAGGAATAGGGCACCTCTGTTACCCACAATGTTCATCTTCACTCGCTGACCGGAACCGTCACGGGCAGGGCTGAACATCACCGGCAGATATTCATCGGAGTCGCACTGGAAAACCGAATCGCTAAAATGCTTCATCAGGTCCTCCTTGCCCTAGAAATTATTATTACATTAAACATTATTATACTTATCGTTATTAATTTTTATTTATTTATGATCAGAGTTTAAAATAAAATTAAATTAAATGTTTTGGTTTGAGATAAAATCAAGAATCAACAGGTTTAAAAAACAACTAGAAATACTAATTTACTCTATAACTATAAGTTTGTCATTTTTGTTTTTCAAATATTCAATATAAGTAATTTTTAAGAATTTTAGACTAATATACAATTCATTCACTCTATCTTATTAACTGAACCCTTTATTAATCCATTTTAAATTCTGAAAATTAATCCATTTTTAAATTCGGAAAATATCAAATACATGCATTTCATTCCTCCTTCAATTAAAAAAAATCTTTTTTTTATTAGAAAAGAGCTTTTATTTTATTTTATATATATAGAGGAATACAAAAGCTAACAGAGCTTACAACTAAAGTTCACAAACATCAGTAGCATAATTACCAACTCTAACTTTACCAACTAGTACAACTTAATTAGCAGCTCAAGTAATTTCACTATAATCAAAATCACTCGAATAAATTTTGCAGTTTATTCTGCTTCAAAAAAAATTTGCAGCTTATTATTATGTGCAGCATATATAATTAACATTGGTGTGTTTAATGTACCTAAATTTACCTTTAAAAGAAAGAGAAAAAAAACATCTGTCATGTACTCCATGGTACTATACATTTCAAGAAAAGCACATTTATGAATTAAAATCTACTTCTACAATGTTGAAATAAATACCTAAAATACAATTACGGCACCCATTTTTACTAGTCCTAAAAGAACCAGATCTGGTACATGGAACCTAATTCATCTCCAATTCAATTACTGCACATAAATCTCTCCAAGCCTCAAACCCAAAAAATTCCAATTCTTCAATCATTTAATAACTAATCAAGGCAACATTAATTACTGTAGCTACTGCTAGTTACCTGGATTTTGGCAGTAACAACTTCAATTTCTTTGGACCATTTACAGCGAGAAACAAAATTCCACCTACACAAGTGAAAAGTATTGTAGAAGCTTTTTACTGTTGTGGCATTTGTGAAGTTTACAAATGCAAATCCTCTACTGTTCCCATTCCTGATTTAAAACAAAAATTAATTAATAAAATAGAATATCAAGAATTTATGTAAACTTCAGAAGGATTAAAAAAAATCAGTTAACTTTTTACCCAGTATTATGGAATACCCAAATAATTAATAGATTAAAGGTAAATACAAACAATAAACAAAATGCCCTATAATTAATAATGAAACCCCAGTAACTGTAGTTTCTAAAAAGAAAAAACCCCAATAAAGTAGTACTAGATTCTTTCTTCTTTGGGGAAAGGAAAATTTAAAGAAAAATAAAAATTTGATGACAGTGAGATAAAAAGAGAACCCAAATAATTAGTTTGAGAACCGGACCCTAATAAATAAACTAGATTATCCAATTAAAATATAAAATAATCTTTTTATTTTTTTTAATGAGAATACCTAAATCAACAGGGAGATACAGAAAGTCATAAGCTGCAGATGAAGAAGAAGAAGAAGAACCCTCTTCTCTGGGTTTCCGATTTTCCATCATGCAGAAACCATCCAACATTTCTATCAGCATTCTTCTTCTGCAAAATAATAATAAAATAATCAAGAAATTGATGTGTACATAGTACTATAGTACTTTTTTAGGTTATTAATTATGGTAAAGAAAAGGAAAGGGAATTAATTACGAGCAATCATAAGGAATGTTCTTGATCATGACAGTGGTGTGATTTAGGTCCCAGTTGAGAGGGATAATCTCATGCGGCCTTGTCTCTTCTTCTTGTCTGTTATAATCCGAAATCTTGTTGTTGTCTGAGACTGTAGTTACAGGTCTGGGAGTTGGAGGGGGGTTTTGTGGGGGTAAATAGTAGTAGTAGTTAGTAGGAGCTGGGTAGAATGTGGGGTACTGTATGGTTGTGTATGTACTGTAAGATGGTGTTGATGAGTATAAGACCGTCGGCTGCTGGTGGTGGTGGCGAGCGGTGGTGGTGGGGTAGGGTGCTATTGGGTTGTATTCAGGGGCAAGAGGGTTTAGAGACATGGTGATGTGGCCTAGAGGTGCAAATGTTTGAGAAAGAGAGAGAGACAAACAAGGGTTCTTATAGTTCTAGTACTTCTACCAAATTCCTTTTTTCCTTTTTCTTATATATACTATTTTGTTTGTGGTGAAGTGAAATCTGGTGATTTCTGGTATGTGAGTTTGTGCGTCCTCCAATTTAATAAGGGTGTGTTTAAGCTCCATTCAAAAAATAAAAAAATAAATAAAACCTTATTCATAATTACTGTTTTTGTAATATACCAAATTTTAATATGTGAATTAGACTCTATTCTCTTTGTATTTGTATATGAAAATTCATTATCTTGATCCGGCAGTAAGTTCAACTCAGTAATATTTTATATTAAAAATAGTTCAAGTTCAGTTCAGTTCAACTCAACTTCATTCAGTTCAGTTCGGTTGAGTTCAGTTCATACAGTCGAACAAAGTTGTGAGCCCTTTAACTGATCTCTTAACATTAACTAATTCGTATAAAATATTTTACATGAATTTCGAATTTTAAAACAGTGCATATACTTGAAAATTAACTTGATGACAGAGAATGAAACATAATATTTGTGCCCGTGATATGATCACCGCTCCGAGGCCTTCCTTACCATTTCAGCCGGCTCAGCTTAACGCCTAAAAGTTAAATACTCCCTCCGTCCCTTTGAATTTACCCATTTTGGTAAAAGCACAGTTTTTAAGAAAAATATTACTTTTGCATATTATATATAAGGGTGAGAGAGAGATTGGGAGTAAGTGAATATTTAATTGTAAGTATGTTAGGTAGTGGGAGTAAGTGAATACTTAATTATATATAGGAGTTGTTAGTATAATAAAATAGTAATAAAAACTTTCCATTTATGGACTGGGTAATTTCTAATGGGACGCCATAAATGGCAAAATGAGTAATTTAAAGTGGGACAGAGGGAGTATAAAGGGTCAGTCGTGCCCAGTGACAGAGCAAGTTTCATGCAAGTTTTATAACCTAGAGGTTCTATCTTCATATTTTTTAAATCGTTTAACTCTTACGTCTTAATGCAAGCTTTTATTTGAACTTACTTAAACTTGAATTTCCTCTTAAAATCTTAAACTTCTCTTTACACTAGCCTGGGCTTGCCCCTGGCTTTTCTTAACTTATCTTTTTATCTTTCTTTAGTATAATTTAACTTGCGAGCTCCCTTGGCACCGTAAGTTCCCACCCTAGCTCTTAATTAGATTTACTTATTTCTCGGCTTGCCGGATGGAATAGGACTTGCTCATAACTGTTCTCTTGACTCGATTCCTAGCTTGCTGGTGAGATCCGGACTTACCCTTCACCATGACATCTTAACTATCCTGCTTGCCAGGTGGTTCAGGACTTATCTTTCGCCATCTCTATGTAATAATTTCGCTAAGGTAGTTCCTTACCAGCCTAGTAATTAGTTTTTTTTAAGTTCTTAATAAACCTTTCATTTTCTTTTTTTTTTTTCTTTTTTTTTTTTTTAAGCGGTAAAAACTTTTATTAATAAACGACCACAAACAATACTCCAGACAACTTACAACAACAGAAATATTCGGAATATACCTCCAAAATACAACCACAATCAAAACCAAACTAATTACAACCTTTTTTCCAAGAGAACGTCTCCTGTGAGACCACTCGATCCGTGAGACCAAAATGAGACTCAAAGGAATTGAAATCTAGATTAAACAAGATAAAATCTGGATATCAAAGAAGATAAAACTCGCGGGTCATGTTATAACCCGGTTTCGAAAACGGGTCATCTTATAACCCAGTCCAAAACCCTTATTAACAAATCAGAAAAGCAAAATCAGAGATGACGTGAGAGGAAGACGACGAAGAAGCCATGGACAACGGAACAAAACTCTCTCCCATGGATGAACAACGAGATTGCTTGCTACACTCCATGGACAGCCCATTGATGGACTTTGAAGGTCCATATCCATGGAGATTTCAAAACTCAGAAAAAAAAATTCATTGTTGAATTGGGTTGATCGATTCGAATTGGATGATGATTAATGACGAGATTGATTGTTAGATCCGTGTGTATAACCTTGATTGGATTAGTGAATGGTGAAATCGAAGTTTGATAATCCCCTGATATGTTATGATGATGAGTATTGCACTTGCACATAAGGTGTTTGCTAATTTGCTTGAGTGAAATGATCTTTCTATTTGCACTTGAATTTTCGTATGAAACTCATATGTATTATTACGTGATCATGATTATTGATAATGTTGGTTTCAGATGATAAACATGAAGGTACAAGTGATAAACATGAAGCTACAGATGATAAGCATAAAGGAGCTGCCAAACAATCAAGTATGTTACGATTTCCTTTGAGGTTTATGTGTTATTGATTTGAGTTTTGTGTCAAAATTTTCTGAGTTCTTGTTTTGCAATAAGTTAAGTATGTTGAAGTGACATATTACTTTCAATAATATTGTTTGAGGTTCACGTATATACTCTGTAAGGTTCTGCATATATTGTTTAGATATGGCTTGAAGTTACGAGATCATGACTTGAGAATTTGTGGTTTACTTATATGCTTGAGAATTTGAGGTTTATTCGTTTTCTATTTGAGTTTTATTCATATACTGAGTGAGGTTAATGTGATATTCATTTAACTTATCACTCAAAGTTTTCTGAGATTTATTTAAGATTCTTTAGGATTGTCTTGAAGTAATGATATCATATACTGAATGATGAGAACTTGAGGTTTTTGTATATGCTGAAGAATTTGAGATTTATTCATTTGATATTTGAGTTTTATTCATATACTGAATGAGTTTTCATAATACATCATTGCAGGTGAGATACCACTCTGTTTTATGAGTTTAAAGAAGAAAATTTGGGAACATTTTGAGGAACTTTACAAACGCCATGCTGCAATGGTTGGATTTTCTGTTAGAATCTCAACAACAAGGACATCCAAAGATAAATCTGTCAAAGAAAAGTACTTCCTCTGTTCTTGTGCGGGCAAAGCACCTGTTAAGCAAATTAGACTAGTGGCAATATCTCCAATGATTGTTGTTGACAGTGATGAAGAAAGTGAAGAAAGAAAAAAGGTTCAAATATAGAGGAAGCAAGTTTCCCCAGGAAGGAACAAGTTATTTGATTAAACAAGGAATACTATATCAACTGTGTTCTTAAATTTCAATACTTTATTCTTTTGTGGACTGTGTTCCTTGATTTCAATACTGTATGTATTTCTTTGTTTAACATTGAGAATTTTGTAGAACTCTGTTTCTTAATATCGATACTCTGTTTTCTTGATTTTTGCCCTGCACCGCATCCAACCCTAAACCCCAATTAAGCATTTGTCAAGGGATAATGAAACATATATCTATGAATGTTCAGGGTTAAACTCAATCCATACAAAACTCATGGACAGTGGCAAACCTCAAACAAGCACCATATAAAACTCAAACAAACAGCATATAAAACTCAAACATATGAAACAAATTAAAAATATAAAATAAAATTACTAAATACAACTGAAAATAGTTCTAATTTGAGATATCACACAGACAAATTTCAAATTAAAAACATGAACAAAATGTCAAAAGGATGGTTGATTAATATTTTACTAAATACAACTTCCTTCTTTCCCGTGGGGACTTTCTCAACAACTTTGCTCTTTTCCTTGACTACAGCAACAACTAGTGTCTTAGCATTTTTGACAGCACCCTTTGAAAACTCTGAAGGTAAGTACTCAGAAGTATCATCATCATCATCATCATCATCATCATCATCATGTTTCTTTTTCTTACTATCGAAAGAATTCGAGGGTGTATCATCATCAGAGGGTATGACAGAAGGTATCTCAAAGTCTTTATCATTTTCATTCCCTACAAAACAACATACAACAATTAACAAAAATTATCCTCAAACAAGCAGCATATAAAACTCAAACAACAAGAATACAACTATTACAATACAAAAATATATCAAAATCTAAACACACTGATATAATCAGAACTCAAAATAAAACTCAAATAAAACTCCAACAAACCTTAAAAAACTAGCATGCCACAAAAAAAAACCAATCTCAACTAAACCTCAAACATGATATATGTAAAACTCAAGCAACCAACATATAAAACTCAAACAACAAGAATACAACTATTACAACACAAAAATATATCAAAATCTAAACACACAAAGATAATCAGAACTCAAATAAAACTCCAAAAACCTTTAAAAACTAGCTTACCGCAAAAAAACCCAATCTCAAGTAAACCTCAAACATGATATGATTAAAACTCAAACAAACAGCATATAAATCTCAAACAACCAGAATACAACTCTTACAACACAAACTACGCCAGTGACTCTCAAAACTATAATCATCATCAACACATTTCCTTTTCTTACTCTGAGGAGTATCATTCTTCAAAGAATCATCATTACTATTGAAAGAATTCGAAAGTGTAACATCATTAGAGGGGATGAAGGAAGGTATCTCAAAGTCTATTTCCTTTTCATTCCCTACAAAATAGCATATAACAGTTAACACAAATTAAAGCAAACATACACTAAAAACAAAACAAAGCATATAAAACTCATGGACAGTGGTAAAACTCAAACAAGCACAACATAAAACTCAACAGAACAGCATATAAAAACTCAAACATACACTCAAACAAAACAAACATATAAAACTCATGGACAGTGGTAAAACTCAAACAAGCACAACATAAAACTCAACAAAACTGCATATAAAACTCAAACATACACTCAAAACAAAACAAGCATATAAAACACATGGACAGTGGTAAAACTCAAACAAGCACAACATAAAACTCAGCAAAACTGAATATAAAACTCAAACATACACTCAAAACAGAACAAGCATATAAAACTCATTGACAGTGGTAAAACTCAAACAAGCACAACATAAAATTCAACAAAACTGCATATAAAACTCAAATAAAACTCCAACAAACCTTAAAAAACTAGCATGCCACAAAAAAAACCAATCTCAACTAAACCTCAAACATGATATATGTAAAACTCAAGCAACCAACATATAAAACTCAAACAACAAGAATACAACTATTACAACACAAAAATATATCAAAATCTAAACACACAGAGATAATCAGAACAAGCATATAAAACTCATTGACAGCAAATAAAACTCCAAAAAACCTTTAAAAACTAGTTTACCACAAAAAAACCCAATCTCAAGTAAACCTCAAACATGATATGATTAAAACTCAAACAAACAGCATATAAATCTCAAACAACCAGAATACAACTCTTACAACACAAACTACGCCAGTGACTCTCAAAACTATAATCATCATCAACACATTTCCTTTTCTTACTCTGAGGAGTATCATTCTTCAAAGAATCATCATTACTATTGAAAGAATTCGAAAGTGTAACATCATTAGAGGGGATGAAGGAAGGTATCTCAAAGTCTATTTCCTTTTCATTCCCTACAAAATAGCATATAACAGTTAACACAAATTAAAGCAAACATACACTAAAAACAAAACAAAGCATATAAAACTCATGGACAGTGGTAAAACTCAAACAAGCACAACATAAAACTCAACAGAACAGCATATAAAAACTCAAACATACACTCAAAACAAAACAAGCATATAAAACTCATGGACAGTGGTAAAACTCAAACAAGCACAACATAAAACTCAACAAAACTGCATATAAAACTCAAACATACACTCAAAACAAAACAAGCATATAAAACACATGGACAGTGGTAAAACTCAAACAAGCACAACATAAAACTCAGCAAAACTGAATATAAAACTCAAACATACACTCAAAACAGAACAAGCATATAAAACTCATTGACAGTGGTAAAACTCAAACAAGCACAACATAAAATTCAACAAAACTGCATATAAAACTCAAACACACTTACCAACAGCATATAAAATCGAGGTGAAAGGGATGTAGAGAGTGAACACAAAGATCGAAACACACAGAAATGGAAAACAAAAGCAGATCGAAACACTTACAAGCGTTAGGATCGAGCAAAATAAGCTTCAACTAGTGTGGATGAACTGCAAAAACATAGCAAAATTCGAGAAAACGTAGAGTTAGGGTTCCGAAATCAACCTAGAAACCGAAATGCATGAAGAAGAAGAAAAACCTAGCAAAATTGCAGAGATATATGATAAAAAATAGTAGATTAGGATTTCGAAAATGCGTGAAGAAGAACATAAACGAATAAAATCTCACCTTCAAGAGCTGAATAAGACGATTGAGGTGGCGGCGGTGAAGAAATGAGCTTCAATTCAGGCGACGGAGACGGCGAGTGAGTTTCTCTCTCTAAAACTTTCTCTCTCTAGGGTTTATGATTTGCTAATGAGAGGAAATGAAAAGACACGGGTGAATTCACTTATTTATACATAACCCGTTTAATTGACCCGGTTTGAATCATTGATCCGCGAGATTCAATAGAATTTGATATAGTAGTATGGATTGATCCATATTAAAGTGGATTGCTTGGTCTCACGGTCTCAACTTAGAAATTGGTCTTAAACAAGAAATTGTATTTTTCCAATAGTTATTCCACAACCGAGTGAACCAAGAGAAAAGAACTTAAGTGGCACACCTGATGCCAACCAAAACAGACAATACACCAAGCCAAAAATGGCACCATGACCATAATAGACAAAATCACAACCATACCTATCATTATAATTAAAGTGATCTGCCCATAGTCATGCATGCTCTAACCGTGTGTATAAGGTTAACAATACAACGCAATGACTCACCGTTTAAAATAATCATATCCAGTTAATCAATGAAGTATGCTCATATTGATGTCCATATAACAAGCAGCGAGATAGACGAACAATAATAATAAATTAAGTTAACCAACCATTCCTAAACAAATTAAAGTCATCAAGTGAGATATCATACTTAATTATACTACTTACAGGTACAATATTTACATGGCCAAACTTATGAGTACACAACAATACTACTACCAATGGCCACCAAGGAGCACGAACATATAACCACACAAACAACGAAGGTTTCATATAGCATCCGCATTAGTGACGCGCGATGCCTAGGGGTCGTGGTGTCTGTTGCCTCCATTTTCTGCATTGCTTGTTCCGATACACGACATCGTGCAAATTTTTTAATATTTTTTATTTGATTTTTTAACTTTTTAATTTTTTTTTAATTTTTAAATAAATGATAATACTATGAATTGTAATATTGTTAGGAAACTTGTAATTTTGATGAGTAATTAACCATGCTAAATTAAGGAAAGTCCAGTAACTAGTACTCTTAAGATCCATAAGAATTTAGAATTTTAAAGTACATTGTAAAAGAGGAACGTTTGCTGCAGACTTAGTGTAGGTACTAGTTAGGTGCATTAGTTTGTTGATGATGTACTTTGTTTTTACAAATGAACTATTGAAGCACTAGAACCGCTCAAGAACTTGAAGATTCGAAGACTGAAAACTTAGAAGAATTCTGAGAAAGGTATCTACAAAGGCACATGTTGCTCCGAAAGTGAGATTTTCAGCAAATAGCTCGCATAAGTGAAAATCTATATGACAGAGTAGGTTGTGCTTGCTGAAACTGAGACTGACCACTTGCTGAAAGACATATGTGACCTCCTTGCTGAAGAAGTACTTGCATTTTGGCTCCAACGTTCACATTTGAATTTGATTCAAATGAACATTAAATGCAAAGTAGGCACGCGAAGAACATGAAGACAAGAAGACAAATGAAGGACGCTGCTGAAAGTACAAAAGCAAAATAGTGACATCTTAAGGTTCAAAGCCTTAGAATTTGAAATTCAAACGGCTCCCTTGAGACACTATAGATAGAGGTCATCCGGCAAAGAGTTGAAGTGTGTCAACAACGTGATCAAACTCTCACTTGTGTCAACAACGTGATCAAACTCTTTACTGCCTATTGATCCGTTCCGAGACTTAAGCTTGAAACAAAAGCTACTTGTGAAGAAGTAGAACATTCACGGCTAAGAAATTAGTTAAGTGTTCTTTCTTTCGAACAAGAACAAGTCTTGACACCAGAAACAATCAAACTTGCTTACTGAAAAGTATTACAAGTTGTGTTTCTTTAGATAACTTGTTATAGCTGAAAAAGTTATATTCAAGTGATCTCATCCCAAACCTCTCTAACTGATAAACACCCTTTTCAGGCGTGAAATTCAGGGGGAATCAATCAAGCATATTGTTGTTGATTATAAGTCCCAAGTTTGGTGGAGAACAAGGTTACAATTCTCTAGTTAGGTTGGAAACGAAGCAAGTGTGTTTTGGTTTCTGAAGAATCTTTAGTGATAGGATTTGTAAGGAACCTCACATCTTATCGGAGTGGATTCAGTCCTAGAAAGGATAAAGTGGATTAGTTGAGAGATTACGCCACTCTCAGATACCACTATAAAAGTGTTTATGTGATTTACTTTACCGCGCTTAGTTTTCAACAAGCTACATTTCTTGTACACTGACACTCTGCTCACTTGCTGAAACTAGCACTCTTTGAAAAACACTTATTGTAAAAGACTTCCGCACTCTGTTTTTAAGTATCAGCAAACTCATTACTGAAAAGTAATAAGTACTTGCTGAGAAAGTTAAGTACCAGCAAACTCATTACTGAAAAGTAATAAGCACTTGCTGAGAAAGTTTTAAACGACAAAAAGTTTGAAAAGACTATTCACCCCCCTCTAGTCTTTTCTTGTTGTTTAAATGGACCAACAAGTGGTATCAGAGCTGGAGGTTCTTTAACCTTCAGCACTGAACCTAGATCCCCTCAGGTGTTTTGCGTAAATCACTTTCACTTGATCAGTTTGGTAGTCTTTTGCTGAGAGGATGTCGCTAGGAGACGCTCCTTTGCTGAAGCTGGAAAATTATGAAAAATGGCGAAACAACATGATGCTACATCTTGAGGCCATTAGTGATGAGATGGTTACTGTCATAAATGATGGACCTATCAAGATCACTAAAATTGAGAGAAGTTTCCCTCACAAAACCACAGAGGCTGGAAAGGAAACTATCTTAGGTAAACCTGTCGATACTGTGGTTCCAAAACCAAGAGAGGAATGGATTTCAGATGAAGCCAAAAGATTCCGTCTTGATGGCCAAGCAAGAAACATCATTATACGATCTACTCCAGATACTATACAGTGCAAACTGTGGGGTGCCAAAACTGCTAAGGAAGCTTGGAAAATGGTTCAAGATCTTTGTGTTGGATCTGACAAAACCAGGGAAAACAAACTCGAAGTGCTAAAGTTGAAGTTTCAAAACTTTAAACAAGGTGCAAATGAGTCACTCGAAGACTTGGATTTCAGATTCACAACTCTAGTAAGTGAGATGGCTGCCTTAGGAGTTGGAAACTTCTATTCAGATTCTGAAAAGGTGAAAATCATTATTAGAAGTCTGAACCATGAATGGATCCACACTCAGAATTTTTACTATACTCAAGGAATGTCAAATATCACTCCAACCTTGTTGTTCTCTCATCTTGCTACTATCAACTATGAGACAAAGCAAAGAGAAAATGTGTTTGCTGAAAAATCGCAAAACATTGCTCTTGCTGCCAAGCCGTTGATGAACGCGCATATGTCGTGCTCCGAGCAAATCAAATAAATTTGTTGTTTAGCCAAAGGCAATTCACGACTACAACGAAAACCGTAGTGTAGCAGTAGAATGACCTCGAGTGTCGTTCTCTAAGGACTATAACTAGCTTTATCAAATCTAATTTAGAATATAAAGCATCAGACGGAAAAGCAAAGGTTTTTCTAACAGATAATGGAGATTGGTGATAGTATGGTCCTTCTAAGCATAACGGGTTAATAATCATGCGTAAATTCCTCGGTCTTGCATGGAGATCTTTGATCAATCAATTGTCCTGTTGTAATTATTAAACACTACGAAGATAAAGATACTGACAGGTCAACACTATTGTCCAATTGTGTTCCGTAATTATTCAACACTACGAAGATATAGATGTGCATAGGTCGACGAGGGTCTAGTTGTTCATAATAATTAATCAACATACGAAAATATAGGCTGAGCCTGATCAACGAAATAAAGCAATAACACGGAGTATAATGCGCGATATAGCCATTAGCATGATTATCAACCCTTCGCTAAGAATTCACATACTACCACCAACGATAAGTTTAGCTACTCATAGTTGTCATTGAATCAACAGAAGTCATAGAAGAAAACATGTTGAAAGATATATGAAATAAGTAGAATAAACCGTAAGATACAATGTTACCGAAGGTTGTCAGTCTCCGAAGAATCGCGATCTTACAAGCTTCAATCTGCTATGAAAAAGTATCTCCTAAGCTACGAACCCCCAGAACAGGCTCTGGGAAGTTCCTACCTAAAACTACAGAGAGAGGTGAGAGAATAGGTCTGGAAAAGTATGAATTTCGGAGAAAAACTGAGCAACTATATATAGGCTTCGAAATAGTGTGGGGCGATTCGCCCCACGTCTCGGGCGGTTCGCCCGGGAGTAAATTTCGCGGAATTCCGCGTTTTCGACGCGTTTTTGGATTTCTTCCCCTTTTCGGACTCGGTTTCTGACTTCTAGTGGCCTTCTAACCTCCAGATTCGACCCCTAGACTCCAAATCCTATCCGGAAACCTTCAGATACTCCAAATAGGCTTATGGAACACCAATTCCTTGTCAACTTCAATATAATTGCCCGGAAATCCTCGTTTTTCAACCAAAACCTGTAAAATAAAAACTAAAGGGAAACGTGACACTATTCTAATAAAATGCACTAAAATATAGATAAATTAACATAGAGGATAGCTAAAATAGGTGAAAAAGACTCAAATGAAAGTGTAAAATACACATTCATCAAACTCCCCAAACCGAACCTTTGCTTGTCCTCAAGCAACTAAGCTAGACTCTAATGCAAAAAACAATGCAAGACACAAAATGGAGTCTCATGCCAAATAAAATGAACCAATCTACTGAATCTATCAAAAAACATATGAACAAAAACCATATAAATCAAAGCATGAATATAGGTTGAAGAATACCTCGATTGACTTATACACATCCACATAAGCACTTATGTCAAGACAAGATAGTCTCTCGTAACATTCTCTACTTGGACCTAGTCAGTGACGACGTAATGAAGCATGATAAGATACGAATGGTTGTCCCGTGCCTATGAAGCTGAGGACTTACTGTTGTTCCACCATGTTAAGACTTTTCCTCAAAGAGGTCGAACCAGTACTGGCTCTCATCAAACGAAGGAGGGTTCCCTATAAAAGATAACACTCCCCTATTCTACCCATCTCTGAAGCAAAGCCTTAAGCTATTCACCACTTCCTGAATGGCAGGACGAGGGTGGTCTAGAACAGATGACACTAAAAAACAAAAGACAAAAAATAGAAAATTACAACACGATTACGAACATTACAAGAATTGGAAAATGAGACACAACACATTGATAAACTGCTATTTGGCTTTCTTTTTTGGACCCTTCTTTGCTTTTTTGGGGTCTTTTCTTTTTTTTTCTTTTTTTTCTTCCAGTTTCTTTTTTCTTTTTTTTCTTTTTCCTGGAATTTTTCTTTTTTTTTTCCGATTTTTTTTTAGCCAGCAGTAGCATAACAAAAAGAGAGAAAATGACTCACACGACTTCTCCAAACCTATTCGAAAGAATAGGTTGGAGTACAAAATTTACGGAAAAGGAAAAATAAACTCACGATACGGAAATGAAAAACGAAAACAAGTCTAATGATGGTGTAACCCCCTCCCCAAACCTATTCGGAAGAATAGGTTATAAACAAAGGATCACACAACCTCACACTACCTCCTTCCTAGGCATTTAGCAATCTCAAAGCATGGTGAAGACTTGTTGCCCCTTAGGTACATAATTACTCGGAAAAACCAACCATAAGACCCTAACATGCATCATCCTATTATAAAGGCCTTCGTGAACCGCAGTAGAGAAAACACCACTAAGTGATGTCGAGACTACCAAGCTTAACTAAGTGCAATACATAAATGTGACAAGCCAAGCGAGAAAAACCTCAAACAAATTCATAGAGATGAAGCATACGATTAATGGCATAGTTAGTTGATCTACCCAATAAAAAAGTCCAAAAAATTCGGCAATAAACTCCATATAAAACATGCAAGACTATCCTAGGATGAATGCAGTGAATGCAACCTAAAAAGTCTAAGAAAGCAGTAAACGTGCAAATGCAAATGCAAACAAAGAACAAGATACTAATCAGCATAAAGCCAAACAATACTTAACATCACGGTTCACATCCCATCCCCCTTACGATTCCTAAGCTAGCCCCTAGCAAAAAAGAATGAGTAATAAGAAGTGATACTAGATGTTACCGAACGGTTTGACCTCGGTTGGCTGAGAGTGGACATGTGAAAGGACTAATCATCGGGATGGTAATCCCCATAAAAGTCCCTCCACATGTCAGACATGAGCTCATTGGACTGACGTAGAGCCTCCTGCTGCTGCTGGATGAGCTGTTGCTGCTCCCACCTTTGTTGCCTATCCTCTCGGCGATGCTCCTCGAATGTCTCCCAATCGCGGTTGTGCTGGGCAATGTGCCTGTCGAGGTCCTGTCGCATGGTCGCGTTGCTGGCATCAATTCTATCGAAACGTCCGTCGAGGTAGGTACGAAATTCAGAGAAGTCAAATCCTCTAGACCCCTGTGGTGCTCGAGGCGGTGCATGCGGTGCTCTATGGACAAATGGGATATCTGGGATAGGGGCTTGGCCATCATCGGCCTCCATAGCATCCTCATGATCGGAATCGCTCGGCTGGAAAGGTGCTCCTACATCAGCAGCGGCAGCCGTGGGGTTCTTCAACTGATACCTAGTCAGTTGCACCTCAATGGTTGAGGGTGAAAGGGCAGCGACCTCGCAATCCCCCTCTTCAATGTCATCGACCCCATGATATTTGCAGTAGGCAGTGATGAAGCTTGGGAAGATGAAGGGCTTCCTCTTCTTTTCCCAGTGGCGCTCATACTCCTCGTACATGATGTGTCCGATGTCGATCCGATGTCTGTCTATCAAGCAGTAGAGGAGCTCGGCGTAGTAGGGCTGAATCCACGAGTCATTCTTCCTAGGGATCAAGTTGAAGATGCAAAATTTCATCATCACCTTAGCTTCAATGCTAAGGTCGTTCTGACGGATCCGTGTAGGTTCTCCCCCGATTTCTGGGTATCTGTACTCCCTGTTGCAGATCACGTCTGTGATATGTCTTCCTATCCCCCTAGAGGCCCTCGAATACAGGTAGGCATGGTCGCTCCCTGTGAACTCCTGCTGCCCAAAATGGATGAATGAAAAAATGTGCTCTGGTGTCCACGGTATTATCAGGCCTCGAACTAGTACCCCATTCTTCTCCTCGAGATCTGTGTATCCAGTGTAGAACTCTTGGAGGAGGCTCTCGTCGTACCCTTGAACCTGTTGGAACTGTACCAAACCCAATTCCTTCTTGACGCCAATCGTGATAGCGTCCTATACCCCGCCGTATCAACTGCTGACTCTGGAATATCAATTCTCCTGTCTGGGATGATCGATCTTCCCCCGTCGGCCAGCTCTGCTTCTAGCCTTTGACGCACCTCTACCGCAGCTACAGATATCTCGTACATATGGTGAGACGGTTGGGAGCTTGATGCTACTCCCTTCCCCTTTCTGCTCGAGCCGGCTCTCCTCGATCTTGGTGCCATGATTCCTACAAACAGCAATTAGTATCTTGTACGATGCAAAACAGACCTATGCATATGTAAATGTACGAGCGAACAAACGAGCAATATCTTCAAAAATCCAACTCCTCAAAAACTCAATGTCTAGTCTAGCTACTTCATTACGCAACATATCAATGTAACTACTACAATAACATATCACATTATGCTCTTGCTAAACAACAAATGCCTTGAATCACAAGGTTCAATCCATACCATAATAACAAAAAATCTAACATAAATCCTCAACTTCATCAATCATGCATTCTACCATTACATCCATCATTATCATATCAACAAACACATGTTTAAGCATGTAATGAAAGTAAGAGATACATTTCCTAACAAGATATATCATCTAATAGCAAAAATCTCAAATCAACAAACCAAGCCTAATTGAACATGCAATTGATAATGAATAACGATTCTAATCACATAAATCATCAACCCATACATCATACAAGCTTAATTGAAGCATAAATCAAAAAACCCCCAAATTTGAAAAATTAGGGTTCATGTGAGATTACCTCAAATTCGGAGATTGAATGAACTCGGAAGAGATTTGTTCGGATGAAAAGAAAGAGCACGTAACGGGCTTCGATTGAAGCTAAAGAACACAAGATTTGGTGGAAATATGAAGAAGTTATGAAGGTTTGAAGGTATTTTGAAAATGGAGGAAATTTTGGAGTTAAGATGATGAAAATGGAGAAAAATGAGAGAATGGGGAAGAAATCTCCGTTTTTACTTACTGTAGGACGTGGGGCGATTCGCCCCACGTGCGGGACGAATCGCCCCGCGCGTCCGGAGCGCGCGCGCGCGCTCTGGAGCGTAGGGCGATTCGCCCCCCACCTCCTGAGGTGGGGAGACGATCGTTTCGAAATAAAATGCGGCTTTTAGTCCCCGAAAACAATTTTTCTCAAAAAAACACTTGAAAAATTGCACTCGAACATAACATAAGCACATACGACATAGAGATGAACAAATTCACATATGAAAAGCAAATTGTTCAAGTATGAATGCATGCAATAAAGCGGTAAAGAAAGCGATAAAAACCCCGGGTTGCCTCCCGGATAGCGCCATTGTTTAAAGTCTCTGACTCGACTCCTGTCTTCGCCTAGCTTTTCTTTTTTAGGGTACTAGACTTCCCCTTCACGGATCTCCTTCCCATGCCTCGAACCTGTGAATAAGAATGAACATAGACATTAAGACCACTGTAGTCAATAGTGTGAGAAGTATCAGGTGGATTAGATATGGCTTGCAACACATGTTGCTTGCCATCCACTTCAATAGTGAAAGTTCTTCGGTAGATGTCCATCACGGAGTGTAGCTTAGTTAAGAACGTTCGCCCAAGAGAATGACATCCCCTGTCCCAGGTGTAGACGCCGACATAACTACAAAATCGGTGTATACAAAAGCTTCACCAGTCTTGACCAATACATTCTTCACAACGCCTTCGGGTTTCACAAAGGATCCATCCGCCAGTTGCACAATAGCCTTATGCACGAATAGTTTTCCAAGGTTACTCTTCTCGAAAACATTTAAAGGGGGCACATTAGAGTAGGATCCCGCGTCTAGTGTGGCACGGATATCTTCAAGTTCCCCAATCCCGATCTCAACATCGAAACTTTGAGGGAGTGGCTCGGGATTCTCTTGCTCCTCTTCATTCTCGTCAGTACTAAGGTCCTTCTCTTATTCCTCGGCCTGTGGGGGAATTTCCCCTTTGCAACTCTCGCACTTAGCAACCTTCTTTATGGTGATTTCAACTGGTAGATCACCCACCAAGGTAATGGACATCAACTTCTCAGTGTTGCTAGGCAGCTTGCCTTGCTCCCTACTTGCTCCTCGGTCGATCAACTCTTGCATCTTTTGATGGTCAAGCCTAGTGCTCTCTTCCAACCTATCAAGCCTTGCCCTAGTCTTCTCAGAATCTTCTTCATAACGTTTGAGAAAACTTTGGGTGTGATCAACCATCTTTTGCAAGTTCTCCATCAGTTGAGCCGACTTCGACTTCGGTGGCTCTTTCGGAGCGGGGTTTTCGCAGTGGTCATTATCATAGTTTAGCCTACTACGGTCTTGGTTAGGGCCATAAGTTTGGCTAGCCGGTGCATATCCTTGATTGTTTCGGAATCCTCTTCTCCAAAATCCACCATGAGGATTCCTACCGTCCTGTCCGTAGCTAGCTTCTTGAGTACCAAACTCCGTAGCAAAGGCTTCCTCTTCGCCTCCTCGAGCCCAGTTGCCATCATCATACGCAAGCTCCGATCTATACATATGAGCCCCATGCCCATAGTTCTTGCATATTCGGCATACTTCATTCGAGACAGTTGTTCCAGTGGCGCTCTTGAGGACTTGCTTCAATTCGTTGGTAAAGCACTCGAATTGATCCCCATTCCCCCTATACATAGGGGCTTCTTGAGTCGGTGGAGCTTCAGGTCCACGTCTCCTAACCATTGCTCTTGGGTCCTTGAACTGCGAACCCTTAGCAAGCCTTTCGAAAACTGCCCAGACGGCTTCTGCGGTTTCCTCCCAAATATTGCCTCGGCATTGGAAATCCACCACTTGTTGGTTCTCGAAGGTTAGTCCATTGTAGAAGTGTTGGACTAGGTCAGAAAGTTCAAAACCATGGTGAGGGCACTTGTTCGTGAGATCTTGGAACCTCTCAAACGCGGTGTAGATGGTCTCATCATAGTCCTGCTTGAATCCGGTGATTTGCGCCTTTAGCGCGGTAGTCAAGGTGTGAGGGAAATATTTTTCCATGAAAGCTGAAAAAACCTTCTCCCAAGTGTCCAGCGATCCTGCTGGTAGAGAACTCAACCATGACTTGGCTCTGTCGCCAAGTCCCATAGCAAAAACCTTCATCCTTAACTCACCCGTTGTTATTTCAGCTACGGGTCGTGGGAGTTGGTTGACGAAATCATCGATATCGTGCAAGTACCCCATCACATCTTCCCTTGATAAGCCATAGAACCTCGGAAGTTGTTGGAACGCGTGGTTCTTGATTTCCAGATCTCGGGTTGCAGACGAAAGAACAATCGCCGGTCCCCTCATACGATCCTTGGTGGGTTTAACCCATGCTTTCAGTGGTCTAGCTTCTGCCATTCCGTCGATTTCCTTGAAAAGACTGTGTAGAGATTCAGAGAAATCGGTATCCTCTATTTCCTCTAGTGCACGCCTTTGAAGTAGTCGCCTTCTTTGGTGGTAGACTCTGTCGATCTCAGCAATTGAATCAGCAAGCGGTGTTCCTCTAAATCGTGTATGTAGCATACACTATCTGTAACAGACTAGGAAAGCAGTATCAGAGAGAGATTAAAAAGGAAAACTAAAACTAATAGAATTAGGAATTGAATGCTGAAAATATAAACAAACTAAACAGAAAAACGGAGTATAGTCCCCGGCAACGGCGCTAATTTGATGAACGCGCGGATGACGTGCTCCGAGCAAATCAAATAAATTTGTTATTTAGCCAAAGGCAATTCACGACTACAACGAAAACCGTAGTGTAGCAGTAGAATGACTTCGAGTGTCGTTCTCTAAGGACTATAACTAGCTTTATCAAATCTAATTTAGAATATAAAACATCAGACGGAAAAGCAAAGGTTTTTCTAACAGATAATGGAGATTGGTGATAGTATGGTCCTTCTAAGCATAACGGGTTAATAATCATGCGTAAATTCCTCGGTCTTGCATGGAGATCTTTGATCAATCAATTGTCCTGTTGTAATTATTAAACACTACGAAGATAAAGATACTGACAGGTCAACACTATTGTCCAATTGTGTTCCGTAATTATTCAACACTACGAAGATATAGGTGTGCATAGGTCGACGAGGGTCCAGTTGTGCATAATAATTAATCAACATACGAAAATATAGGCTGAGCCTGATCAACGAAACAAAGCAATAACACGGAGTATAATGCGCGATATAACCATTAGCATGATTATCAACCATTCGCTAAGAATTCACATACTACCACCAACGATAAGTTTAGCTACTCATAGTTGTCATGCAATCAACAGAAATCATAGAAGAAAACACGTTGAAAGATATATAAAATAAGTAGAATAAACCGTAAGATACAATGTTACCGAAGGTTGTCAGTCTCCGAAGAATCGCGATCTTACAAGCTCCAATCTGCTATGAAAAAGTATATCCTAAGCTACGAACCCCCAGAACAGGCTCTGGGAAGTTCCTACCTAAAACTACAGAGAGAGGTGAGAGAATAGGTCTGGAAAAGTATGAATTTCGGAGAAAAACTGAGCAACTATATATAGGCTTCTAAATAGTGTGGGGCGATTCGCCCCACGTCCCGGGCGGTTCGCCTGGCAGTAAATTTTCGCCGAATTCCGCGTTTTCGACGCGTTTTTGGATTTCTTCCCCTTTTTGGACTCGGTTTCTGACTTCTAGTGGCCTTCTAACCTCCAGATTCGACCCCTAGACTCCAAATCCTATCCGGAAACCTTCAGATACTCCAAATAGGCTTCTGGAACACCAATTCCTTGTCAACTTCAATATAATTGCCCGAAAATCCTCGTTTTTCAACCAAAACCTGTAAAATAAAAACTAAAGGGAAACGTGACACTATTCTAATAAAATGCACTAAAATATAGCTAAATTAACATAGAGGATAGCTAAAATAGGTGAAAAAGACTCAAATGAAAGTGTAAAATACACATTCATCAGCCGTCATCTTCTGAAAAGAAGAATGATAAAGAGGCTGCTGATGAAAACGCTCTTGTTGTTAGAAACATGAAGAAATTCATCAGTAAGGAACTTGAAAGGCGAAAAGCAAAAGAGAAGCTGAAAAAGCATCTTGGTAACAACTACCATAAATACAAGAATGAAGCTAGCTCGCTGAACAAGCAAGTTCAGCAAGCAAACTCCTCCGAAGAATCAGCAGTTGGCAATGATCTTTGCTTTTATTGCAAGAAGCCTGGACACTTCAAAGTAAATTGTCCCTTACTGAAAGGGAAATCTGCTGAAAAGAAGAAGAAGTTCAAAAGGGCTTTGATTGCTGAAGAAAGAAAAAGCTTCAAGCAAAAATCGATGCTCTATGCATTGAAACAAGCTCTGAAGACAGTGAGGTAGAGAGTTCAGACACTGAACAAGAAGAAGCCACTCTTGACGTAGAGATTGGCAAGGAAGTTTGTGGAATAGCTATGGAAGCTTATCCAGATGTGTCAAACTACGAGTTCTGCCTTATGGCCGGTCAGGTAAATTGCCTACCTCTGACTCTGATTCAGAAAGTGAAGATGACACTGACCTTGATAGAATTCAAGGAGAAATCTAAAGATTTGAGAAAACTCTGAGCAAACAGCAAGCGAAACTACAGAATGTTGAACTTCTGACTAAGCAAACTACTGAAAAGTATGTCTTGCTGAGCGTTGAGTCAGAAAAGAAGGATGCTGAAATATTGCATCTCAAGAAGTTAATTGCTGAAGTTACAGAGAAGAATGCTCAAATTGCAATAGAATTGGAAGAGTATCAGTCCTCAATTCTAAAGTTACTTGCTGAAATACAAGAAATGAAAAGATGAAAGTCAATTTCAAATCTTATGCGGATGCTAGTAACACGCTGACAGTACTAAACTCTTATCTGAGAGATCCATCTCAGAAAGAAGGTTTAGGTGTCACATATGAAGGTGATGGTGTAATACTCTTGAGTCACTACAAGAAAAACAGGATTTAGCGACGGATGGCATCCGTCGCTATACGGAGCGATCTGTCGCTATATACCATTTAGCGACGGACGGCCCGTCGCTAAATAGGACGTCGCGAAAAGTGGCGTTGCTAATCCAAAAAGCGACGGATGAGCTTATCCGTCGCAAATTTAGCGTTGACCGGGCAGCCCATGGTTTCTTCACTTTAGCGACGGATAAGCTTATCCGTCTCTAAATTTAGAGACGGATAAGCTCATCCGTCTCTAAATCTGATTTTTTATTAAAAAATTTTTTTTGTTTCTTTTAATTTATTTAATTCACCTACAATATAATAAAATATAAAAATATAATTTTTTAAATGCAATAAGGGGTGCTGCGAGAATCGAACTCGCGACCTCTCGCATTTAGCGAGAATCATACCACTAGACCAAACACCCAAATAAAACATGCATTGAAGATATTTATGCAATATATTACCACCAAAATAATTGGGTTGAATATAAGTACGTAACAAAATATCACATTTCACAAAAGGATGAAATACATAGGTTTCCCAAAGTAAACAAGTGCCTACCTCTTTAATTACTAGTCAGTTGACACCAAAAATAAAACTGAACCTCTCTTAATGACATGAATGTCACTTGACAGCAAAATAAAAATACACAATATATATATGATGAGCACAGAAAGATTTAGGATCACTGGAATGTATTAAGTATTAACAGGTTCAGAAACTAAAACGAGAGCAGATTAAACAACTTACACTTCTTCTCGGCTTTAGCTCCACGTCTTGATAAGTGCTCCTACACATCAACAAGTAAAAGGAGTGAGAAATATGCACTATGCCTCTATAAGTGCATAAACTACATTCATCCAATAGCACTAATGTGTCACTTGTGTAAACCAATGAGTAGCTATAGTATGTCCATATACCCTCGATCTTGTAATCTTGTATTCTCGTTACACAATTTTGAGCTTATAGTTCTCCACTCTATCCACTATAAGTGCATGGTTTATCAAGTTTTGATAAATTAAAAAAAAAAAATAGAGGCAAGAAAACAGGAAGCAAAGATACAAGCCAAAGTTTAGAAGAATACTAATACTAACCACCTAACTACAACAAGAGCAACCAACAGGCGTGGCGTAGAAAGAATAAAGGCATTGATGAACGCGGGTTTGTCGGGTCCCGGTTCAGTCAAATATATTTGTTATTTAGCCAAAGGCAATCCACAACTACAACGAAAACCGTAGTATAGCAGTAGAATGACTCGAGTGTCGTTCTCTCAGGACTATAACTAGCTTTATCAAATCTAATTAAGAATATAAAAACAGCAGACGTAAAAGCAAAGGGGGTTTCTAACAGATAATGGAGATTGGTGATAGTATGATCCTTCAAAGCATAACGGGTCGATAATCATGCATAAACTCCTCGGTCTTGCATGGAGATCTTTGAATCAATCTAGTGTCCTGTTGTAATTATTAAGCACTACGAAGATAACGATTCTAACAAGTCAAGCACTATTGTCCTATTGTGTTCCGTAATTATTCAACACTACGAAGATAAACTCGCGTGCAGGTCGACGAGGGTCCAATTGTGCATAATAATTAATACAACATACGAGAATTTAGGTTGTGCCTGATCAACGAAATAAAGCAATAACACGGAGTATAATGTGTGGTATAGCCATTAGCATGATTATCTTCCCTTCGCTAAGAATTCACATACTACCACCAACGATAAGTTTAGCTACTCATAATAGGCATGCAATCAACAGAAATCATAGAAAAAAACATGTTGAAAGATATAATAAAATAAGTAGAATAAACTGTAAGATACAAAGTTAACGAAGGTTGTCAATCTCCGGAGAATTGCGATCCTACAAGCTCCAATCTGCTATGAAAAAGTGTCCCCTAAGCTACGAACCCCCAGAACAAGCTCTGGGAAGTCCCTACCTAAAACTACAGAGAAAGGTGAGAAAGTAGGTCTGGAAAAGTATGAATTTCGGAGAAAATATGAGCAACTATATATAGGCCTCGAAATACTGTGGGGCGGTTCACCCCACATCTGGGGCGGTTCGCCCCGGAGAGTTTTTCGCGGAATTCCGCATTTTCAACGCGTTTTTGGATTTCTTCCCCTCTTCGGACTCGGTTTCTAACTTCTAATGGCCTTCTAACCTCCAGATTCGACCCCTAGACTCCAAATCCTATCCGGAAACCTTCAGATACTCCAAATAGACTTCTGGAACACCAATTCCTTGTCAACTTCAATATAATTGCCCTGAAATCCTCGATTTTCAACCAAAACCTGTAAAATAAAATCTAAAGGGAAACATGACACTATTCTAATAAATGCACTAAAATATAGCTAAATTAACATAGAGGATAGCTAAAATAGGTGAAGAAGACTCGAATGAAAGTTTAAAATACACATTCATCAAACTCCCCAAACCGAACCTTTGCTTGTCCTCAAGCAACTAAGCTAGACTCTAATGCAAAAAACATGCAAGACACAAAATGGAGTCTCATGCCAAATAAAATGAACTAATCTACTGAATCTACCAAAAAACATATGAACAAAAACCATATAAATCAAAGCATGAATATAGGATGAAGAATACCTCGATTGACTTATACACATCCACATAAGCACTTATGTCAAGACAAGATAGTCTCTCGTAACATTCTCTACCTGGACCTAGTCAGTGACGACGTAATGAAGCATGCTAAGATACGAATGGTTGTCCCGTGCCTATGAAACTGAGAACTTACTACTGTTCCACCATGTTAAGACTTTCCCTCAAAGAGGTCGAACCAGTACTTGGCTCTCATCAAACGAAGGAGGGTTCCTTATAAAAGATAACACTCCCCTATTCTACCCATCTCAAAATTAAAGTCTTAAGCTATTCACCACTTCCTGAATGGCAGGACGAGGGTGGTCTAGAACAGATGACACTTAAGACAAAAAAGATAAAAAAATAGAAAATTACAACACGCTTACGAACTTTACAAGAATGGGAAATAAGACTCAACACTTTGCTAAACTGCTACTTGGCTTTTCTTTTTTGGACCATTTTTTTGCTTTTTTGGGGTCTTTTTTTTTACTTTTTTTCTTTCCAGATTTTTTTCTTTTCTTTTTCTCTCTTTTTTTTCTGGAATTTTTTCTTTCTTTCTTTTTTTTTCGATTTTTTTCTAGCCAGCAGTAGCATAACAAAAAGAGAAACAAAATGACTCACACGACTTCCCCAAACCTATTCGAAAGAATAGGTTGGAGTACAAAATTTACGGAAAAGGAAAAATAAACTCACCATACGAAAATGAAAAACGAAAAACAAGTCTAATGATGGTGTAACCCCCTCCCCAAACCTATTCGGACAGAATAGGTTATAAACAAAGGATCACACAACCTCACACTACCTCCTTCCTAGGCATTTTAGTAATCTCAAACATGGTGAAGACTTGTTGCCTCTTAGGTACATAATTACTCGGGAAACAACCATAAGACCCTAACATGCATCATCCTATTATAAAGGCCTTCGTGAACCGCAGTAGAGAAAACACCACTAAGTGATGTCGAGGCTACCAAGCTTAACTAAGTGCAATACATAAATGTGACAAGCCAAGCGAGAAAAACCTCAAACAAATTCATAGAGATGAAGCATACGATCAATGACATAGTTGGTTGATCTATCCAATAAAAAAGTTCAAAAAATTCGGCAATAAACTCCATATAAAACATGCAAGACTATCTAGGATGAATGCCGTGAATGCAACCTAAAAAACTAAGAAAGCAGTAAACTGATGAACGCGCTGGTGTCGTGTTCCAATGCGAACGGATCAAATAAATTTGTAATTAGCCAAAGGCAATCCACAACTACAACGAAAACCGTAGTGTAGCAGTAGAATGACTCGAGTGTCGTTCTCTCAGGACTATAACTAGCTTTATCAAATTTAATTTAGAATATAAAAACAGCAAACAAATAGCAGAGGGGTTTCTAGCAGATAATGGAGATTGGTGATAGTATGGTCCTTCTTAACATAACGGGTCGATAATCAAGCATAAATTTCTCGGTCTTGCATAGAGATCTTTGAATCAATCTAGTGTCCTGTTGCAAATATTAAGCACTACGAAGATAATTGGTCTGACAAGTCAATCACTATTGTCCTAATGTGTTCCATAATTATTCAACACTACGAAGATAATTGGTCTGATGGTCGACAAGTGTCCAATTGTGCATAATAATTAATACAACATACGAGAATTTAGGTTGTGCCTGATCAACGAAATAAAGCAATGACACGGAGTATAATGCGCGATATAGCCATTAGCATGATTATCTTCCCTTCGCTAAGAATTCACATACTACCACCAACGATAAGTTTAGCTACTCATAATAGGCATGCAATCAACAGAAATCATAGAAGAAAACATATTGAAAGATATATAAAATAAGTAGATTAAACTGTAAGATACAAGTTATCGAAGGTTGTCAATCTCCGAAGAATTGCGATCCTACGAGCTCCAATCCACTATGAAAAAGTATCCCCTAAGCTACAGAACTCCCAGGACAGGCCCCGGGAAGTTCCTACCTAAAACTATAGAGAGAGGTGAGAAAGTAGGTCTGGAAAGATATGATTTTCGGAGAAAGCTGAGCAACTATATATAGGCCCCGAAATACCACGGGGCGGTTCGCCCCACACGCCCGGCGGTTCGCCCGGTGTGGGGCGGTTCGCCCCAGCTTTGCGGCGGCTCGCCCGACGGGTTTTTCGCGGAATTCCGCGTTTTCGACGTGTTTTTGGATTTCTTCCCCTTTTCGGACTCGGTTTCTGACTTCTAGTAGCCTTCTAACCTCCAGATTCGGCCCCTAGACTTCAAATTCTATCCGGAAACCTTCAGATACTCCAAATAGGCTTCTGGAACACCAATTCCTTGTCAACTTCAATATAATTGCCCGGAAATCCTCGAATTTCAACCAAAACCTGTAAAATAAAATCTAAATGGAAACGTGACACTATTCTAATAAAATGCATTAAAATATAACTAAATTAACATAGATGATAGCTAAAATAGGTGAAAAACACTCGAATGAAAGTGTAAAATACACATTCATCATAAACGTGCAAATGCAAATGTAAACAGAGAAACAAGATACCATACTCAACATCACAAAGCCAAATAATACTTAACATCATGGTTCACATCCCCTCCCCCTCATAAAACTTAAGCTAGTCCCTAGAAAAAGAGAATGAGTAAATAAAAAGTGATACTAGATGTTACCGAACGGTTTGGCCTCGGTCGGCTGAGAGCGGACATGTGAAAAGACTAATTATTGGGATTGAAATCCCCATAATAGTCCCTCCACATGTCGGACAGGAGATCATTACCACTAATGTTATCCATTATCAAATGGAAATGAATCTTGTGCATCCGTTCCATTACTCCTCGCATCTTGGGAACCATCCTTGGCTCCTCTCCGTATCTGCTCAAGCAAGTCCACGATTCCCTGAAAACTAAAATTAACAAAACCAAGAAAAACAAAATCTAAAAAATAACTAAGGGAATCAGATGGAAAATAAAAAGAGTAAAGAGGATCAAAATTCCTTTGGAACTCATAGGTGGGCACATGGACCAGAACGTAGGAGTCAAGATCAAGAGTATCTGTAGCAATTGATTCAGAGACACCAAAATCTTCAGAGATTGGCTCCTCGACCTTAACACAACTGACGCCTTCACTCTCTGACTCAAGTGAAGCAATGGATTCAGTTATCACCTCCTCCACGACTTCCTCTTGACCAACAACCTCGACATCCGCAAGTAAGAATGTGGAATGCAAGCTAAGCACTGAGGAGACTTCATCAATGGATTCTTCTCCACATTCCTCTTCATCGGCAATGTCGATTTCTGGTGGCTGACTACTGAAGCGAGACGTCCATGCCCCTAACCCGGGAGGTGAGTCCCTATCCCAATGTTCCAGAAACTTGCTGGTTACTTCACCCCAAGTGCGCAATGATTTTTCCGGCGGGATTCTGAGCCATCTTCGAGCGTACCCTTCCAAGGCTCTTATAAATCCTCTCATACAAAGTTGCTCATGTGATAAAATAACCCCCTCCTCATTCTCACGAGGTATCCTCAACACACCTTCCTCGTATGTGTCTAAGAACCCTCTTGGATCATCACCCATTGAAAACGTGGAGAGAATGGAGTAGTACGCAGGATCAAAGTCATAATTCCTGCAATCGTCATCCAATGTTATGCAAGGACCTCGAGGCATCACATACCGGGGCAACGGTGGTTGACTCATCCTTCATATAACTAGTTTCTGCACAGGAGGAAATAAGAAACCAAGGAGCAGAATCCACAAAAGAAAAAGAAATACTTGCAAAGAAAAGAACAAAGAGTGCAAACAAACACAATGTAACCGAGAACTACGAGAGCGCAAGCACGTAAGGTAACCGAGATCAGATTAGATGAATTTTCTGAAAAAGATAGGGGGAAAGAAATAGGGTAAGAAAGTGAGATTTCCTGAGAGCAAACCCCCAGAGCCTGTTCTTCTGTAGGGAACCGAATGCTGAAAATATAAACAAATTAAATATAAAAAGGAGTATAGTCCCCGGCAACGGTGCCAATTTGATGAACGCGGGTTTGTCGGGTCCCGGTTCAGTCAAATATATTGTTATTTAGCCAAAGGCAATCCACAACTACAACGAAAACCGTAGTGTAGCAGTAGAATGACTCGAGTGTCGTTCTCTCAGGACTATAACTAGCTTTATCAAATCTAATTAAGAATATAAAAACAGCAGACGTAAAAGCAAAGGGGGTTTCTAACAGATAATGGAGATTGGTGATAGTATGATCCTTCAAAGCATAACGGGTCGATAATCATGCATAAATTCCTCGGTCTTGCATGGAGATCTTTGATCAATCTAATGTCCTGTTGTAATTATTAAGCACTACGAAGATAACGATTCTGACAAGTCAAGCACTATTGTCTTATTGTGTTCCGTAATTATTCAACACTACGAAGATAAACTCGCGTGCAGGTCGACGAGGGTCCAATTGTGCTTAATAATTAATACAACATACGAGAATTTAGGTTGTGCTTGATCAACGAAATAAAGCAATAACACGGAGTATAATGCGCGATATAACCATTAGCATGATTATCTTCCCTTCGCTAAGAATTCACATACTACCACCAACGATAAGTTTAGCTACTCATAATAGGCATGCAATCAACAGAAATCATAGAAAAAAACATGTTGAAAGATATAATAAAATAAGTAGAATAAACTGTAAGATACAAAGTTACTGAAGGTTGTCAATCTCCGGAGAATTGCGATCCTACAAGCTCCAATCTGCTATGAAAAAGTGTCCCCTAAGCTACGAACCCCCAGAACAAGCTCCGGGAAGTCCCTACCTAAAACTACAGAGAAAGGTGAGAAAGTAGGTCTGGAAAAGTATGAATTTCGGAGAAAATCTGAGCAACTATATATAGGCCTCGAAATACTGTGGGGCGAACGGGCGGTTCTCCCGGTGTGTGGCGGTTCGCCCCACATCTGGGGCGGTTCGCCCCGAAGAGTTTTTCGCGGAATTCGGCGTTTTCGACGCGTTTTTGGATTTCTTCCCCTTTTCGGTCTCGGTTTTTGACTTCTAGTGGCCTTCTAACCTCCAGATTCGACCCCTAGACTCCAAATCCTATCTGGAAACCTTCAGATACTCCAAATAGACTTCTGGAACACCAATTCCTTGTCAACTTCAATATAATTGCCCTGAAATCCTCGATTTTCAACCAAAACCTGTAAAATAAAATCTAAAGGGAAACGTGACACTATTCTAATAAAATGCACTAAAATATAGCTAAATTAACATAGAGGATAGCTAAAATAGGTGAAAAAGACTCGAATGAAAGTGTAAAATACACATTCATCAGGCATCAGGGCATGAACAACAATAATATCAACATAGAGCTTTCAAGAGTATCAAAGATCACCAAGAGAGGCAGAGAGCTTTCGAGAGTACTAGAGCAACAAATATTAACAATCCACCAAACTAAGAATCACATATGACCCAAATAACATCATCAAACAAAGGGTTGTTGGAATGGAACTCACATATTGAGGAAAGCGTGACATTATTCGTATACCTTAGGAGATCTTGATGAAACCACCATGACGAAAACTCCATAATTTCCATTTTCTAATTGACTGATTAGACCACAAACAAAAACTCATATAGGGACGGATAAGCTTATCCGTCTCTAAATTTGCGACGGATAAACCTATCCGTCGCAAATTTAGCGACGGATAAACTCATCCGTCGCTAATTACCGGTCAGATTAGTATCCGTCGTTAAAATCACCGATCCGTCGCTATTTTGCGACGGATCAAATCCGTCGCTATTAATCCGTCTCTATTTGGCTGTTTTCTTGTAGTGAGTAAAGACAAATCACCAATCACCTTTGTTCGTGCAACTGATAGTGGTCAACCAGAACTCTATCAATTTGGTCCATCTAAGGTTGCTGAAATAAGCAATCAACTACCTACGACCAAAAAGCCCGATGTTGCTACTCAAAGTAACAAGACCTTAAAAGGAAAACAGGTTGCTGAAAAGCAAACTGTTCAGAAAAAGAATGTTGTAAAGCATTCTGCCAAACAAGTTGTTGAAAAGCAATTTGTTAAGACTAAAGGCAAGATTACTGAAAGTAATCAGAAGACCTTTGCTGAAAAACCTGAATCAAGTAAGGTTGTTGAGACAAAAGCTCAGCATACTCCGAAAAGTGGACTTGGATTTAAAACCAAGCTGTAACGACCCGACCAATCCGGCCGGCGTGGTTACTCCTGGACGGACCCACACACGTCTCAACAGTATGATATTGTCCGCTTTGGGCCTGAGCCCGTACGGATTTGCTTTTGGAATCACCCGAAAGGCCTCATACCATGTGAGAGTGGTGGTCTAACATATATACCCTTTATTCCAATCACTCTTAAGCGATGTGGGATGCGGGGCATTACAAACTACCCCCATTAAAGCCTCGACGTCCTCATCGAGCGCCTTAAGTGGTGGGGGTGACAAACTGACAATAACCTTTACCAACCGTCCACCCGGTGCGGGCTTTGGGTTGGTCTAGGCTCTGATACCATTTGTAACGACCCGACCAATCCGGCCGGCGTCTTTTGGAATCACCCGAAAGGCCTCATACCATGTGAGAGTGGTGGTCTAACATATATACCCTTTATTCCAATCACTCTTAAGCGATGTGGGATGCGGGGCATTACAAACTACCCCCATTAAAGCCTCGACGTCCTCGTCGAGCGCCTTAAGTGGTGGGGGTGACAAACTGACAATAACCTTTACCAACCGTCCACCCGGTGCGGGCTTTGGGTTGGTCTAGGCTCTGATACCATTTGTAACGACCCGACCAATCCGGCCGGCGTGGTTACTCCTGGACGGACCCACACACGTCTCAACAGTATGATATTGTCCGCTTTGGGCCTGAGCCCGCACGGATTTGCTTTTGAAATCACCTGAAAGGCCTCATACCATGTGAGAGTGGTGGTCTAACATATATACCCTCTATTCCAATCACTCTTAAGCGATGTGGGATGCGGGGCATTACACAAGCAAACTCATTTTTCATGAGTATAAGCAAAGTCAGCAAAGATACTTCAAAGAGATGAACAAAACCAAGCCTAAGAGTTCTGACAAAACTCAAAATGCTAGGAATAGAAGGAACCTTGCTAGAAAAGAACTTACTGAAAAGTATGTTCAGCAAAAGGGTCAACCAAGCAAGACACCACATCAGAAAGTGGACTTGATTAGCAATGATACAAAGTCTTTCAGTTCTAAGCCCTCTAGTTCCTCAGCAAGTAGAAAACAAGTCAAGATTGAAAAACTCAAGACTTGGGTTTCCACTGGATGTTTTCTTGAACATGTTAATGGACATCCAATATTGGATAATTAACTTGTTTGCTCTTGATTGTGCAGACTTCAGCCACGGAAACAAACAATGCAATTGGGCACTTTGACAGTGGTTGTGGAAAGCACATGACGGGTAATAAGAAAAACCTTATAAACTATAGACAGTGGTCTGAATGTCCAACAATAAGGTTTGCTGGTGGAGGCTTTGGTTCTACTAAAGGTTATGGTGACGTGAAGTTAGGATGCATTACCATTTCGGGAGTTCTTTATGTCAAAAATCTTAAGTTTAACCTTTTCAGCATGAGTCAATTCGCTGACAGAGGTAACTTCATCAAAATCAAAGTGATGAATGTAAACTTATTGACTTTGAGACAAAGAAGGTTATCATGGTTGCTAGAAGATTAGGAGGTCTCTATACCGTAGATTGGTCTTCAGCAATCGTTGAAAAATGCCTTATCTCAGATCATGATTGCCTTGCTGAAAAAGCATGGTTATGACATAAACGAACAAGTCACCTAAACTTCAAGACGCTGAATAAGCTGTCTAAAAAGGCACTTGTAGTTGGATTACCTAAGGTTACTTTTAAGAAGGATGGTATTTGCAATGCATGTCAGCAAGGAAAACAAACCAAAACTTCTTTCAAGAACAAGGCAGTACCGTCAACTACAAAACCTTTACAACTCTTGCACATGGACTTGTTTAAATCTTCTTTAACAAGCTATGTTGGCAAGAAGTATGGTCTGGTGGTGGTAGATGACTATTCAAGATTCACTTGGGTAGTATTTATCAAACACAAGTCTGAAACAAGGACTGAAATACCTAACTTGCTGAACAAGCTCGAAGTCATGAAACATGACAAGGTAAAAGTCATAAGAACAGACCATGGTACTGAGTTTGTAAACCAGTGCATAACTGAGTATTGCACTTCAAAATGCATACAACATCAGTTATCCTCAGTAAGAACACCTCAATAAAATGGTGTTGCTGAAAGGAAGAATCGTACCCTTAAGGAAGCAGCTAGAACAATGCTTGCTGACACTGAAATAAGTGAAACTTATTGGGTTGAAGCGATTAATACCGTCTGATATACTCAAAACTCCCTATGAGTTATTTGTTGGAAGACCTCCTAACATCACCCATCTAAGAGCATTTGGTTGCAAATGCTCTGTTCTTAACAATGGTAGAGAATACTTAAGAACATTTCAACCAAAGGCAGATGAAGCGATATTTCTTGGCAACTCCTTGCATAGCAAAGCTTATAGAGCTTACAACAAAAAGGCACAAAAGATCGAAGAATCATTGCATGTTGTATTCTATGAAAAATCACAAGGAGTCCCTGCTGAAGAAGAAATATCAGAATGTATGAAGAAATTACTCATACATGAGCAAAGAACTGAATCCAATGCTAGAAATGTCAAATCAATTGAACTAAATGATGATTCTGACCATGACACTCCTCCCCCAAGTCATGACAAGATAAATATAGTTCATGATAAAGAATTTCCGGCTAAGGACGCAGTTGCTCCAGATGTTGCTGAAACTACGTAACTTCATGTGTCTGCTGACGAGTTACCTCGAACCAGCAATGTTGAACAAACAGTTGTTGA
This sequence comes from Plantago ovata, assembly GCA_028274465.1. NCBI lineage: Eukaryota > Viridiplantae > Streptophyta > Magnoliopsida > Lamiales > Plantaginaceae > Plantago > Plantago ovata. The sequence goes on from CM051458.1 coordinate 35,754,934, forward strand.
TGAACCAATTTCAGCAGAAACACAACAAGATACCAGTAGTATTGAACAAGTACATGCTGAAGAGTCACATGCTGAAACGCAAACTTATTCAGATCCAAAGAGCAGAAAACCTGTTAATATATGGATTAGAGATCATCCCTCTACGGATATGATTGGTGATGTTGACAAATGCCAAGTGACTAGATCCAAAGTATCTACTAATCAAGAACTTGCTGAAGAAGCAAACGACATTGACGTAGAAGCTTTGTTCTCTTGCTTTGTTTCAGAAATTGAACCTAAGACCATAGAAGAAGCCTTAAAGCATTCTGAATGGATCAAGGCAATGCAAGAAGAGCTGGATCAATTTGAATGGAACAAAGTCTAGAAACTTGTACCCCTTGCTGAAGGAAAGAAAGCAATTGGTACAAAGTGGGTGTTCAGAAACAAGCTGAGTGAGTCTGGAGAAGTAACAAGGAACAAAGCACGTTTAGTTGCTCAAGGTTTCTGCCAGACTGAAGGATTGGACTATGATGAGTCTTATGCACCAGTTGCAAGATTGGATGCAATTAGACTTTTCTTAGCCTTTGTTGCTCACAATGACTTCATTGTTTATCAAATGGATGTTAAAAGTGCATTCCTAAATGGTGAACTTGCTGAAGAAGTCTACCTAGAACCTATGTTTTGAATCTCGTCTCGGAGTCCATCTCGGACGACCTCCTGAGATGGGTCAACCCGAGTTATCTCGGAGGTTTGTCTCGGACGACGTCATAAATATGTAATTATATTTAATTAATAATAATCAATAAAATTTGAAATAATACAATATAATCTTGAATAATATTTCAACCCGACCCGGCGAGATTCAAAACACAGCCCAGAACAACCCCTGGCTTTGAACTTCCCTCAGAAACCAAGATGGTATACGAGCTTCAGAAAGCTGTATATGGTCTAAAGCAAGCACCAAGAGCTTGGTATGATACCTTAGCTAAGTTTTTGCTGGATAATGGTTTCAAGAAAGGTGAAGTTGACAAAACCTTATTTACCATGAAGTAAAATACTCTTCCAGATTTATGTGGATGACATAATATTTGGATCTAAGGACAAGCAACTTTGTGATGATTTTGTCAAACTCATGACAAACAAGTTTGAAATGAGCATGATGGGCAAATTGAATTATTTCCTAGGATTGCAAGTCAAGCAACTCAAAGATGGAATATTCATAAATCAAGCAAAGTATGCAAAGGAAATGCTCATAAAATTCAGGATCAAAGAGGAAGAAAAACCTGAAAAGATCCCTATGAGTGTTGGTACCAAATTGGGCTATACTAAACAAGATAAAAGTGTTGATGAACACAAGTATAGGAAGCTCATTGGTTCCTTGATGTATCTAACAACAAGTAGACCTGATATTCAGTATGATGTTTGTGTGTGTGCAAGATTTCAATCTGATCCAAGAGAATCACACTACAAAAAGGCACTTAAAATACTGAAATATGTTAAAGGTACAGTCAATGTTGGATTATGGTATCCAAAAGATTCTGGATTGGAATTGGTTGGTTATTCTGATGCTGATCATGGAGGATCAACTCTTGATATACTTCTGGAACTTGTCAGTTTCTAGGTACAAGATTAATTTCATGGTTCAACAAGAAGCAAACCTGTGTTGCTAATTCATCCACTGAATCTGAATACATTGCGGCTGGTTGTTGCACAACTCAAATCCTATGGATTCAGCAACAATTAAGAGATTATGGTATTTCTGCAAAGAAAACACCAATCTTTTGTGATAATACAAGTGCTATTGCTATCACGCAAAATCCTAAAGTTCCACTCAAGGACAAAGCACATTGATATTAGACATCATTTCATTAGAGATCATGTGGAAAAAGGAGACATTGAGGTTTTCTGAAACAGGCATTCAGCAAGTAATTCCTTCAAACCGGGTATTTGTTAGGAAACTTGATCATTTGCTGAGACGGGAACTCAGTAAGAAGACTTCAAAGATTGATGTGATATTTGATTAAGGGAGAATTTTCAGCAAATGCAAGGCTTGATACTTGAAAAGGTAAGTGCTAAAGTCAGATTGAATAAAATCGCTGAAAAGATTCTTCTTTACTTCAGCAAGCAATTAGCGTTGGAGTAAAAGAGATCAAATCCCATGAATCAAGGTAAAATCAATTTGTGACGTTAATCATGACACAGATAAGCTCGCTGTAAATCATGACATGAAATACAATCGTGGCCATTGATTTTAAAGCAGTTGATGATCCAACGGTTGATATTACAATGAGAAAGTATGCTCTGACGGTTTTATGTTAGTGGTCCACTACGCATTTAATGCAAAGGCTCCACTAACTCAATTAATCTCTGTTTTACCCTTGCTGAGAACTCAAAACCATTGAGCTTCTCACATAACAGAGATACTATATAAATGAATAGTTAGAGAAAGACAAAATTATTTAACTCACATTTCCTTTCTTTGCAAAAATTCCCTAGCTTGTGCTCTGAAATACTGTACCTCCGGTAAAAAAGAAAAGTCTATTTTTCGTACACTCTCAACCCTTAATACTATATAAGAGATGGCTACCAAGAGACAATCATCTAAGAACACCAAGTCATCAAAGGCAGACAGTGCTGGAAAAAGCACTGCTCCTACTCCGGTGACTACTCCGGTGAAGAACAAAGTGAAAATTGTGTTGAAAGACGACCGAATAACAGAAATACCCATGCTTCCTATATATCTCGACACTGCAAAGTGTGAGCAGATGATGCAATGGGGGGGATTTTCCAAAGAGAAGTATATCAGATACTTCTATGAACAAGAACTAGATGAAGAAAATCTTGAGGCGTTGAGTTACATAAATCAACAAGGCATACTTTTCTTCATCACTGCTCGCACTAAAAAAGTGAGCATGCTGGACACTATGAAATTCTACAACAACGCAGAAATCCAAACCCTTACTGATGGACAAGGAATCACTGAAAAAGTGATTTCTACCACAGTTCAAGGAAAGCAAATCATCCTGAAATGGATTGATTTAGCTAACTTCTTTCAGATTTCAACTACTGGAACTGAAGATGACATCACTGCCACTGATGAAGAGATAGAAGCTTTCTACAGTGATGTCACAAATGAAAGGATGAAGAAAGGAGAGATTGCTCCAATGACTTGGAATAAGTACGTAAAAAGGAAACATCTCTGCCATTCACTTGGTCTAGTAGCTCTGCTACTAATCAAAGTTCTTGACTCCCAAGTTGGAGGAATAGACCAAGTAGGCCTTAGAAGATGGCCTTTGCTGATGCATATCTATGAAAGCAAAACAGACATTAACTGGGCTAAGTACATTTTCAACAGACTTGTTGATTGTGTTACAAAGTTCAAGGTCAAGGTTGAAGTCTCACCTTCTCTTCCAGTGATGTATGGATTGAAAATATGCTACATCCTTGAACATTACAGGATTCAACTGAGAAACCCATTTCCGATTAAGAAATCAGTATGCAATGTGGGAAGAGTTTTCTACAAGCTGAATGGACCTAAGGTTGATGACAAGAAGTCAAGGAAAGCAACAACTGCAAATGTTGTTGAGACTGATAACCAGTCTAGGAATACAACAGCTGCAAATGTTGTTGAGACTGATAAGCAGTCTAGGAATACAACAGCTGCAAATGTTGCTGAAGATTTTGGAGCCTTTGAAGTGAAATCTGGAAGTTCCATTTGCATAGTCTTAGTATTTTGGGCACCAGTCTTTCATACGATATTGGATTGGGATGAGGTTACAACCTCCGTGTAGCTAACTCGAAGAGCTATCCAACAGTGGGTCTTACGTGCCAATCCGAGTTCGGACGCGCCCGAAATCTCTATTCGAACTTAGAGGAAAAATTGGCAAACTTGCTGCCCGTGCCAGGCGGTCAGCCTGGTGCGTTCCGGAAGCCCAGCGATATTTTATATATAAAAGTCGAATTTTCATATCTTAGATCATAATTTTGCAGACATAAACCCTAGAGCTTGTTTAGGGTATTTTTTCTCTTAGAACTACTTTTTCTTAGAAATTTAGAGCACCAAGGTAGAGATTCGGACATCTTTTGATCTCACCTTGCTAGAAACTTGTGAGTTTAGCAATTCACCGGAGATTGACAACCCTCGGTGGTAATTTTGTATCTCATCTTTTTCATACTCTATCTTTTCAATTCAATGATGTTTTCATATATGATTGCTTGTGTTGATTTAGATTTTGATATGAGTAGCTAAGTTTCTAGTTGGTGATAGTATGTAAATTCGTAGCTAGGGTTCATATTGTGCATGATTGAGTTTCTGAGTCTTTTACTTGTATAATTGTTTTAATTCGATTCTTTGATCCTACTAAGCCAATATCTTCGTATGAAAGTGTTAGAAACACTAGGACAATTCAAGATCATCGATTCAATAATTATAATTATCAAGTACTGCTTGAACTAAGCTTGACAACCTTAGCCACATATTAGTATATATAGGAAGCTTTCAAAATACACGTCTACCAATCTGTCTTTTGGTATTTGATAATTCGAATTACTTTTAAAGCAGTACGAGTTGCACTTTCATGCATAATTAGAACCCGATGCTTAGAACGAGCATACTATCACCAGCTCTCATCATATATTGTTAAGTCGAGCATTGTTAAATTTGTTTTCTGAATTTATATAGTTAGTTATTTAGGTAAAGCTAGTTAAGTCCCTAGAGATCGACACTCGAGGTCATCTTACCTCTGCACTACGTGTTTTGTGTAGCTGTGAGTTGCCCTTTGGCTAAAATAAATTTATTTGATTGTTCGAGTCTGACAATCTCGTTCATCAAATTGGCGCCGCTGCCGGGGACTTTAACTCCTTTTTCCTCTTTAGCTTATTTGTATTTTCAACATTCAATTTCCAGGATAAGTGATCTTAGTTTGTCTAGTTTTTGTCAGAACTAACAGGACTGATTTTTGGTTGTGAGTTACTCCTGTCACAGATATCCAGGCATGACGTCCATGAGGGTTCGCATGACGCCCCAATTTTCACAGGTTAAGAGAGGATCGGCTATATACCTGGAGGATGAGTTAACTGGGTATGAGGTGACAAGTTCCGTGGTAAGGATCATACCAAGGTTTGAGGAAGGAGTAGGGATGAATCCATTGAGTTTCATTCGATCCTATGAGGAGGAAATAGCCCGAATTTTGACGAAGGGGTTTACAGAGGACCAAGTATGCAGGAAATTATTTTCTTTCGCCTTGGGGTATGAGCCAAGGCTTTGGATGGCAAGGTTAGCTCCAGGATCACTGAAGACTTGGGACCAAGTAGTAGAGGAGTTCTTGGCGCGATTTATGCCTTACCAAGAGACTAAGTCACCACCTGCCATTCTTCAGCAGGTAGTTAACTCAAATATAAGCAAAACTTCACTATCTGAAACTTTATCTTTAGCTAATATGATCATTTCTTTACAGACTTCTCAAGATACAAGTCAGAAGATTGCTGAAACTTCTGCACTAGAATCTACAACTCCTGTTCAACAGGTAGATGGAAATTTTGGTAACTTTACTAAAGTTAAAAACTTAGTACTTGTATCTAACAATAAGTTATTTCAGGATGAAAAAATTCAAGGATGCTGCTACAACTCCTGAAGCAATGGAAATAGTTCCCGCACAACTCAGTGTGCAACATGAGCTTGCTGAAAGTCAGCAGGTAATTCATGTTACAGTTTTAGACTCTAAAACTATCTTCCAAAACCTTCCTGACAATAACATTACTCTTATTCAGGCTCAAACGGAGAATGATGAAGTGGTTCACATCACAGAAACTCTTGAAGTTAGTTCCGAAGAACTATACTCAAACTTCAAAAGAAACACTTTGACCATCGTTGCTAAGTCTGTAAGCAACTGTCAAAGATACAGAAGGATGGACTTTTCAGATCTTCACATCCATCTTTCAAATGAAAAGAAGAGAAACTCTCTATTCAAACTCGAGATGTTTGCACACTCAATACTTCCTGATGAACTCTTATATTCTCAGCAAATGAGTTCAAATCTGATTGCAACAATCAGAGAGAATATGAAAGCTAAGTTCAAGAGTGCCTCTCCAGCTGAACAAGTTGTGATGCTCAAGGGTTCCTTTGTACCCGTGGTGGTTGATCCCCACAAAATCAATGAGGAAGAGGAAGTTACAAGTGCTGCTAAGTACAAACATCTGGAGTTGGTCATACTGACGGATGATGATGAAGAAGAAGAGGATAAAATATCGTTAAAGATACCAGTGATGATGAAGCCAAAGATTCTAAGGACAATAAGGACGATGATGATGATAATCAAGGTCCTAGTCCGGATGCTGGCGGAGTAAAATTGGCAGTTGCTGATCATGAAAATCAAGCCAATACTGAAAATCGGCAAGCTGAACAACCTCCCAGTCAGCAACAAGAATCTGCTCCTACTCCTGCTGAGAAAAGTACTCCAGCAACTGAACAAGTTGCTGAGACTGAAGAAGAGTACGCCAGAAAGCATGCTGAAAGCCTAAAGGTAAAGCTAAGCTTTCTGATGCCGAGTTAGCATTACTCGAAGCTAAGGTCACTGATTCAAACCTTGGAGAAGATGAAGATGAAGATTACCAAAGAGCATTACAGAATAGTCTACAGATTCACGACAGACACCCTAAAAATCTTGATATTGCTCAATCTTCAGGAGTGAACAACAAGGAAGTCTCCTCCCTTCCACTTACTACTGGTGAAACTCAAGTTGTTGAGTCCAAAGAGTTGCCTTTAGCAACCACTCAACAAGAAGTGACTGAAGCTAAGGATTTAGGTATCAAGGGTGCTGGCCTTGATGAATCTGATGAAGAAGAAGATCTATCTAACTTCTCGGAAAATGACGAAGAAAAGTCCAAGAAAGATAAACCCAAAGTGGTAGAAATTCCTCCACCATCTCTCACTAATGATGAAGGAGGTATGGAGAGAAGTCGCTTGCTGAGAGACGATGATCAGATCGCCACTGAAATCAAAGCTCACTCACTTACTCCCTCTTTAGTGCCATTCCCAAATATTGAAGAGTTTACTCCTAGAATAAGAGCACTAATGGTTGTTCACAAAGCATGCCAAGAAGAGGATGATGCCTTGCTTGCTCAGAGTCCACTCGACATTGGCAAAATACTGACTACGGTGCTGAGACGCACTACTACACTTACCATAGCTCAGAAAGACATAAGTCTACATCACAAAACCTATGAAGATGATGTCAGTCAGGCATTCAAGCTTGCTAAAAGCGCATTGACAAAGGCTCAGACTACTATTAAAGAAGAATTGTCTAAGCTAACTACTGATCAGCAAGACATGATTCTTAAATACGATAGCCTAAGTACTCTTGCTGAAAACTGCAATGAATTTTTCTCTTTACACATCAGACCGATGATTCAATCCATGTCTAAGGGGGAAGCTTCTAGAAAAAGAAAGTCTTCAAGAGACAAATCAACTACTCCCTGTGAAGCTCCATTAAAGCTTCCTGGACCGCCTCCCAAAGAACCTCTTGCTGAAAAAGAGCAAAGTTCTAAGAAAAGAGCTGAAACAGATTCTGAGAGAAGTTCAGCAAATCCTAAAAGGAGAAGAACTTCTGCTGATACTCAAGAATTCTGTCACACTGAAAGTCACCAAGGCATTAATGAAGATGATGATAATGATGATGACCAAACAATAGCTCAAGCTATAAGGGCCAAGCCTCTTTCTGCCTTAACTCCATCTGGCCAATCCAAACACTTCTCTTCTGACTCCAGATCTTCAGCAAAAGATCATGATAATGCTAACTCAAGAAGAAGAAAGCAAAGAAAGGAAGAAAGAAGGCTAGCTAACATTTCCATTGGCACTGGCATTGATTACACTAAGACCAGCAATGAGGAAACCACTCAGAATGTGATCAGAAACATTCATGGTTGCTGGATCATAAAGCTGGAAGACCTTTTGGCGAATGACTTCTTTCCAACTGTTGTACTGAATCAAATGTACACTTGGATTGAATTGAAAGTCACAAGAAAAGAAAGGGATCCTCCTCCCTACCCAAGGAACATTGCTGTGAAATGGATGAATATTGAAATCTTGGTAAGAAGAACTTCCATCAGCAAGAAGATAAAACAAGAGCCTGATTTAATCAAGCCGATGGATGTTGCTTACTATAGTGATCCCATAACCAAGAAGTCCAAAAATATGGCTTGATTCCTTATGAGTACTTTTATCTCACTGCCAAGGATCAAGAAGAAGACCTTCTCTGGTTAAGGAAGATTCATGCCAACAAGGAAATTTCAGACACTCAACTACTACATGCTAGCAATTGGGGCATGCACTTGTGGGTAATACACTACAAAGAGATGAATGGTGAAAACCATCATTATACTCCCTGCAAGAATGCAAGAATTATTCAACTCGAAGTCCGAAAGCTACTTGAAGATCACAAAAAGGACTGTGTTGAATTCACTGCTCTTGCTGAAAAGAGTGTAAAAGAGATTCTTAGAGAATCCTCTGATGGAATAGACTAGTCCCTTGGAAAGCTTTGTTTTGTTTGTTGATTACTTTAGTTATCTATGAACTTTCTTGTAAACTCACTGAAAGATAACTATCAGCAATGAACTTTTTTACTCTTATTGGTTTTTGATTATGCTTACTGTTTTATTATTCAAGTATGCTTGCATGAATCAACTTATTTATTCAACATCAGGAACCTCTAAAAGGGTAACAATTAATTTAGCCATGGATTGCTAACATCAAAAAGGGGGAAATTTGGTAGAAAACTTGTAATTTTGATGAGCAATTAACCATGCTAAATTAAGGAAAGTCCAGTAACTAGTACTCTTAAGGTCCATAGGAATTTAGAATTTTAAGGACATTATAAAAGAGGAGCGTTTGCTGAAAGACTTAGTGTAGGTACTAGTTAGGTTCTTTCGTTTGTTGATGATGTACTTTGTTTTTACAAACGAACTATTGAAGACCTAGAACCGCTCAGAAAGTTGAAGATTCGAAGATTGAAGACTTAGAAGAATTCTGAGAAAGGTATCTACAAAGGCACATGTTGCTCAGAAGGTGAGATTTTCAGCAACAGCTTACATAAGTGAAATTTTATATGACAGAGTAGGTTGTGCTTGCTGAAACTGAGACTGATCACTTGCTGAAAACATATGTGACCTCCTTGCTGAAGAGTACTTGCATTTTGGCTCCAACGTTCACATTTGAATTTGATCAAATGAACATTAAATGCAAAGTAGGCACGGGAAGAACATGAAGACAAGAAGACAAATGAAGGACGCTGCTGAAAGTACGAAAGCAAGATAGTGACATCTTAAGGTTCAAAGCCTTAGAATTTAAAATTCAAACGGCTCCATTGAGACACTATAAATAGAGGTCATCAGACAAAGAGTAGAAGTGTGTCAACAACGTGATCAAACTCTCACTTGTGCATTAAACACTCAAAGAGTAGAAGTGTGTCAACAACGTGATCAAACTCTCACTTGTGCATTAAACACTCAAATCCTTCTATACTCTTTACTGCCTATTGATCCGTTCCCAAGACTTAAGCTTGAAACAAAAGCTACTTGTGAAGAAGTAGAACATTCACGACTAAGAAATTAGTTAAGTATTCTTTCTTTCGAACAAGAACAAGTCTTGACACCAGAAACAATCAAACTTGCTTACTGAAATGTATTACAAGTTGTGTTTCTTTAGATAACTTGTTATAGCTGAAAAACTTATATTCAAGTGATCTCATCCCAAACCTCTCTAACTGATAAACACCCTTTTCAGGCGTGAAATTCAGGGGGAATTAATCAAGCATAGTGTTGCTGATTATAAGTCCCAAGTTTGGTGGAGAACAAGGTTACAGTTCTCTAGTTAGGTTGAAAACGAAGCAAGTGGGATTTGGTTTCTGAAGAATCTTTAGTGATAGGATTTGTAAGGAACCTCACATCTTATCATAGTGGATTCAGTCCTAGAAAGGATAAAGTGGATTAGTTGAGAGATTACACCACTCTCAGATACCACTATAAAAGTGTTTGTGTGATTTACTTTACCGCACTTAGTTTTCAGCAAGCTACATTTCTTGTACACTGACACTCTGCTCACTTGCTGAAATTAGCACTCTCTAAAAAGCACTTATTGTAAAAGACTTCCGCACTCTGTTTTTAAGTATCAACAAACTCATTACTGAAAAGTAATAAGTACTTGCTGAGAAAGTTAAGTACCAACAAACGTACTGAAAAGTAATAAGCACTTGCTGAGAAAGTTTTAAACGATGAAAAGTTTGAAAAGACTATTCACCCCCCCCCCTTCTAGTCTTTCCTTGTTGTTTAAAGGGCCAACTGATAGTGTATATGTCCTAGAGACAGTCTTTATTAAGGGCATACAACCCTTATTAAGGGCATATATGTACTATTACACATGTCAACGTAATATAGTATATGTTTGTTTGTTTGACTATTGAATATCGCTTTCATATTTATATTACACCAGGCATACAACATGTCATATCTCTATTCCTGTTTGTATTGATATCAAACATGTCCCCTCGGATAGATGACCGATCACACAAATAGTGGGAGTTATGTGAGTTATCATCTATCCCAAACTCTCCCTAGTCGAGGTTCATCTCGGATGTGGGGGTCTGAATGAACCAGGTGAGACTGGTATGCGTGGAGGTTATACTTGTTAGAGCAAGTGTGAGCCGATCCCACGGCCACGGAACGGATTGTTGGACAATCAAGAAACGTTCCCATAACTCCGCATAGTTGTTCGAAGGCTGATTACCGAACAATGGAAGTACCCACCGGAAACTCCCATCGATGTATACACTACACCGAAGTGTCTATGGGAAGCGGAAAGTTATCGAAGTGATGCCAATCGTCCTTTGGACTTACAGGACTTTATCATCACATTTGTTGCCCCATATCCTTGGTGGACCCGTCGATGTCAGATCTGAATAAGTAGTTGACCCAAGACACGATCCAGGATTATGGCTACATACAAATGGGGATGATAAGTGATTCTGTGAAGGATTCATCTCTCATGTGTAGCACAGGAGAGCACTGCTCATAGTCGTTCATAGTTGTGATTGGTCAAACCGCTGGCCAGCGTATCAATATTATTATGATAGTCATAATAGATATTGGATTCACCAAGCAACTCACTGAAGACGCCCGTGGATGTATTATTGGGATAGACACTTCATCGATCCTAGATGCATTCGAGTTAGTCAGATGAAGTGACGTTACCATCGCCGCGTTGAGCGCAACAGACTTCACAACGAAAGGGTTTGCTTTGAGAAACCTCTCAAACGTCCTCATGTATTAATATTGCAAATGGAACCGTCTAGGAATTCCATGTTGCCTAGTGTAGCACTTGCTTAATACAATGAGGCCCTATGGGTCACACTATGTGGTGATTCAGCTTATCCGAATATCCTTGAAGATGGAATCGCAATTAATTTAGAATTAATTGTGATCGATGAATTATAATTGTTTTGGAATTAATTATAATTATTTGTGGCTCAATTAATAATTTAGAATTATTAATTGAATTGGTTAATTGTATTTTATGTAAATACAATTAAAGATTATATTTTAGAAATATAATAGAGGTTTGATTTGAAAGGATATGTTAATTTAGAATTAATATATGCACATGGGCAAAATCTACTTGGAGTTTGAATTGCCTTAGAATTATAAGTGGGTCCCAAAATTGGGACCCACCTGACCCCCTTGATGTGCCGCCCAACCAGTAGTAGTATGGGGAGGAGTTCGACTCCTTCCCATATTAGAAGTCAAGGGATAAGTTAGATTTTTCTGATTGAGTTTAATTTGATTGGGAATGAATCTAGACTTAAATTGGTTTCCTTGTGCAATAAGAATTAGATTCTTATTCCTTTATGAAGTCTAATTGATTCTTCTTTAGGCTTCTATTGACTACTATATATAGTAGACTAGTAGAGAGCTTTTGACATGGTTGATTGCAGATCATTCTGATTAACCGAATTCTTAGAGAATCATTCTTCCAGTTTTCTTAGAGAAAATAAAAGCTCTCCTCCCCTACACCTCTAGCCGCGCGCGCCACCTTCCGACCGGAGGAAAATTGTCGCCCTATCTTCTTGGCCACATAAAGAATATCCTAGCATTCTTTCCGATAAGCTGTTCATCCGTGGATACCAAGGTTGAGGTTCAAAGAGCTGGAAACTAACTTTTATTGTCTTGCAGATAATCAAAGTATTGCAGATATCTTCGACTTCGACGAAGGAGAAGGTTCACCGAACTATTACGAAGACTTCAATTGGCATATCGATTCAATACCTATTCTTGCTTTTGGAGTATTGTAAGTCTTCTGATTAATGTGTTTATTATATACGTTATATACATGATCAATTAACCTGCATGTTAAGAAAAGTTTTGAAATTCCGCTGCGTACCCTAGGGGTAACTCTGACCATATTTCTTACACCAACAAATATTAATATAAAAATATATTTTAAAATCTTTTAAACTTAATTAAGAGGAAAATAGAAGTTGGAGATGGAGTGCTCCAAACATATTCAAGAGTGGTCTTTCTTTATAGATCTCAAAAAAATAAAGTCATTGGTGATTTTTTTTTTTTTTTTGCATTCTTATTTTTCATGTCATAGTCAATTTTGTCCCGTAGAATAAAAGTTAAAAAACAAAAGAAAAGGGCAAATTACATTTGGTACCCCTGCTATTTTCCGCTATTACAGATTAGTCCATCTATATTTTTTATTACGTAATCCTCCCTTGCTATATAAACCTAATTACAGATTAACCCACGAATTTGACTTTCTGCGCTCTAAGGCCTGGAAATGACATTTTCGCCCCTGCCGGAATTTCTAATTCTAAAAAATGCCAAACAACATTAAGTTTTGGTTATTACAAATTTACCCTAAATATTTTAATTTTTACAATATTAACACAAACTAATTAGAAATTAACCCATGTAATATAAATATAATTCAAAATAGTCTACAAAATTTTCTTAAAACAAACCCCTAAAAAAATTAAATTTCAAAATCAGTCCCAAATAATTTTCTTTTTTTTCTTTTTTCTGTTTTTCTTTATTTCCTTTTTTCTATTTCTCTTTTCTTCCTTCTTTCTTTCTTTTCTCATTTTTTTTTATTTATTTTAAATCCAACTCCGGTACCGGAGTTATAACTCCGGTACCAGAGCTGCACAGCTCCGATCGGAGCTGTGCAAAGCTCCAATCGGAGCTGTGTTAAGCTCCGATTGGAGCTTAACACAGATCCAATCGGAGCTGTCACAGCTCCGATTGGATCTGTGTTAAGCTCCAATCGGAGCTTAACACAGCTCCGATTGGAGCTTTGCATAGCTCCAATCGGAGCTGCACAGCTCCGATCGGAGCTGTGCAAAGCTCCAATCGGAGCTTAACACAGCTCCGATTGGAGCTCAGCTCCGATCGGAGCTGCACAGCTCCGATCGGAGCTGTGCAAAGCTCCGTTTGGAGCTTAACACAGCTCCGATCGGAGCTGTGTAACTCCGGTACCGGAGTTATAACTCCGGTACCGGAGTTATAACTCCGGTACCGGAGTTGGATTTAAAAAAAAAGTAAAAATAAAAATGAGAAAAGAAAGAAAGAAGGAAGAAAAGAGAAATAGGAAAAAGGAAATAAAGAAAAACAGAAAAAAAAAAGGAAAAGTAAAAATTAAATAGTTAAGGCCCTGTTTGGATGTTAACTTTGGAGGAGAGAGAGAACGCCGGAGTCAACATCGGACGGTGACTTGGGTTTTTTTGTAATTTTCCGCGATAGATGGACTAGGATGAAAAGTAGCTGTTTAGTGGGGGTATCAAAAGTAATTATGTCAAAGAAAAAACAAAAGTGGGTCAATTCAGAGGATGCAAAGTGCCAGCCCCTCAATTGAAGTCATATTTTCTTCACTGCCTCGTCTCACGATGCGGTGAGACAAACTCACAGACGCGGGGTTGTTGCCCCGGCATCGGCGTCACAGCTCTGATGCGGCACGACGCCGCGGCTCTGCCAGGCCATCTTCCATGTCGGAAACTCCATGCCGTTTGATGCAGACGGCCTAAGCATATTATCACACCAACGGAAAAGAAAACTTGACAAGTGATTTGTGTTAAAGTATGATTATCGAAATTTAGATATAGTATTAGTTTGAATAAAAAAAATAATTATATTATAATTTAAATCATCCAACTTTTATTGAAAAACACTCGGCTAATAATTTGTTATCTAATAAAAACAGTAACGCCCTGACTAGGAAGCACACGGCTCTATTAAGTCGAGGCTACAACCACTAGCCTGAAATGGATAAGAAGGCGAATAGGAACAAAATAATTTACACATATTCCACAAGCACAAGTTCACTTAAGTTAAGTTTACAAGCCTAAGTTTCAAAGCTATATACACCAAGTGCAAGACTCAAACTTCTCAAGAAACGTTGAAACCTATATCAACATTCACACACCCTCGGTGAGCTTATATAGGTACAAGTTTGGAGGTTCAAACTACGGTAGCGATACTAACTAGACTTCCTACATTCATGTCTTGTTTAACCTAGGAAAACAAAGAGAAACAAGAAAGAGGTTAAATTACTCTGACTTCGAGTATTACAAAGAGACAATAAGGCAAAAGGAATAGACTGAATGATAATGAATTATCAAAGAAAACAAGACACGAGTAACGTATCGTAGTTAGAAACAATAGCTTCAAAATGAAATGAATATATGTATCACTTTCAAGACCTGCCATATGACTCCCTCAACATAACTACAACCTTATGACTTCCCACGAGGATAATCAAGTTTGGCATATCAGTAACACACAGGTCGATCTTAGACATGTCGGTGATTGGCTTTAGGTCAAGTGAGAATGAAAGTATATGACCTAGAGACAACCTATATCAGGGACAGTATGTACTTAATCACATTAAATTAAGTTGGATGTTCTAGACCCTGTTGTGCTCGATCTCCATTTCCTGCTCCGTGATCCTCTTCTTCATGCGATCCTGCTCCGCCTGCATCTCCTCACCTGGGCCGGCATGAGAATTTGTTTCCCACAGGAGCCCTGGCACTACAAGAAACAACAATTTAGCGACGGATGGATTGTCGCTAAATCGGACGTCGCAAAAAGTGGCATCGCTAATAAGAAAAGCGGTGGATGGAGTCATCCGTCCTTCGGATTAGCGACGATAAATTTATTTGTCGTCGTGTTTGTCGTTGACCAAACTGGAGACGGATAACTTTATCCGTATCTGATATTAACGACGGATGAATCGATCCATCGCTAATCGCCTGATACACGTGGCTGGAGCTGGTAAGAGTGTGTTTGGCGACGGGTGAATCTATCCGTCGCTAAATCTCCTGGAACATTTTTTTTAAATTTAATTTTTTGTAGTTGTTCACAATGAAACTATTTAAGACCAACAAATATATACTAATTATTCAAGCATTCGAACGAAACTCATGAAAAAGTATTAATTGTCCTAAAATAAAAAGCTGTTCGAAATAAAAATAAATTGTACTAAAAGATGTTCGAATGAAACAAAGAAGGAATCAGGAAACCAACCGGTAAACTTGGAAGCTTCTACGATCTCCCAAACTAGACCAAGGATAGAGAAAGTCGAAGCGAACTTCTTTGTTGACCCGACCGGACCGCCGTATGGTTGACCGGCGATTACTAGTCACATCATGAAGTCGGGGGGAGGCTCGTCATCGGGGCCTGCATACTTCTGCATCATCCAGTTGATCGTAGACTTGAATCCAGCCTTCATCTGCGCTTGCTCCTCCCTCAACAGAGCAGATTCCTAGGCCTGCTGCTCGATAGTCGCCTTCAGCCGCTCGTGCTCCTCGAGTAACTGGGAAGGCACCTCGGCGGTTCCCCGCCAGCGCTTTGAACTGGAGGACGAGGTACCCTGGTTGACCGTCTCCTCTATGGCCTGCGAGAGGTTGCCCATGCCGAAGACACTTTCCTTCTCATCGAGCTCGCAGATCTCCAAATAGATGGCATTCTGCTCCTCGACGGTGAGATCATGGTTCTCAGTCCTGGCCAGGTACTCCTCCTGAAAATTCAAACAAACAACACGATTTAGTACGTTACTGAAGAAGCACATAAAAATGTTAAGGAATGGGAAAAAAAACTTACCGCGATTTTTTTGCTACGATCACCACGAAAGATCATATGTCCATGCTCATCGAGCTCCCCGTGAGCCTCAACGAAGTGCTCCCACATGGTCGGCTCCCTCCCCTCCGATATCTTCATCGAATATAGACAAATTAATTAATGAATGAAATAAGACTTTAGGAACAAATAAACTATTAGAAAGTAACTCAATTCAATAATAACTTACCGCGTCCAGGTGTCGCGCCAATTGGGATTTCGAACCCAGTCTATGCATCACCGTGCCTGTTCCATCTTGTGGATCATGGCCCCGGTTCTCCCTGTTCTGCACCGTCAGCTTATGGACGTGAGGGTCCTCGTCCCAATATCGGATCCACTCGGGCCACGCGTCCTCCCCAATCCATCCCGGCTTCTTCCGGCTCTTCTTGATCTTGGCAACCTTCTTCCGGAAGGTCTCCGAGCCTTCATGTTCGAAGAAGTACCACAACTCCGACTTGAACTTGTTAGGGAGGAAGAACTTCTCCTACATTTCACAAATTATGCACCCTTTAGTAGAAAATATCACCCAAACCAATTACGGATAGTCCTAGTACAACTAACAACACGGTGACTAACATATCACCCAAACCAATTACACGTTGTCCTAGTACAACTAACAACACGGGGACTAACATATCACCCAAGTAAAGTGGATAACATAACACTCAAACAAATTACAAGAAGAAAGATCACTAACCTCGAGAGCATTCCAAATCTCCACCTTCCGTTCTGGACGGAAAGTATGTCATTGGGCTCCACGTGGCGGGAGATCCACTTGCTTCGTGGATTCCCTGCTGATGAGCTTAGCAGCCTCCCTCGGCACCAGCCTGTTACAAAGTAAGATGAATGCCATATCCAACTGTTACAAAGTAATTTGAAAAAAAAACATACAATTTTAAGTAAATATGATTCATGCACTTACACATTCCCAGACATGGGCCACACTATGAACTTGCCATGCATGCTCTCACCCCTTTTGTACTCCACCCCCTGAAGCCACCATCCGGCAAGTTTGCAAACACGTCGGATGAGCCAGTAGACCCCGCACTACTGCCCGAACGATGGCCAGCAGGTGACTGTGTCTCGCTCACATGTGTCTGTGTTGTCCCCCCGAGTTCGACTGACAACCCGAGGTGCGTAGTGGCGAGTCCGGCTCGGACTCGCTGGCGGGGTAGCTACGGGTTCTGGCGGCCAACAACTTCCCCAGTCTCTTTGGCCTCCCTATGATCTGCAAGTTAAACAACAAGAAAAAGAAAAAACAAATGGAAAGAAAAGAGTTTACATTGGCTGTATTTAAGTATGAACCATGATAATTAGTAACATAACATAAAGTCTAACTAATCAGATAACTTATCAAAATACCTTATCAAATTCAACCTATATGTATGGTTAACATGATTACCGAAGTACAAACAAACTGATATTACTATTATAGTGTGTTCAGGTAACTACAATCAGTTCGCTTAAATGTCGGTGAGGCTTACCAATGGGTGAAAACCAATAAAACGCATAATGATGGTTAACATGATTACCGAAGTACAAACAAACTGATATTACTATTATAGTGTGTTCAGGTAACTACAATCAGTTCGCTTAAATGTCGGTGAGGCTTACCAATGGGTGAAAACCAATAAAACGCATAATGATAGACAATAAACGTATAATATTAGTTTTCACCCAAGGTAATCCCAAACCAACACATCGAAACTAATATACGTATATCATCATCACACTTTATAAAATGATTAAATATTAATCAAAATCGTAAAAGTGTACTTCCAGAATAGATTGATAGATTACATCTATTTCAATCTGCTTTAATAAACCAAAAATTACTCAAAATAATCATTTTTTTTTGCTTTTTGCTTATTGAGTAAATTATTAAGCATTTCCAGAATTGAGTTACATTAAGCATTTTCCAGAATTGAGTTAAACTAAGTACATAAAAGAAAGAAAAAAAAACCAAAAAAAAAGGGTTAGGTAGATTAAACAAAAATCACTTGATGTTACTACAAGAAATCTGGTCAATTGTGACCGAATTTAATGACGGATCGATCTGTCGCTAAATCTAGCGACGGATCGGTAAAATAGCGACGGATCACTTGTGCCTTACGACGAATTAACCCAATTCGTTGTAGAGCTCATTTAGGGCGTGCCAAACCCTGAGACGGATGAGTCATCCATCACTAAATAGCGACGGATGACCCATCCGTCGCAGTATCCTACGACGGATGACGTCATCCGTCCCTAAATAGAGACGGGTGAGTCATCCGTCGTGAGTGTCGTTGACTCCAAAAAAAAAAAGAAAAAAGGCTTGGAAAAATATAGCGACGGATGACGTCATCCATCGCAGAGTGATGTTTATGTCCAGATCGGCGGGCAGAGACGCCATTTACGTTTCTGCTCCAATTTCTTCTCTTCTTCTCCCTTCATCTCTCAAATTCCAATCTTCCGTTATACTCCATCATTTCTTCCAATCTTGGTGTCAAATCGAAGCCAATTCAACAAGGAACGTGGTGG
Organism: Plantago ovata; assembly: GCA_028274465.1. Classification (NCBI taxonomy): domain Eukaryota; kingdom Viridiplantae; phylum Streptophyta; class Magnoliopsida; order Lamiales; family Plantaginaceae; genus Plantago; species Plantago ovata. The sequence continues at coordinate 35,773,594 of CM051458.1, forward strand.
GACATTCAATTTGAAGTGGGTTTTGCTAATAATTCAGCAATCGAAGGTACTAATCTCAAAACCTAACTTTTGTAAATTTGGTATTTTTTCAATTTTGAAGTGTTTTATGGTTTATTAGCTAGGTTTGATGTTAGTATTGTTCAATTGGGATGTTTGGGATGTAGTGGGTTCGATTATGTTTGGGATTTGAATTGGGTTCGATTATGTTTGGGACTATCTACGTACTTAGTTTTGTTCAATTAGTGTAGTTTTGTTTGGGATATACTAATTCGATTTGAAAATTGCATAAGTATGTAGGAAATATGAGTAATTATAGTGTATTGTAAGTAGTTATTACAATATGGAAATATAGATAAATATAGGTAATTATAGTGTATTGTAAGTAGTTATTATAATGAAAATTGCATAAGTATAATGGAAATATAGTTAATTATAGTGTGTTGTAAGTAGTTATTAAAATGAAAATTGTACAAGTATAATGGAAATATAGATAAATATATGTAATTATTGTTAAAAAAAAGTGTAAGTATGAAGGAAATAACTCATTGATAAATTAAAAATAGAAGATATTATGAGTATCTTTAGTTCTAGTTTAGAAATATAGGGAGTATAATGCAATAAAAATTTGATAATTAAAATGAGTACTTGTTGAAAAAATGCTTTAGCCGCAATGTACTAAACTTCTATTGGCCAGGTTTAGCATTCAATTATGAATTCCGATCGTACTTGGATGTATAGTAGGATTGCAGATGGGATAATTTTGCCTACGTTTGTAAAAGGGGTCAATGCATTTGTCGAATTTGCATTGTCAAAACCTGAGTGTTTGAGCAGTGGGATGATGAAGTGTTCTTGCAGCCAGAAGAAATGTACTAACACATATATATTTTTTTCAGATGCCACTACCCAGGCGACCACAGTACCAGGTCCCGAGGGATGATACCGACAGAGAGGACACCGAGCATGGTTCCCAGCAGGGCTCCCCTGCTTCTTTTGGGACTCCACCCGAGTCGAGTAGGGGCTCGTCTGGTCGGTCCATGATCCATGACCCATGGGCCCACATTCCAGACGATGATTGTCCCTTTCAGAGTCCTGAAGATGGCCTGCTATGGAATGGTCGCCCTGTACTTTACCCAAATGGAGAGAAGTAAGTATTATGCATCAACTTTTAACATATATATAACGAAGGTTTGCTTATTGATGTCGTATATTATTCTTCACAGGTTTTATGGGGACGACGCTGCCAACGAACTCAACATGATAATAAGGAACAAGATGACCCCACCGCAAGAGGGTGGTAGCAAGTGGCATTGCACCCCGGACCAGCTTAAGGAAGAGCTATTCGAGGAGCTGAGGGTGAGTTAATAATCGTACATTAGTTACCTAATTATTTATGTGTCGTGAGTGGTCTGTTAGCCACTTTGTGTGAGTGGTATGTTATCCAATGTATTTGGGTGATATGTTAGTCACCATTGTTATAGTGAAATATAGGACAATGTGAGTGGTATGTTAGCCACTATATGTGAGTGGTATGTTAGCCACTGAACTTGGGTGATATGTTAGTCACCGATATAATTGTTGTGATGTTCCTCCCCTTGTTATACTTGAATGTTATTAAGTATTCACATGTTGTATGTTTTTGGATGTTTATTTGTAATTGTGTAGAAAAGAAATTTCCTTCCGAAAAATTTGATGTGGGATCTCTGGTGGACCTTCAACTCTCATGGTAGTGCCATTTACAAGAACACGATTCATAATCTGAAGGAGAAGTGGCAGAAGAAGCAGCCATAACCCGACTGGGTGGGAGATAGCATTTGGAGGGGGTGGACGTTATACTGGCCTGACCTGAAAGTCCAGGCGCAGGATGATCAGAACAGTGAGAACAGGAGGGCACAACCGACTGATGGGACCAGGACCCTGGTGAAACACCGTTTTGGATCTGAATCGATCGCTACAGCACATATGAGGCAGAAAGTAAGTGTATTAACTTTTTCATTTTATCATCATTCTTATACTTGTTATTTACTTCGAACTTTGAAACTAAGTATATGATATTTTCATGTGTCATTCAGTTGAAGGAGAAGGATAGTCTCCTCTTCACCTTGTTCTCGAGATCTCAGAAGGGCAAGGACGGAGATTGGTTGTGTGATGAAGCCAGAAGAGTTGCGGTGAGTTCAACAATACATGTGTTTATTAAATATTGATGATTTTGTAACTAATTAACAACATAACTAACACCTTGCACTCTTGATTTATCATTTCAGATGGCCTACGAGCACATGATTCGTGATCAGGATCTCATTGTTGAGGAAATGAATGTCATTTTCCTCGAGGTGAATCCTCCAAACGAGAAGGGTCGTCGCTTGGGACTGGGGAGTGAAGCATCCCTCCCTGATGTGGGCTCGAGGCCGGCTCGTGCCCGTGGTAGCTCTTCATCACGTACCACGTCATCTTCATCAGCTGCCGCTAGAGATCATTCCTTCCAACTTCATTTGCAGGCGAAGAATGACGAGATAAGGAAGGTACTCGAGGTGCAGGCTCAGCAACAACCTATACTAGCTGACTTGTATGCGAGGCTGGGGATGGTACCGCCACAGCCACCACCACCACCACCACCCTCTCCATGATCCCATAGCCTTTTCATTAGCTCTATTACTATTTCTGCATGAATACTGTGTACGATATGATATTACTTTGGATTAGTATTGTATGTATGATTATTATTATATGTATGTATGGAAGGTTTCGTTACATTTATTATGACTTTTTTAATTATTTTCGGTATATTTGGTCTATAATAATTTTGTGTAGCAGGTTGGTTAATTGAACAGGTTTGAATTTAATTTTGGTACTCATAATTATAATAAAAGTTTTTTTTGTAAGTTAGCGACGGATCATTGACCATCCGTCGCTAAATGTCTTACATTTAGCGACGGATGGTCGATCCGTCGCAGTGCAATGGATGACGATCCGTCGCCGTATCTCGAACTAGACCAACACGTGTCAATGGACGTAGCGACGGATGGTCATCCGTCGCTAAAAATTCAACATTTCATCAGTCGCTAATTCACGACGGATGATTGATTCGTGGCTAATTCGCTAGCGACGGAACCCTCATCCGTCGCTAAATCGGCTGATCCGTCTCTAGTGTTTTCTAGCGACGGATCGGCAGTATCCAGGGACGGATGGATCCGTTGCAGGATCTGGGGATCCTTGTAGTGTGTACTATCTTGTTTCTCAAATACATGTCCAATATATCTTACTTTCATATAGATTAAACAAACCTAAAAGAAATTCTTAGAAACTATCAACGAAACAAAAGGGAATTGACACAGACAAAATCAATTTAAGCTAACACATGCATATTATTAAGCATTATAATCAAAATCATAAGCGAAATTTGACAAATAAATAATAAAAACAAAAAGCCCCAAATGTTAGGGTTTTGAGTATCTGATTCATACCTGAGATTAGTGGTGGTAGAAGAGGAGAAAATGGCAGAGCAATGGGTGGTGGTGGTCGTTATGGCACTGCCTTGCCGGTGGTGGTGCTCCCAATCCGTCAAGTAAAGAGGTTGCTGGTGGTGGTGCTCTCAATCCGTCGAGTAAAGAGGGGTGGGTGGTAGCGATCGATTGGGGCAGAGGAGAAGGAGATCAATCCGGTGGTGGTAGCGGTCGATTGGCCGTTTGACAGTGGTTGGAGTGGAGATGGATGAGAGGATTCGAAGTTAGGGATTTGGAGTGGAGATTTGGAAATGGGAAGACGAAAGGTTTCCTGATCTGTATATGAAAATATAGCGACGGATGACATAATTCGTCGCTATGTTTTTATTTATTTATTTTTTTTAATTTTTTAATCCAAACCAAAGTCTGGTCAACTCAATCTAGAAAGACGGATAAGTTCATCCGTCGCCAAACTAGAGACGGATAGACGTTATCTGTCGCTAACCAGGAGCCGGATTGGGTCTCCAGAGGCACGAACTGAGCCTAGAGCGCAGTTCGTCCTTATCCGTCGCTACTTGATGAACGAGATTGTCAGACTCAATTAATCAAATAAATTTGTTTTTAGCCAAAGGAAATTCACAACTACAACGAAAACAAGGCACGTAGTGTAAAAGTAAAATAACCTCGAGTGTCGATCTCTAAGGACTATAACTAGCTTTATCTAATTTAACTTAAACTATAAATCAGAAATCAAGCAAAACACAGATTTTTCTTATCAATATGATGGAAGTCAGTGATAGTATGATCAATCAAAGCAACGGGTAATAATCATGCATGAAGTACTTGAAGTTTGTATAGAGATCTATGATCATGAATTGTCCTGTGTGTTCCTTTCAATTCAACACTACGAAGATAGATGGCTTAGATAGATCAAAGAAATAAAACAATAAATCAAGTCTTAAACGCGCGAAGCCACTCATGCATAATCAAGTACTCTAGCTAAGAAATCACATACTATCACAAACGATACATTTAGCTACTCATATTGCAATCAACAAGAATCAAAGCAAAATTGAATGAAAACATGTTGAATGAAATAAATAAAAGCAGAAAAATTGTGAGATACAAGTTACCAACGAAGGTTGTCAATCTCTGATGAATTGCTAACTCACAAGCAAGAATCGAAAATCAAAGATGTCCAATCTCTATGCTAAAGCTTCCAAATCAATAAGAAAAAGAGTCTTCTATGCTAATAATTCCCAGAACAGGCTCTGGAGAATTTGTCTCTCAAAATAATGTGAAAAGGTCTAAAAAAACGTAGAAAAATAGGCAAACTATATAGAGCTGCGGAAACCTCCCAGGCGAACTGCCCCAGGTGCCAGGCGATTCGCCTGGTGTGGGGCGAATCGCCCCACGTCCCAGGCAGTTCGCCTGGGACGTCCAGATCGGCGAGAGCGAGATTTTAGTCTTCTTTTCTTTTCGGACTCAGATTTTGCCTTCTAGTGACCTTTAAGCCTTGAAACTCGTCCCCTAGGCCTCAAATCTCATCCGGAACCTTCTAGATACACCGCGAATGTCCTCGAAACACCAAAACTTCGTCCTCTTCATCAATATTGCCCATAAAAATACGTTTTTTTACCTAAAACCTGAAAAATGCAAAGAAAAGGGAAACGTGACACTATTCTAATAAAATGCACTAAAATATATGCTAAATTAACCTAGAGGATAGCTAAATTGGTGAAAAAGACTCGAATGAAAGTGTAAAATACACGTTCATCACTACCCATAGCGATCCGTCGCTAAATAGCGACGGATTACTTCCGTGGCTAATGATCCGTCGCTAAAATGCGTTTTTTTTGTAGTGTGGGAAACCGAGGTGTTGCTGGAGCAGATGGCCTCCTTAAAACTTCCTATTCCGTAGATACAACCCTTCTCGCTCTCCTCGACGAAGATCTTCTTTTGTATCAGGTCACATGTAGGCCGTACAAGGTCGGTATGATTGTTTTAACACTTGGACAACTTAGATTTGAACTATAAATGGTAAGTTATGCTAGAACGCCTGGAAACAAGTAAATCAGGGCTCAAAACGAGACAAAACGATCTTGGACGCCCTGCAGGTGCCCTGACTAGTGTGTCATGGAACCCACAAATTGTCCAAGGTCATTTGTCTCGTTTGAGCCTTGATTTATGTGTTTCAAATTGTTCTTGCATAACTTATCGTTTATAGTTCAAATTTAGTTGGCCAAGTCCAAAAACGAGCAAAACGACCTTGGACACCTTGCAGTTAAGAAAATATGGTCAGAATTACCCCTAGGGTTGGTGCAGCGGAATTTAAAATTTTCTTAACAAGCATACTGATTAATCATTTAATCATACATATAACGTATACTAAACACATCAGAGTAAGAGAACTTACAGTACTTCGAATGCTAGAACAACAATCGATTTAGGTGCAGGATTCCAGTCAATCAAATCCTCGTAGTAATCAGCAAAATATTCTCCTTCGGTGAAGTCGAAATGTCTAATTCATCTTCTAGAATTCCTGCAAAACAAAGATTAGTTTCCAGCTTTGGTTTTCCTCAACCTTGGTATCCACGGATGAACGAATGGCTTATCGAGAGAATGCTAGAATATTCTCGAGTCAAACTTGGGATTTGACTATGGAAGGGGGCGACAGCGCTTCGGTGGAGGAGTAGGGAGGGAGAGCTTTTTTTTTCTTGAGAGAGAGAGAGAGAGAAAGAATAATTGTGTAGTAGAATGAATGAATAAATCTCTCTACTATCCTTCTTATATAGTAGTCAAGGTTCTATTAGAATTCTGAAAGAATTAAGAAACCAATTCTTAATGTACAATTAATGTTTTTACCTTATTAGTTCCAAACTCCAAATAGGTAAAACGTTTTTCAACTCCTAATTAGTTCAAAACTCAATCAGCAAATCTTGACACTCAAGTTTAATTCGAAGAAGGAGTTTGACTCCTTCTCCCCCATCCACACGCGGTTGAAGCCTAAGGAAGGTGGGTCCCAGTGTCCCACGTTTTGGGACCCACATATATATGAGGTGGCAATTTTTAAATCCAATTTAAATCTTGCTCAAGTGCACATATTAATCTAATTAATATATTTTTTCAATTACTCCATCATTATATTTCTAAAATATAATGGGTAATTTGCATATAGCCCCCCTCTTAGTTTTTTTTTATTATAGATTTATCCATCTTAGTTCAACAATTACATGTAGCCCAGTGTTTGACAAAAAACAATTACATATAGGACCACGAACTTAACTTTTTTCGAATTAAGAGCTGGAAATGAAATTTTTACCTCTGCGGGAATTTCAGATTCTTGCCTGATACAAACAACTTAAGTTTGCAATATTTACAAATTTGCTCTACATTATTTTATTTCACAAAATTAACTTTAATGTATTTCAATTTAACCACACAAATTATATAAATTATAAAATGAACTAATATTTATTCTAAATGAACCCCCCAAATCAAGATTTTATTTCAAAACAAACCTATTTTTTTTTCTTCTTTTTTTTAATCTTCTACTTCTTACAGTTCCGACAAGGAGCCATTAACAGCTCCTTGTCGGAGGTGTTGACAGCTTCGATGGGAGCTGTTAACAGCTCCCTGCCGGAGGTGTAAACATCTTTGATTGACCAAGGAGCTGTTAACAGTTCCGGTAAGGAGCTGTTAACAGTTCCGATACCGGAACTGTAAGGGGAAGCATAAACGAAGAAGGAGGTGAGAAAAAAAAGAGATAAAATAAAAAATTAAAAGAAAAGGAAAAATGATAAAAAAAAAATCTAAGGCCTTGTTTGGCCGGACAAAACAGGAAAATGAATAACGGTGAGGTCAATGTTTTTTCTGTTATTGCGGCTAGGTGTAATTGTTGAACTAAGAGGGAACAATCCGTAATAAGAGGCAGTAAGGAGGAGGTACAATGTAATTTACCCAAATATAATTAACATTAAATTGTATTTCCAAAATACAATCAATTTTCAACTAATATTCTCATAATATTAATTGTGCCATAACTAATTATAATTAACCAAGTTAATTATAATTTCTTTCCACTAGTCATGCAGATAAGTCGATTCACCACATAGTATGACCCATAGGGCCTCAATGTATTAAGCTAGACAAGACACTAGACATCGTGGAATTCCTAGACAATTCCACTTGCAATATTAACACATGAGGACGTTTGAGAGGAATCTCAAAACTACCCTTCGTTGGGGGAAGGCAGTTGCACTCAATGCGGCGATGGTAAGGTTTTTTCATCTGACTGACTCGAATGCATCTAGGATCGATGACGTGTCTATCCCAATAATACAATCAGGGCGCCTCAGGGAGTTGTTTGGTTCGGTAGATATCATTTATAACTATCATAAATATATTTGTACACTGGCCAGCGGTTTTACCAACACAACTATGACGACTATGAGAAGTGTTCTCCAATGCTACACATGAGAGATGAATCCTCTCCAGGTATCACTGACCATCCACATATGTATTATTGCCAAGTTCCCAGCTGGACCGTATCTACCGCGTGTTTCAGGGTGTTGATGAGTGAAAAATTGTCGCATATAAATCACTATCAAATACTATTTATATTACTGCCAAGCTAACTCTAAATCACAGAAAAAAAATTTTTTTTTTTTTTGAAACGGCTAAAAGTATTTTATTAATAAAAGATAGAGAATAAGTAATGCTCGAAAACAGATACAAACACGAACGACCTTCATCTAGCCAAACCGTGAATACAAACCAGTTTTCACAACCAACCAAAACCTCATCCAAACCTTACGAGACAACCTAAACCCAAGCATACAACCAAAACCTAGTGTATAACCCAAACCCAATCAAACAAACCAAAACCTCGATCACATAGCCACTGCTACACCTTCACCTTTTATCAAACAACGTCATAACCTGTAATTTTCTTTGCACCATCGTTACCTCCAAAAATTTGAATGTTCCAAAACTTCATAACCTCCACCAGTGGTTGAAAACTCCAAAAACCTAAACCAATACCTCGAACACATAGCAACAGCTACACCTTCACCTTTTCTCAAAACAACGCCATAACCTCTAATTTTCTTCACACCTCCGTAACCTCCAAAAACCTTTGTAACCTCCAAAACACTGAATGCTCGAACCCTCCAAACCTCCATCATTGTTCAAGACCTCCAAAAACCTAAACCTAACCTTGACGGAACCAAGTTCGTCCCATGAGTTTCGACCCAAACCTGCACTTACTCCGAATGCTCAAACATGCACGTCTGCACCTACTGCCCTGCTCAAACCAAGTCGGTAGATTTGACTAAGTTGTCCCTAATTTACTTCTACTTAATTCAATCGATTGTAAATATGTTGGAATAATTGGTAAGAACAATACTTGCACTACTAAAACTAACGATAATAAATAGATAGATACTACGAGATTCAAATATAAGGTAAAGTGGTTGATAGTAGGTAATAGGCACATTAACATGACTTATTCATATGTTAGCAAGTGATAGACGTAGGTAGTCACACCGTTTGTAGACATGTATCATCAATAACATGCATAACGAAGCATACAATATCATTGAAGGCAATTACGAGGCACTATTACTTAGAAATCTTAAGCATACATGGAGCTACTCAACACACACTAAATTTCCAGCATTACATACATGTAGTTATGGCTATGTTATCGCCTTTAATCGACTATGGTCACTGTCACTATCCAATTCGAAGATATATTATTAGCAAGCGATTGTATATAGTCTTTAATTGACCTAGGATCCTGTCACTATCCTATTCGAATGTGTTGGTGTTAGCAAGCTATGATTATGATATTTACTTGACCTAAGATACTATCACTATCTTAATTCGAAGGTTTTGGTGTGAGCTAATCATAAACATACATAGATCAGGCCAAAAACATACACATAGGCATCCCTTTCAAAGCCCATGCTAACATAATTATAACCCATGCTAATAAAACCTATATCCTACCATCAACACATACCGATTAGCTACTCGTAACGAATATAACAACATGCACATTCATAATCATAACCAAAGAGATAGAAAACATGATAAGATCAGAAACTAAAAGGGATTGATACGAAAATACTCAATGTTTCGGTAGAGAAGTAGCAACCCAATGTCAAATCCAATCAAAGTAATGAAATCTAGCAACAGTAGCATATCCCAAGAGCCTATCTACTGTTTAGGGTTCGTTCTAGGGTGTAAAGTAATGTCTTGACCTAAAAGAATGACAAAAACGAGTTTAAATATAAATTCCCGAGTCTGTAATCGTAGAGTTGGCGAGTCGCCAAGCCTAATCTGACGGTTCACCACTTAAAATATCAGTTCCGGGCGCATCTCTTATTGGATCAGGGCGTGTAACCTATAGTTGGAAATAACTTTGAGTTGGCTACGCATGGACGTTGGTTTCAGGTCAATCGGACATCATATGAGTGACTGGTGATCAAAATGGCTAGACTACGAAACTTTGCACACTTGAATGACTACGAAATCTTCACCCGAACCCCAAATTCACCACCGTCTTCGCCTCGTACAAGCTATTCTCAACATCTTATTGTTATTCATTGACACCAAGAGTCCAATATGACCATCTCTTGTACTCCTCAAGCCTCGGGGACCTCCGATTACTCCATGGAAAAGTCAAGTCTTCAAAGTAAGCTCAAATTGCACCAAAATAAGTTTATTTTACGCTATTTTCACCACATTGCATACGGGGACCATGTGACACAAACTATATCAAAAGAACTACTTCTTACTAAAATATAAAGTAAAAGAATAATAAAAGGTTGAAATAGAGCCTTGATGACGTATACTTTTATTTCGTCATCAGGTGTAAGCATTGGTTTCAGCCAAAGAGCAGGGCGCAACATATGTGATGGTAAAGCCCTGAGAGTCGAAGGACGAATGGCATCACTTCCACAACTCTGGTTCTCATAGCTAGACACCTCAGTGTAGAGTATACATCGATGGGAAATCCGGTAGGTACTTCCATTGTTCGGATAATCTCCTCGAACAACTATGCACATTTATGGGAAAATTATGGGCTCGCTCCAACAATTTGTTCCGTGGCCGTGGGATCGACTAGACTTGCTCTAACAAGTATATTCTCCACGCATACTAGTCTCGATTGCCTCATTCGGAACTCCAATCCGAGATGAGCTTCGACTAGGGATCATTTGGGACATATGATCTTTCACACAACTCCCACTCATTGTGTGATTATACATACACCCACTGGGGACATGTTTGATATCGATACAGACCAACCAAATAAAGGTATGACATGTTGTATTGCCCGGTGTAATATAAATACATAAGTAAACATAAACATGAATAAACAAACATATATTATATTACGTTGATTGTGATGTAGTACAATTGTCCTTAAATGTGGTTGTCTCTAGGACACTTATACTAACAACAGTGCCATGACACACTAGTGTGTCAAGGCATCAGCAGGGCGTCCAAAATCATTTACCTCGTTTGAGTTCCGACTTACGTGCTTCAGGTCGTTCTTGCATAACTTATAATGTAATGCTCAATTTTTTAGCAGTCTAAGTGTTTAAACAACAAAAAGCGACCTTGGACGCCATGTGGGTGCCCCAACACATAAGTCAGAGCACCTACATGACGTCAAAGGCCATTTGTTGCGTTTTTTTTTCGAGAATGACATGTATCATGTCGTTCTTGCATAACTTACATTTAAAGTTTATTTCTAAATTGTCCAAGAGCTGAAACGACCAAACCGAGCAATCCCAGTTCAAACTTCATTGGAATATAACTTCAGTTTCACTTAAATTGAAGTTAAATCTCTTTGAATTTTCAGTTCAATATAACTTAACCATGCGGTCAGTTTCAACGTAAGTCAACCGATTTCAACGTACTTCTACAAATTTCAGTCCAGTTACAATTAAATTCAACCAATTTAATTTCAATTCCAACCCAATTCAACAAATATATATTCGTCGATAATATTTACAACTTGGAACTTTGTAGAGACTATAGCTATCATCAAATTACCCTAATTCATAGGTGGTTTGATATTTCCTCGCGAACGTTCTTATATATAGTGGATTGTTGCTTAATAATTAATATATAATGCCCTATGAATCACACCAATAAGGTAATGTTTCTACAAGTGAGCATTGTATTGTAATGAATTAAACATTAGTGTTAAAATTCTTATATATAAGTATTGTATTTTAGAAAATATTATTAATTGATTTAAATTAAATCAAAACTAATTAATTGAAAATACGTGCACTTGAGTGGAATACTGAATCAAGGTTCAAAAGAAAAGAAAGGGCTTAGGGGACTGGGCCGGTTTGGCCCATCAAAGATTATTGGGACGGTTGGCCCATCAACGAAAATCTGGGTTGGTTGGTCAATCAAAGAAAATATTGACCAACAAGAACAACATAATTTAAGAGTATTCGCCTATCTATTTAGGTTTGAAATATATAAAACAATTACAACATTGTATGTAGCCCGATTGGTAATTACAACTGATAGTTTGTTGTGTGTCTTAGGTTCAAACTTTAGTACAAGTTGCATAAATATTAGACACGATTTGTCCAAGGTAATGGTTCACGGTCGAACCCTTTTCTGTGCTTCCCTCTATAAGTTTTGGTGGCCCTAGCAAGTTGCGGCTTCCACTAACTTTGCCGAATTCCACTTTAGCATGTCCACCGATCATGATGTGCGTATTCCGACCTTCAATGAGTTTCCAATCGGTTGCATAGTGGTGGTTGATGTGGGTGGTTGATTCCGACAATGCCCTTTGCTTCACAATTTGAGCAAAAATAGGTTTAGGGAAATTTTAGTCATTTTCCATCAAGGTTGGTTGGTGCTTCTTCCTCACAGCACCAATTTCGCATCTGAGCTTCCATGGAGACGAACTTCGGAAGCTCCGTTCTTCCTCGTTTATCAACCAAATTGAGTGATTCTTGTGGCGTTGGATTCAGCGGCGAAGTTAGGATTTTCGAACACGTAGGGTTCAATTTATTAAGATTATTTTTAAACGTAATAATGATAAACAAATAAAATTGAAAGGAAATTTTATTGGGTTCCTGACAAATATAGCAAAATTTAATTGTAGAATTTGGAAATTTTATTGGATTCCTGACCAATATAAGCAAATTTTATTGTAGAATTAGCTTATTTAACAACATTTAACATTAACAAACAATATTGGGTAGGTCTCATATTGAATTTATATTGAAAATACACTAATAATTTTGTTTTACATTAAAATACATAAAATATTATTTTTTGAATTTGGTGGGGACGCATAGTGTATCTTCGCCTCTGGTTGGATTCTCCTTGAGCTCCTCTACCAGGCCCGTGCGTTTAACTGCCGGATTAATCACTTTGGGAGAGTCCAGAATTAGTCTAAGGCTCGAATCACCATTGTTTAGCCCCATGTGCTCCGTTAGGGCTAGTTGGTTCACCAAATTCGATGATTCTTTCACCGTTGAATATGAATTGAACACCTCTTCCTCCTCACGACCTCCTAGTAATGATTTAGATTTGAAAATCAAATCCGTCATTGAGGACTAATTGATTTCTTATCCTCTTCTTTGCTTGGTGGTGGTGACTGAATCTGAAATCCGGACACATCTCCTTCATGCTCCTCTTTATCCAGTGGTGGTGAAGAGAGGATCTTCCCTTCTTCCTTTCTCTAATCTGTGTGGTGGTAGCTCCTCCACCCCCATCTTCTCTTCCTTGCACCGCCCTTCTCCCATAGTTGTAGAGCTTTTCTACACACCAAACAATGTGTTGCACGACGATGTAAAGACTCATCTTCCACAACTTCGATCACCACCTCCTCCCTTGACCTTGTTTCCAAACGAACCTGATGTACAACAACAGATTGCAAACCTGCATCCGCCACCAAACCAGTTGAACCTCCTCACCCTGTCTTGTCACTACATTCATGAAACTCATTGTTTTCTTCCTTCATGCAGGGCGTTCTACTCCCTGCCTACCTGTTGCATGATTATTCAAGTCACACTATCTTGTTCGTCCCGTAAAACAAGATAAATTCTCCAACACCTTTGCCCTCATCATCATCCAACTCCGTTGCACCTTGCCAAAACCACAAATGTTTCTTCAACCTTGCAAAACGAACAAAAACAAAATTCTTATGGTCCTTGTTCAATTTACTAGGAACGTAAATCTCCTTCAACTACCACAATGACGTAACGCCTTCCAGATATCATAGACTTCACCCCTACAAGAAAATTAGAAATGAAATTTGTAAACCAATCCGCCCTATTCTCCGACGCTAGCTAGGACTAAAGAATAACGATCAACCAGTTGAAGATCCTGATAAACACTATCAACCACCGACCGACGAGCTGTAGACCCACGTCCAACATGAACCAGAACAACCTGATGATGATGCCCAATCAGAACCCTAAAGGAAGGGTTGACATGAACTAGAGTGTTAACGAATCAAGCGATCGGTCAAAACTCAGATCGTGCTCGAGATCAGTCAACGTGAGTTTGACCGTGATCATGATCTACTCATTTTCGAGCTTGATCGATCACCCCGAAGAAATGATCCAAGTTCGCGAGCAGCTCGTGAGACATAATTAATTTAAGTTTTTTATTATTATTATTATTGTTATTATTTAGGCATATATTTATAGTTATATCTAAAGTATACACATATAATTTCTTGTGAATATATTATTTAACACACTAAGTAACATATTAATATTAATATTAAAAATATTATTTATTTATGAACATATAAATATCATGTTTGAGCTAAATATGTAAATTTAAATAATTATTATTTTACTTTAACCGCTCGTAAAAAGCTCATGAACAAGTTCGAAGCTCGCGAACTTTTGATTGATCACTTAATTTTAAAGCTCGACAAAGATCATGCTCGATCGCCTCGACTTACATAAGACGAGCAGGCGCTCGATAAGATAAAGATCGTGCTCGACTCGTTAACACCCCTAACGGAAACCCTCACTATATTTTATCATTATAGTTCCCTCTCCCTTACATTCTTAAATTAGAACTTTAGATTAAATGCCAAACACTATATATGAAGGTTGAAAAAATATTTAGAGATGATCCTTCCATTCCATTAGAAGTGTTCTAAGTTGACTTTTATTAGTCAACAACTTTCAACTTTGACTCTCAATTACTCTTAAACTATAATATAATAAAATATTTAATTATATTATGAAAATATGTAACCTAAATTTACATAATATAATTTTGTTAAATACTTTATCATTATAGTTTAAGAGTAATCGAGAGTTAAATTTGAAACCTGTTGACCGAAAAAAATCAAATCAAACACTTCTGATGGAATGGATGGAGTATTATACATACTTTTGTAACATAGTAGCATTTTTGGTGTGAATAATGTAAAATAGTCTAAATTTGAAATAATTTGAATGAGATCATAATCATCACAATAATTTTTGAATTTATAGTTATATAGAGTAATATAAATATTGGAATGACTTATATGGAGTAGCATTCAATCTTTTTTTTCATTCAATTAAATTGCAATGTTAACCAATTAATCAATTATAAATGGAGATATTTTATTATTAGTAGTATTAAAACCTTTAAAATTTTGCCAAGTGAAGAGAGAGGGGCCCACCTAAACCCAACTGAAATTCAAATAAATTAAAGTATTACAGAAAATAAAGACTCCAGTCTCCATCTCCCATTTACGAACCTCTCTTCTTCACTTGACTTCATTTCGCTCTTTGATTCTCTCTCTCTCTCTCACACACACACACACGCAGCATTAGCAACAACAGTCACTTGAGGAAGAAGCAACGAGACTCTCAATTATTCTCTACCCGAAGCTTTCATGATACATACATAGGCTCTACACAGTCCAGCAATGGCTTTCGCTTTACTGATTCTTATTCACACCATGTGACTTCTGACAAATGCTGCTTGCTTTTCCATCTATATCATACAGGATTGAGATTTGCGATAGATTAGACAATTTGCTAATACATTATTATTATTCGTTTCGCGACGAAAATGGCTACTTCGTCGTCTAAGGCAAGGAGTAGTCCGTACTCTTCGACTTCGTCCGCGAGCAGTCGATTAGTTCCGCGCCCTAGCTCCTCCTACGGTTCTAGATCGATGACGCCGAGTAATGTTAAGAGAAGTGACTATTCGCGTGGCCGTAGTGGTACGCCGGTGAGTTATCCGTCGATGGAGGAGCAGATGGAGACTGTTTCGAGATCAGGAGATAGCATTCGCGTTACCGTTAGGTTTCGGCCTCTTAGGTGAATTTGAATTTTAAGTTGATCTGCATTAGATTTATTTATTCATTTGTTTGGGGAGGATTTGGATTCATTGAGCATCTATGTTGTGTTTTGAAGTGAATTTGAGTTTTATGCAGTTAGTTAGTTCATGTGCATTTGATTAGTTGTTATTATTATCAAGTGTTTGGGGAAGATTTAGATTGAGTGAGGTACATTTATGTTGTGTTTATTTGGTTGTGGTTACAGCGGAAGGGAATATCAGAGAGGAGATGAAATTGCCTGGTATCCTGATGGTGATAAAATTGTGCGGAACGAGTATAATCCGGCTACTGCTTATGCATTTGGTAATTATTTATTGATGACTGAACTCATGTTACTATTGTGTCTTATTAAGTCCAGTAGCCGATTGGGCGTGGAAATCGTGTTGTATTTCGAATAAATAGTTTTATTAGATAGGTTGGTTATTTGCAGTTACTCCTTTGTCTTACTATGAAACTGGGAAGGTAGTTAAGTCAGACAAATATATTTGTTTGTGTCTGTGACCGTATGTACTGAGGGGTTGTGAATGAAGATTGGATATCTATTTTTAGTAAATTCTTCAACCTCCCTTGATTTCTTAGGAGTTTTTGGTTTTGCACCAATTCATTTATGATTGAGTAAGTGAGACTTGGAGTGTAGTAGAAAAAGCATCAACCACTTGTTCACACAGTTTATAGTTTCAGCATGGTGCTGCTGCTGTTAAGTTTGACTGTCTTGGGATGCTTAACATTGGCTTTTTTGTTGTTTTTAATAACTTTTGTACTGTTGGCAGATAGAGTTTTTGGGCCTGATACAAGTACGCCAGACGTTTATGAAGTCGCTGCTCGGCCTGTAGTAAAAGCTGCAATGGAGGGTGTGAATGGTACGCTTTGCTTGTGCCTTTTTGGATTTTGTTTGCAATGGAAGAATTTGCTTAATATCTGGTCCATATTGAGTTTGATAGCATGCTAGCATTGCCCGATACTACTGCTGATTTAACGAATGGAACTCAGTCTAGGAGACTGCTAAGCATCAACCAACAACATAATACGAATGTTAATAATTAAAGCATAGCTCCATTTTGGGCCAATCGGTTGATCATGTGCATGTACATGTACTGCAAAACTAATACCGGTTAACTTGGTGTACAGGGACTGTTTTTGCCTATGGTGTTACCAGTAGTGGAAAAACACACACCATGCATGTGAGTTGCTCTTTCGTTATGATGTTCTCACTTTCCTTATAAGATAACTCTTTGAAACAGAGGTTCTGAATTCAGAGCATTATAAGCAACTTAACCATAGTTGGATCCGAAGTAGCAGTTTGTTAAAGGCCAAAATGGTTTTTAATATTTTTTTGAAAATGAAAGCATACTAAAATATTATGTCAGTAACGGCCATATTTTATGCTTCAGTTTATTAAGCAGGTGACATCAAATCATCAATAATTATAAAGTTATTTATGTCTCTACTATTGCCAGAAACTGACGATTCCAATATCCTTAATAATACAGTTTGTCTTTGAGCATATACTTGTGTACCCAATGTTTTCATTTATTTCCTTGTACTTGATCCCTAAATGCTATTTTCATGTTTATGATAAATTACAAGATAATTTTAGGGATTGTTAATTTAATACAGTGCATCATAATCTTTCTTTTCAGGGAGACCAAAATTGTCCTGGTATTATACCATTGGCTATAAAGGATGTCTTCAATATCATACAGGAAGTAAGTTTGTGTAAATCCTTTACAATGTTTAGAACACAACTGTTGTCAATTAATTACACCTTGAAAAAATGTGGTAAGCTTTGTTCCGATGCAGCACTAGCAAACTATTCATGATTGATGCTGTAAACTGATGTATCCTCTGCTGGTGTTAATTTTCCTTTAGACTCCAGGCCGCGAGTACTTGCTTCGGGTCTCATATCTTGAAATTTACAATGAGGTTAGTACTAGAATTTCCAACATCTTCTTCCAAAAATGCACCTAGCATTTAGGACATGTGTATCATTATATACTATCATGCATGGTTATTTTTTGCCCTGATCAGTTTATCCTCGGACGAATATACGTAGTGATCATGTGCTCATCAGCTTTCGATGCACTAAACATTGGGGGAAATAGATATGTTGCACCCTTTTGTGGCTTAACTAATGCCTGAAATGTCCTGTCTTACATATTCCTGTATTGTGCTAATAGGTGATTAACGACTTGCTGGACCCAACCGGCCAGAATTTGCGTGTTAGAGAAGATGCACAGGTTTCTATATTACTTCTGTTTCCTATTATTTTTGCATATTTTGTTGTTTTATTTTCTTTTCTTCACCATTCACAAGTAGCTTCAACATGAATATGCTAGATTATTCTTATGTCCAGCAATCAAGTTACCAATATCATGGATTCAGTTAGTACTCATTATTGACAATGACACATTTACTACACTTTCAAATGGATTAAGCTGTTTCTCCGCATGTTTTTATCTTTTCACATTCATTGGATCATTTTATTCACCATGGAAAAATTTACACAGGGAACTTATGTTGAGGGAATAAAGGAAGAAGTTGTTCTGTCACCTGGACATGCTCTTTCATTTATTGCAGCAGGAGAAGGTAACTTATACTGTATCTAGACCCTACTTGACTTTGTTGATTCCTATAGACATTTACTGTCACTTCGTACTTTTCTTCTTCTTTGTATTTAGACCCTACTTGACTTTGTTGATTCCTATAGACATTTACTGTCACTTCGTACTTTTCTTCTTCTTGTGCTTCAATATCCATCATCTGTTTTTTTCACTTGGCTCAGATGGCTCACTTTGTTGATATTTCTTTGAATGTGCTGTAGAGCATCGGCATGTTGGATCAAATAACTTCAACTTATTTAGCAGCCGTAGTCATACAATATTTACACTGGTATGATCTTTATTCTGTTAGAATTAATACTTCCTTAAGCTCCTTATTCCTGTAAAACCCTTATTTTTTTGGCTCTCATGTTGATGAGGTTCCATTTGCTTATTAGTTTGTTAGTCCCGTGCTAAACGTACCAGTAAACTTAAAGCATAAGTCACTAAAAGTGCAGCTGGTTGTCTTTCTACATTATTACGCAGCTTCACATCAACATTGAAGTTTGAACTAGGATCTAATGGGTAACTGGGGAGGTTTCCATGTCCGTACTGAATTGAGACAAAGATAAACTAAATTCATGCCTCGATTAGTCTCAAACTTCCTAAATAGTAAAACAAATTGTTGGGATCGGAGTATGTAATTGATTATGCCGGGGAAGATCCTATAATGGGATTAAAAAGGTGTTGGTTGCATTCTTCGATAACTGTTTTAATGTTTTACTAATGGGTTTGATTTTACTGGGATTGTGGATTAACAGAATCAGTCTGAAATTTCTGATGATCTTTTGTTTCATCTGGAACAACAGTTTGAACTCTACTTTGTCATTTGATTTTACTGTTGCGGCATCGCCTTAATTTCACAAATGCTCTTTTCTGAAGACCGTACTTATACTTATTCACTTTATCCTGACCTTTTTCTTTCTTCTCCCAGTAATGGATACAGTCATATAAACGCTATTAATTTGTCTCTTCTTTCTTCAGTTCTTTCGACTTGATTAATGGTGCACTATCCCAAGTCATAATTCTCAATTTTCTTTTGGTTACAGATGATTGAAAGCAGTGATCATGGGGATGAATATGGTGGTGTTATATTCTCACAGTTGGTATGCATATTCATTAATCCTTCCAAATTTAATAACTTGTCATGATTTTCTTATAATTTAGAGATGTACTGCATTCCAAGCATAACAAAGTTTCACTTGGTGTTCGGCATGCTCTTGTAGAACTTAATTGATTTGGCTGGATCTGAAAGCTCAAAAACTGAAACTACTGGGATTAGGAGAAAAGAAGGATCATACATCAATAAAAGTCTTTTGACACTCGGAACTGTGAGTATTATATCTTCATGGTTATCAGTTGAATCACTTGCTACTCTCCATTCTTTTTCATTCGATTTAGTGTTCTGTCTTGTTCAGCGCCACATAAGGCCTTTCTGCTATCATAAACAGACTATGAGATTCATTTCTATTTTGTCAACATCTCTTCATCTATCTCCATTCCCTGTTTTCATATGCTAATAGAGTTTTAAGATCATAAAACATGCTTAAAAAAGGAATCACAAAACTGCTGACTTTTATGCTATTTAACAGAACATGCTGTCTAATACAGATTATTTGGGTCTTAGACTATATAAAGATAACTTTCTTCTATTAATTTTCAGACTTAAGTTGTGGGAAATTACATCGAACTTGAATTGGAAATTACTTCCTGTTGTTGCAATATCAATTTTGAACAAAACAAATGAAGAAAAGAGAAAATTTACATTTTTTAATACTTTTTCTGCGGCATGTTGGAATATTCTACTCTATGGTAGCATAATTAAAACTGATCATGCCTTGAGATAAGATAAAAATAGAAGGGAGCATGTTTTGTGAACTTTTATTAAAAACATGGATGTTAACCTGTGCATTCATGCTAACTTATTTGTGATGAAGGTGATTGGAAAACTCAGCGAAGGGAAGGCATCACATGTTCCTTATAGAGATTCAAAGCTTACACGCCTTTTACAATCTTCTCTGAGTGGGCAGGGACATGTTTCTGTGAGTACAAGCATTCTGCAATCTATAATTTCTATATACTAAGATTTCTGAATTCCAAGCATATCAAATTTATAAATGATCTTTTCTATTAAATTAATTGTCTAGCTTGTTACTCGCCTCTGCTATTCGGTTAAAGATGTTGGCATGTACTGTTGACAGTTTAACTACAGGCCTTGGTATTTTGTTATGTACACTCGTTAACTTAGCTTTGGCTAGTTTGGAATCATATTGACAGAGAATTGATGAATTTTTCCAGAATAGAGTAATCTTACCTTTTGTTTCATTTTTGCAGCTTATTTGCACAATTACTCCAGCATCAAGTAATATGGAGGAAACACATAATACATTGAAATTTGCCAGCAGGGCTAAACGTGTTGAAATATATGCCTCTCGTAACAGAGTGAGTCATTGAACATTTAAAATATTGATACATAACAGAGGGGGATCTTGCTGTATTAACTCTTCCTTTATTACATGTTTCAGATAATTGATGAAAAATCATTGATCAAGAAGTATCAACGAGAAATTTCATGTCTTAAAGAAGAACTTGATCAACTTAAGCGAGGAATGCTTGTTGGGGTCAAACCTGAAGAGCTTATGGTTTTAAAACAGCAGGTAATGTGGTTACCATGTACAGTAAAATTGTACATAAAGATATTCTATATAATGTGGTCACCTCAAACTTATAATAAAACTGTACAGTCATAAAATGTGATGGACTCAACTCGTGACTGATTAAACCAACAACAACAACAACGATAATAATAATGATAATAATAAACTCCACATTCTCATATTGTTTATGTTTTCTGGTCCTGTTTTAGGAAATTCTACTCTATATGGTAATAAATGACACATTATTCTAAGAAATATGCATAAATAAAAAATAAACGTGTAGACATAGAATCATGTTACAAATCACAATAAGTTTAATATTAGAGTAATCATTTACTCTAAAATGATTTTTGAAAAATTATGTAATAATTTGTTTTCTACCTTTTTATCATCATTGTACTTTTACACATATATTTGTTGTTGCTCCTCTCTGAATTTAGTTACTTTATTTTCACAAGTTAATACTTCTTTTTTTCATGTAGCAATATATTAATGTATTTAAATCATTTGCATTATGTATGTTTGCATTTAATTTTTTTCGTTGTAAACTCTATGTAGGAATAAACTCCCTATACTAATATTTTATTGCATTCTCAGCTATATGACCGTATAGAGTTTTACTGTATTTAAGTAATTCGTACTTGGCTTCTCTCATTCTAGTTGGGCTCGAGTATTCCGAGATGTTTTCAAATTGATCATGATTATAATCCTCCTTTATTGTTTAGTTGGAAGAAGGACAATCAAAAATGCAATCAAGACTGGAGGAAGAAGAAGAAGCCAAGGCTGCTCTCATGAGCCGAATTCAAAGACTAACAAAGTTAATACTTGTTTCCTCAAAGGATACTTTACCAGAATACCTATCTTCCCACAAAAGAACTCATTCTGTTACTAATGATGACGTAAGTATCTTGTTTCTCCCTTTAAAAATTATTACGTGCTGATCAACGAGTTAATTAGCTTACGAAAATCATTGCCATTCTTTTGCGTTGGACTTGATTATATATTTACAGTAAGAATAGTCAGGCTATTACTTTTATATATAGTGCTGTTTGGATCTGAATATTTTCCAACTTTGGGAAAGCAATTTTGGCATTGATTTGTTAGCCTTGGCTTTCAGTAAATTATACTCCAACCATTCTTGATTGATAACATGTTTGTGCGTAAATAATTTCTATTACATCACATGTTTATTATGACACATCTTGAAGAAATTTTGATGCTGGAAATGCAATCACATAAAAGCATAAACTTTGGTGCTTAACCATTTCCCTGTTTTTCTTATCTAACAGAAGATGGATGTTCAACATGATGGTTCTCGAAAATTTGATGGTGAGAATCCGGAAAATTCAACAAACAAGTGGAATGATGATTTTTCACAAGCTGGAAGTCTTATGATTAAAACAAATCGATCGGGTGAACTTATTACCAGCTCTTCGGAACTGCACTTAGTATGTTTCAATTCCTATTCTTCCCAAGCTCTATGTGCGCACAACCTTAAACTTCTGTATATGAAGTTAAGAATATCATATTCATATAGGGAGAATCCTTATGAATATCATATTCAGGACCGATGTTAGACAAAAAAATAAAATAAAATAATAATAAAAAAAAATGAAAAACTTATGTTACATGATTTATGCTGTCTTGTGGATTGTTTCCTTTGGTTGTTCAACCTCACTAATGAACGCCCTTTTTTAAACTGTCCTTTGGTTGTTCAACCTCACTAATGAACGCCCTTTTTGAAACTGTCATGGACCTTCTTTTGTAATTCATTTTTTCCCCAAACAAACTTTGTTACGGATCTTCGGACATGCTTTACACAGGCGCACACAATGCCCCCCTCCCCCCCCCCAAAAAAAAAAAAAACTTTCGAAAAACTCATATCAGTAATTGGGCCCCTGAACTTCGATTCCTGAGTCTGCGTCTGGCTTTACATACATGACTTGGTAATGTTCTCCCAGAAAAAGAAAAAAGAACTTTTTCTGATATTTTAATCATTTTTTTTCACTTGAATCCTGTTTCTTATGCACTGTGCTTTTCATACAACCTGTTCGTCATTTTCGATGTATCTCTGATTGGTCCGTGTCATTTTCGCATTTAAAATGTGGATGTCTTCTTGATTCGATACTGATAAGTGAATTGCTGATGTAGGATGACATAACAATGTCAGATCAAATGGACCTCCTTATTGAGCAAGTCAAGATGCTTGCTGGAGAGATTGGGTTTGGTACCAGCACCTTAAAGCGTCTCGTAGAGCAGTCTGCGAGTGATCCTGAAAGCTCAAGATCTCAGGTGATGTTATCGAGCATAATTTTTAAAATTTCTCTGCCAGTAATTCAATGATATAAGCTTTTTTCTGTCCCTGGTTCACTTGCTAAATGATGCACCATCTCTGTGGACATTCTTGCGGTTTATGCATTAAATCTTGTTATGGTAGCCTAATAAATTTTAATACCCTCATTTGAATTTTTTTTACACTAGTTATAGTCATATGCCCTTCCTAAATCATGTTTGATCGGCTACCGTTTTTTTACGTCTTTATGCTTGTTTTAGAAAAGAACTTGTGTTAGATGGTCTAACAGTTAAATGGGTTCAAATCAGGGGAATCATTCTAACACTAGGGTGGGTGGTGATACCGTGGTTCTTCCTATCATATAAGGTGTCTCTAACCATTTGGTGGTGTTGTTATCACCAGATAGTAACTTTTCATCTTCAGATATTTTTTTTCTTTTAATTCTATGTAATTTTTTTTCCTTCATACTATTTTAGAAGCCAAAATATGAAATAAATAATAGCTATGTATCATATCAAATATTAGTTCAAAGTCATGCATGAAACTTGATGACTTTGTCATAATACTGTTCTGAGGTCAGCTGCAGGTGTATGTTTCACGTATGCTCCTATATAAGAAATTTACTGCCGCACCTGATATCATTCCTTGGACACATTTGTTATATTTACTGGTTCCTAGCAATTTTTTACTCACATAGTAACCATTTAATGTAATAGATAGAGAATTTGGAGCATGAAATCCAAGAAAAAAGGGAGAAGATGAGAATGTTAGAACAGCGCATCGTTGAGAGTGGTGAAGTTTCAGCTGTTAATGCACCCATGTTCCAAATGCAGCAGGTTCACCTTTTATTCATACTCTTAACCAAAAATATCAAATACTAAAACTCTAATCTCCTTGGTGGTTATATTATATCTCCTGAACATGTCTTTCTTTTCCTGACTTTCGTGTTATGACAGACAATCACGAAATTGATGGCGCAGTGTAGTGAGAAGGCTTTTGAGCTAGAGGTTTGTCTTTAATTTTCTTCAATTAGTGTCTTCTTCTTGGAAATTCATCTGTAAGCCTGTTACGTACAAAAAATAAAGGTTTTATATGCTATGTAGTTCACCCTTTTGATCTTCCAATGCAGATTAAATCAGCAGATAACCGGGTTCTCCAAGAACAGTTACAAAACAAGGTAAACAACATAATATTATCTTAACACTAACTATTAAACACTGATAACATTCATTTTCAGTCACGTAATATATTTTTTTTATTCTTACTATCAGTGTAGTGAAAATGAGGAAATGCAGTTGAAAATTGTTCGCTTGGAGCAGCAGTTGGCTTCAGCCTCTGGGAATAACATTCCATTACCCTCTGAACAGCGACTATCTGATGAGTATGCTGATGACTTGAGAAAGAATGTGAAGTCACAGGTGAATAGAAACATTGATGTTATATTATAAGTTTGAGGTGATTTAGATCTATCTGATTTTCACCATGGAAAAGTATCTGTTTTCCTGTTGGAGTATCATTTCTACATTTCTTTTTGTTATACCAAGAGGAAGAAAAACAGAAGGGGGGGGGGGGGGTGGGTGGGGGGAGGGAGTGGGGGGATTGGGTGGCACAACAAGTGGCAACCCTCTGCCTTGAGTCCTTTTCGTTACCAAACCTGAGTCCTTTTCCTTACCAAACACCAAACACTTTATGTCAATTGGATCAAACCTGTGACTCATACGTAATCTTTCATGAATTCTATCTGTCATTTTGATGAAATTGATTAACAGAATCCCTTAGTTGACCATTAAGGAGGCTGTATATACCACAACTTCTTGTAAAGTGATTGGCCCTGGGAGTTCATTCCTACTTATTCGATCACATACATAAGGTCTACTTCATGACTCCATGAGATTTCTAGGCCTATAGTTGACATGTGATCTTGTGCAAAGGCTTTTGGCATGCCCTTTACGTTGAGATTATTGTCTGTTATGAATTTATATAGCAAAGTGAGATTCGGGTCTAGAATGTGTTCTATATTTGGAATTTGAGAACTGATTTTTTAGGAGTTGATAGTTATGTTTGAAGAAAAGGAGAGAGTTTGTATTCTTAGAATTGTTGGAAGAACATTTAACACTCGGTTATTAGGTTTCAGTGTGCTACTTGGTGTTATAACGAAATAAACCAACACTGATCTGTCTCATTTCGGATTATTGTCTGTTCTTGAGATTATTGTCTGTTATGAATTTATATAGCAAAGTGGGATTGGGGTCTGGAATGTGTCCTATATTTGGAATTTGAGAATTGATTTGCTTAGGAGTTGATAGTTATGTTTGAAGAAAAGGAGGAGAGAGTTAGTTTTCTTGGAAGAACATTTAACACTCGGTTATCAGTAGGTTTCAGTGTGGAACTTGGTGTTATATCGAAATAAACCAACACTGATCTGTCTCATTTAGGATTTTAATTGCTCTGATCCATTTCTCTCTCATATTCTGTAGTGCACTTTATAGTTTAAACGATAAGGAAAAGTGATTGGTGCTAAAGCACCTTAGAGTGTACACCTAAAATTCATTTAAACTTAACCTTTCAAAACAGAGTGCTAAAGGACCTTTCATTGAAACTTAAAACTATAAAGGAGAGGGAATATAACTGTGTTCCAAAAACACGAGTCAGTCATCTGCATATATTGCTGGAGGCAGTATAAGTTCTAGAAATCTAAAGACTATAGGTGTGTTCCTGTGTTCATCGTAAAGCATAAAGGAGAGGGGGCAAAACTTTAACCATTTACACCCACTTCTAGAAGGCACTGTATATAATGTGGCTCAGTCTGATAAGACTGGCAAGTAACTTTGCATGCATGAACCTAACTACACTCCTATTTTGGCTACTTTTTCTTGAAAGACAGGCAGTATCAGAGTTCACCGTCTGTCCCGTTAATTTCTTTACATTTCTTATTTTGGCTATTTTTTCTTAGGGCAGAGGATTGGTAGCTAGGAGTTAAAATTCTGGATTCGTATGGGCTTGGCCATTCTTTTAAACATTATTGAACTTGACTGGATAATTAAGTCATAATCTGGGTTTTGAAATTTTAATTTTCCTCATAATCTTGGCTACACATTGAGGGCTTTCTGTCCATTGCTTAAGCAGTCCCCCATTGGAGATTACATGCATTACTGTACCTTGTAGGAATTCTGCACATTGCTTATGCACTTTGTAGATTCGCCACCCATTACAACAAACATAAAATTCCATTGATTTTGAGCTTCCTAGCCATTGTGTATTCTAGGTTTCTTAGTATACTTTCTGCAACTTATGATCTTCTCAATTGTTATCCATGTATATTTTGCCTTCCCCATCCATTACAAATTCTCATGGCTAGTGGCTACTACACCTTATGGGCTTTCCATCAGTCGCCTATGCGCTTTTGGATTCCACATACGTTATAGCTACAATATTTGTACTCATTTCTCCTAACACCAATCTTTACATGGTATCCTCTTTACTTTGACTTACAATTTCATCTTAGTCATTGTACCTGGTACGAAAACTTTTTTTCGTTCCTTATTGCATGGTTTGTGGCCGTATACTGGGATGGTTGGGCGCCATGGGGGTTTAATGGGGAACAATTATTGATCCTCCAGCCACATTTACATTTAAAAGAAGAAAAAGAAAAGCTGGGATGGCTGGGCTGACTTCATCTCCATTTATTCTTTGGCTTTTTTTTTTTTACTGTATATGTTCAACTTTTCTTATACGAAGTAATAGTTTTCTATCCTAAATTTTGTTCTAAAGTTTACAATTTCGTTAATTCTATCCCACGTTCTTATAAGAAAAGACCATAATAATAGCTTTATTTATTACTGTAAACTTAGATATATGGCTTAAAATTAAATCCTACTTGCTCTTAATTGTGGTCTTCTCTTATTTTCTCAGCTCATCTAAACCATTTTATGTTGCCAATCTGAGCAGGATGTTGATAATGAAAAACTAGAACACATTTTAATTGTTGGGGAGAATGCTGAATTACATGTGCAAAATCAGAAACTAGCAGAGGAAGCCTCTTACGCAAAAGAGCTAGCATCTGCTGCTGCAGTTGAACTAAAGAATCTAGCTGCTGAAGTCACTAAGTTATCGTTACAGAATGCCAAATTAGAAAAAGAGTTGCAGGGTACTCGTCTGTTAAGTTCTAAGAGTTCCAGCATCCATGCTGGCAATCGAAAACTTAATGATGCCCACAGAACTAATCGAAGAGGTCGGCTTTCTGGTCGATCAAATAATATAGCTACGGAAAGTGATGACTTTGAGTCGGGGAGTCTTGATACTGATGATATGAGACTGGAATTGCAAGCCTGGAAGCAGCGGGAGGCTGCTCTAGAAGCAGCATTGGCTGAGAAAGAAGCTGTAGAACATGAGTACCGGAAAAAGTATGTGGAGGCAAAAAAGAAGGAGGCAGATCTGGAAAATGACCTGGCAAATATGTGGGTGCTTGTTGCCCAGCTAAAGAAAGAGGGAGCTGTTTTGCAAGAGTCAAAGTTAAATGACAGGCATAATGAAGATATGGACCAAAAAAGTGAAGTAATTGATGATATTGATTGCAAGGATTTGCGACATGATTATGGGCAAGCTCAGGAGAATCCT
Organism: Plantago ovata; assembly: GCA_028274465.1. NCBI lineage: Eukaryota > Viridiplantae > Streptophyta > Magnoliopsida > Lamiales > Plantaginaceae > Plantago > Plantago ovata. Next base: position 35,801,544 of record CM051458.1, read on the forward strand.
ACTCTGTTAAACATTCCAAGGGTAGAATCTCTCGTTGTCCGCCTTAAGGTAATTATTGCTTCACAACGCCTCTATCCTATGCATGTCATCTTCATGAATAAATCTAGTTTTTTAATTGCTTCTGTGTCATCACAGTAGTTTTAAGTCTCTCTAATACTCTATATTTTCTAGTGAGATTGGGCCTCCTGAAACAAAAAGTATTATGTAGGCTTCCTGGAAAAAGGTTTAATAAAGCTTATGTGGTTACAACTTGTATTTGATGTGTGCATGAAATGCATTTTAATAAAAGTTTAGCATGGATTTCTTATACTTAAGAGAGAGATTCATTTGGCTAAATATTTTCGGGTGTAGGTTATTTTATTACTCAGTTATTGAGGAGGTCGATTCATAGATGATGCATCTTATAATCCTTAAAAAGTTAGTCAATCTGAATCTACAAACTTATTTGATCCAATATGTTTACTACTCTGCCAATTTGGCCAAGTTTTCAATTCGCTCATCCGAGCTATGGTGCTTATGTTCGACATCTGATTTGGGTTATTGTCACCGCAATCCTACATTAGATTACTTCTAGGACGAAAAGTGGTAGGTATAAAAGTTACATGACCAAATTGGCAGAGTAGGAACGTATAGGACCAAGTGGATGGTTTTCCCCTATTTGTTCCATGAGTTCTGACAAAAAAGATAAAAAAAGGCTATAAGTACGGGACTACACAAGTAATCCCAGGTAGCTATTCGTACAAAACAACTACCTGATATTATATTTGTCTTGGATTACTTAGGCTCGGATGCAGGAGATGAGAGAGAAAGAACGTAGGGACGGCAATGGAGATGCAAATTCTCATTCGTGTAAAGTATGTTTTGAATCTGCAACAACTGCAATGCTTCTCCCATGTCGTCATTTTTGCTGTAAGTTACAACCTGCTGAAGGCCTTCCTCATATTCGTGCTCATAACTGAATTACTGCTGACAACTGTCTTATGCAACTGCAGTATGTAAATCATGTTCCCTTGCATGTTCTGAATGCCCAATTTGCAGAACGAAGATTGCAGATAGGATTTTTGTTTTTACTTGACACAGGTAAAGAAGATCTGCTACATTTTATATAGTTCTCCATAGATAGTTTATATGATCTTGATTTTTGTTTCATTTTTGTTCCTCCTGCAGATAATAGTCCTAGTTGTATACCGGGTAGTAAACTTCCCGAAAAATGACAGGCGCGGTTCTTTTATTACTTCCAACTGTATCTAAAATCGTCCTTGTGCTCCTTCTGTAGAGGCCGTGTATTATATAGAGCTCTTGCGAAGGATCCCAGTTTTGGCCAATAAGTTTTGTGGCATGATTCAGGCTCACAAATGTTTTTCTAAATGATTGAAGTTGTATTATAGTTTATAGATGAATGCTGCACACAATCATACATTCATACTGTACAACCTTGGTATAAGATGAAGTCTTTCTCCTACTATTTTCACGAGTATTTTCACAACCTTGTTAGAATTATATATTTTGCCAAGTAAATATCTTGGAAAGAGTATTTAGAACTAGTTGGGTTTGAAGGGATAAATTCTACAAAAATAAAAAATCTATGACCAACCGTAGGAATGTAATATACAAATTCCCCGTGAAATAATTTTGAAACGAGAAAGTGGTGTTGCATCGATGATAAACAAGATAATGCCAAAAAAATTTGGGCTAAAGATGGAAGTTTTTTTTTTTAATGACTACTCCTATCCTACTATACTACCCTAAACCACCTTATATCTCCACACCTAAACTGTCTTATATCTCCACACCTAAACCTAAACTGTCTTATATCTCGATAGGGATCGATCCATGTACCTCCTCCTTCACTAACTCAGCTCCCTTCCACCGGAACACCTTATAACTCCGGACTAAATATGGCAGTAAGTCAATGGTGGCTAACACCATAAATTCAAGTAATTCCTCTCCTTCAGGGGAACAAAAAAAAATTCATTTCTAATTAGAAAGATATTCTACGTATAAAAAACATTACTCTGGTTCCCTTTAAAGCTTCCATTTTACTATTCAGAGAATAATTTTTAAAAATAATAAAAAATTGAAAAAGTTCCAAAAAATTGTGAGAATCACAAACTTGAACTTTAAGTCATTGTACACATAAAATCACTATTCATAAAAAAAAATTCTTACCTTTTTTTATTGTTAATTATTTTTTAAAATTATTATGATAAAGTGAAACAAAAACTTTAAAGGGAGTGGAGTGATTATATTTTATCACAATATTACAATTTTTCCATCACATTTCACTTTACAATTAATAAAAATAATAATAACATACTTTATTAAGTTTATAATTTATTCTACTTATTTTAATGTCTCCTTAAACTACATTAACATAATTTTAGGGAATAATATTTTGTGAGATAGGGGAAATACCTACTTGTACAATACGACATGGTTAAGTTTTATCAAATCAAGTAAGAAAAATTGGACTAAAACCACAATATAATTGGATATTAGAAAAAATGAGGCATATGCTACAAGTATTATAAACTAAAAGCTACCTGATTCATAGTGTAATTCGGCAAAAGCAATGAAAAATGGTGAAAAAAGAGTAGAAAACGGCGAGCAAAGAGGAAATACACTACAATTGTTTTGGTTTTTGGTAAAATTTGAGGGTATACTATCATTTCCTTTGAACCACGAGTTTTCTGTAAAAACTTATTTGGGGCTTTCTATTCTCAGGTCGGCTCTATACCGACCTAAACTTAGATCTTCATTCAATAGTTGTAATGTGGCGCTTAATTTAATCTCATCCATTCATTTCGGTTCAAAGTCATTTTTGGTACGATGGATTATAATTAATTTTCTTTAACATTAAAAATCACCACAAAAATACAAATTAACTATAATGCCCTTAATTTCAATTTATATGATTACATATACGTAAACCTTATTAATTAATCTTAATCACAAATCAAAGTTAATTGATCACAATTAATTTATCCATTTTAATGATACATAAACTATCAAACACTTCTAAATAATATACTTCGTAGCTAAAAAAATAAGCATATGTTATTGTCCTCTACAAATGTTGATAGCTAGTGCAATTAGATTATAATGGAAAACGAATATTCCATTGAATTGTTGTTGAAATTAATTTGATATATATTGGTTAATTTTAATTTTAGTTAAAGTAAATTTTTATTTTTAATTTAATACTTATAAAATAGTAAGAACTTATTTAAATTATTTAAATGAATTTTTTGAAAGTAGGGGTATAACTGCACATTTATATATTTTTATCAAAATTTAATAAATTAGAATGAAATATATAATAAATACCTACATTTAGGTCGGCTTCGAGAATAGAAAGCCCCAACTTATTTTCATTCTTCTATTGGTTATGGAAAACTTTGATTTTTATAATACTTACTCCATTATAATGTGTTGGTACCAGATATTGATATTTTACTTAACCTCTGTTTTATTCTCCTCAAAATCTATGGATAGAATTGAAATGAAATTAGTTAATCTAAATTGAATTAAACTTATTTGAAAGATAATTTTTTCAAAGCAAATCTATAGTGATTTAAATTTATTCGAACTAACTTAATAGAACCTAATTGAAGGTGAAATGAACATAGGTTAATGTTACTATTAAGGATGAAATATAATGGTATCATAGGAATCTGTATGGTACTATCTCCGTCCCAGAAAACTTTACGTATAATTTTGTTATATATTTTACCATTACAATTTAAGATTAATTTGTAGTCAAAGTCGAAAGTTGTTGACCAGAAAAAGTCAAAGTGGGTAAAGTTTTCTAGGACTGAGGGAGTAGTTATATTGGTTTGCAATTTTAGTGATATCCGGGTGCTTCTCTCCCAACTGTTCTTTTACATTCACAAAACTCGAACTCGAACTCAATATCTTACTTAATTGAATTCAATTCCATAATTTCCATTACCATTACCATTTGAACCAATAACCACATCTAGTCGTAGCTATTATATTAATTATTAGGAACCACGTCACACACTACGCGTGTGAAGCTTTATATTGTAAAACATTATTATTTTACTAAATAATATATTGAAATGAACGGAGTAAATATATATATAATTTTCACATAATGACTTCAAACTTAACATAAATGGTGTCCGATAAATGTATATAGTTTTTGTAGTTATGCAATTAATAGTTTTGAATTGAACTATATTAGACATACGAAAAGTATTATTCCGATGAGTTAAGAACCATCAGATATATCTCTATACTTTGGAAACATTCAACTTCAAAATCTGCAATGCATGTTTCGCAAGGTTTTTAATTATTTTTATCGTATGATTTAAAAATAATTTAAGTTCAAAATGACCATAGAAAAAGTCAACAAAATCAAGTGTTACATTTATTATTGGATGGATGAAGTATGTATTTATTTATAAGAACATATCATGGTTATTTTTAAATTAAGTATAATACGACCATACAAATTTATGTTAAAAAAAAAATTAAGAAGAGAATAAATAAAACAGAAAAAGTTACGTCAATAAGATTCGAACCCAACACCTTCAACTAAAATAATGATACAAATAATAGATAAAAATCACGCCAACATGATTTGAACCCTACACCTTATAATTAAATAATGACACATGTACGACATAAGATTGAAATTGAATAAGCAAGATCAACGGATTAAAATTAAAATTAATTGGTAGGTCAATTAATTGGGTAAATCAACCTACTTATTATATTAATTTAATTTAATTAATTGAACATGGTTAAGAGTGACCTATTTTGTGCAATAATAATTTGGATTTGCCAGAATTTCAATTTCACCATTCAGTGCTAATTGCCAATTATCTTATTTGATGGGGCTAAGTATCAATAGCCAATACATAGCTTTACGGCTCTCTCTCTCTCCCTCAAAATTCTATTATTCAGCAAACCCTAATTCTGTACCGCAAGCTCCGAAATTTCCCAAATCTCATTCCTCCGAACTCTGAGAATTCATTCAATAAAATGGTGAGTTTATCTTTTCGTTGCTATTCTTGCACAAGTTTATCAATATTCATTCATTTATTTAATTTAATTTAAATACTCGTTAAATAAACTTATTTGTTCTCTATATCATATTCTTCTCTGTATCTGAAATTTGATCTGTTCTTGTATGGTGTTTTTGGAGTAGAAAGATCTTCCTTAAGAGGGTGTTGGGTCAAAATTCCCTGTGCCAATTTCATGGAATGTTGTACTGTAAACCTTGATTAAATGTTTCTGTGTTTATTGAAAATAAGAGACGTTTTTTAGTGTAGGGGAAACAGCTTTGAAATGTTTTAAATAGTTTCGAATTCGTTAAATCAAAAATGTTGCTTGTGGTGGTGGTGGTGGATAGGTTAGTAACTTCTTGGCAGTGATAATATATTTGATTTCTTGAAGTGGTATTGTGATTAGCCCTCCTTGTTGATTTCGAAAATGGACTTTTGAAACAGGCTTCGGCATTCATGGCTGGACTTACTGTCGCCGCAGCAGCTTATGCTGGTAAATATGGGATTCAGGCCTGGCAAGCGTTCAAGGCAAGGCCACCAACTGTTAGAATGCGTAAATTCTACGAAGGAGGTTTTCAGCCTAAAATGACTAGGAGGGAAGCAGCTCTTATTCTTGGAGTCAGGTAAGTCCAATGTGTCACTCTTATCACGAGGTTTTGTTTATTTTTTTCGCTTTTAAACGGATCCTTAACTGCATGGACGCCTTCATGTTTTGAATATTACACAAGAAAACATGAGATGTGATGAGTTTATGTATGGACACTCGAACACATGTATCATGTATGAATGGGTGCATGGTGAGTTTAGATTACACTTGCTCGGGGAAGAAGGGGTGGGGGAGGGGGGGGGGTTGTTTGGGTTGGGGTTCTCTGATATAAGGAATTTTTTTGTTAAGAGCACCAAGTGTTCTTGCAAATTTACAAGTTCTCACTATATTTTTGTATTAGAAATTTGGTAGGAAAAGATTTTTATGAGGAAGTTGGTACTTGGTATTTCATCACATTTAGGTAACTTTGTAGAATTAAGAGTTAAAATGGTGTGGTTGGTAAATCCATATATGTAACGATACAGATTTTAGTTAAACAGACAAGAAGTTATGAATGTTGTTCTCTCGTTAGAGTTGGTTTCACCATTTTGGTTTGGTTTTGTCTTTTCGGATTGCTTGTCCTTTTTTTTTTTTTTTTTTGGTTCTCTCTTCATTCAGTCAAAGGAACTCCAGAAAACGTAGTGTTTGCTACACAAAAGCTCCTTGTCATGTTTATATATTACATACAGTTCTGTATCATTTTTTCATTGAATATCTAATTATCTAATACACTAATTGGTGGTTTGTTGAACTGAAATGTAGTTTTATAGTTTTACTGATTCTCTGATTATGCTTATGCTATTTCTGTTCATGCTGCTTATAAGTAGACCTTGGTCTTTTTAAATTCTGATCATCATCTTTACCCTGACAGGGAAAGCACTCCCGTTGATAAAGTAAGGGAAGCGCATAGGAGGGTGATGGTAGCAAACCATCCAGATGCAGGTGGTAGCCATTACCTTGCTTCTAAAATTAACGAAGCTAAAGATCTAATGCTTGGGAAAGCCAAGAACAGTGATTCTGCATTTTAGTCTTGCGTGAGAGGTTGAGCATGATTTTGAGAATTTGACGTTTTAGGTTCCGGAATACTAGATTAAACTGGATAAAACAATCACTTAATCTCATTGGAATGTACAATATTAGGCCCTGTTTTCATTTTACAACATAAATTTTTCGTTCATGTACAATATTTTGTTGTTCTATTATTGTCGAGGAGCATTTTGTGTTGTACAAGATCTACGAAGCATTTCTGTGTTCTGTTCGGGATTCACAGCCGTCTATTCTTTTGTTATCAAAGAGCATTTTTTGTGTTGTACAAGTCCTCCGAAGCATTTCTGTGTTCTGTTCGGGTTTGCAGACGTCTATTGTTTTGTTTTAGGTCTGCGGGAGATCAACTATCAGCCGAATAATAATTTAACAAGTAGTTACATCTGAGGAACTCATTGCACTAACTGTGGTTAGTTATCTATCAAACTTGAGGTAAATTTTCAGAATGAGAGTTTGCAAAATCCTATGTTGACTCATTCTCGGGTCCCTATGTCCGGTATCTCTGATTGTATTTTCAAAGAAAAACAAAAAGATTGAAATCGAGAGTGGTAGGTCATATATACACGTTACTTGCTCAAATAACCAACTTTCTTTTCTTTGTGGTTTTAATATATCTAAGTATATTTTGTACAAAGATAATTTGTCAGCTCATGCGCTATTGCTTACCCTTCAAAATTCAACTTTTCCTTGAAGTTAAATGGTTGAAAAAAACACCCACTTAAGATATTATGATGAACAACTGAACATGTAAGCTGAAAATAAAGTCAAAAAACTAAACATTAGTTTAAGCACATAATGGGTAAAAAGAGTTGCACCACTGGCAAACATACAGCCAGTATCTCTCACCAAAGAGCAGACCTAGTAAAATTGCATTTCGCCACAAGTTGTGGCGAATATATTGCACAAACTTTAGTCTTTAGAGCGTAAAAGATCCTAGTAATACATAACCGATCTTTGCGATCGCACTTATGATGAGCCACTCACACACCTGACGACATGCTCTTTGCGACAGTGCAGATCATGCTCAACACTCGCAGCTTTCCCACGTCCCGTATTTTGACCCGAAGGTTCCTCCCCCGCTTTGCTGGGCATATTCTGATATAACTGCACGGGCACAAACATCCCATGTTTTTGCTATATCCCCAAGTGACATAGGTTGTGTCAGACTTCGGAGGGAGATGCTAAATCTTGATTTGGCTTTGATGGATAGATCTTCATACTCCTTACTAAGCATAAACAAAAACCAAAATCAAATTTCAATGTAATAAGACCAACATGCATTGATTATAACATAAAAGAATAAAAGACGAAGACAATAAACAGTAAAATATATAATGCGAAACCCATCTTGACTATACAAGTTTTGCTCCAACTTTCTTTTCTTTTCTTTTTATTTTTACTTCCTTTCTTTCTTTCTTTCTTTCTTTCTTCGTTTCTTACCTTATTTCTTTCTTTCTTTCTTTCTGGTATTTTACCCTTAGAAGGTTATAAATATGTTGGGGAGAAGTCTAGGAAGATATTAGTTTCTAATGACAGTCGAGAACCCGTGTTTACCAAAAGCTTATGATTGCTAGGACAGGAGCCTGGTAATATTTATTTATAAAAAGTGGTAAGGAGAACATAGGTCCAATCTATTCTAGGTAGATGCCAAGTGATGCAAAATACTTGCTAGGTCTAAAGAGAATAATGGAATGCAAAACCAAGTTTCTTTTTCCCCAGGTTATCTGGCTAACAAGTAAATGCTGGAGTCATAATAGAAATAGAAGCCCTTGACTTTTCTTAGGGAGAGCTATCACCTATGAGCACTTCAGAGTGCCCGTGCAACTATTTACCCAAGATACAACGTTTGGCCTCATCTTATCTTATAAGTAAGATAGATATAAGATAAGATAAAATGCACAACATAATATTATTTATCCATTGGTTATATTTCATAAAGTAGAGATTTTGAACAAGCTAACTGATAAAAGATGTATGGTAGTACAACAATTAAGGCTGCATGCTTACCTGACTTCAACTGGAAACTTGTCTAGAAGTATAGGGGAGCAATTTGGATAATCATTGGGAACAAGCAACCGTAAAGGTTGAATTGGTGACTGCATTGTGCGGAAACATAAATTTGTAAATAACGGATAAAAAGTTATTAAGGTGACTAATGACACTGAGAAGATCATATCTCACCATCTGTGCTGATGCATACTGTGTTTTCAAATTTGGACTAAGGGCTACAGCACTGAAAGAGCACTTGACAATAGTTCCTTCTCTACCTTCAGTAGCTGCAGAAACAGCTGTAGGGTCAACATCATCTTCACTAACATATACCACAGTGTCTATTAGCCGTTGATTTATCTCTCGCAACTCTTCCTCAAGCGCATGGTTAGCCTGTGATAAATTGCATATTATCAATATCGAGAACAAGTAGAAATCTATATGAATTTAAACAGCAACAAATTAATAACTCACAAAAAAGTTATAACTCAAACAAAATAGAAGAGACAAAAAGGTAATGAATCCATGTATGAAGGATCCTGCTAGCATAAGTGAAGACTGGAATGATACATCAGAGGATATTTTGATATGGAAAGATAGGATAAGCTGCAAAATGCACAACAAAATAAGCTGCAAAATAAGTGTTCGCAAAAACTAATTCATGCAGAAAACATACACTAATGAATAGAGCTTTGTGAAGCGGACCTAACAAATTACTCACCCATTCATGCAGCCATCTATCTATCTATCTAATTTATTGCGTGTGTTTGCAAATTAAGGGATGCGCTCTAACACACACACACACACACACACACACACACACGCACACACACGCTGCGAGCAGTGAGTATTCCTGTCCAATCTATACCGAAAATCATAAATTGCTTCTGATACAACAAAAAGGAAGTATTACTAAGAAGTACCTCGAATCCATGCCTCTTGATGCTTGATGCTCCTGTGGACTCTCCATCAGATTCACCACCATTCAAATGCCTTTGACTATCATTTACACTTCCTGTAGGTGAGAGGACATTGGAGGGCATTGCACTAGTATACCGTCTCATTTTCTTACTACCGCCTGGTCCATCTTGTGTAAAAAATTTCTAGCCTGTAGACGACATTTAGTCATAGCAACCAGATCTTCACCTGCTGCAGCCCGTGAACCATTCCCAGGAGCAGATCCTGCAATTCTGTCGACCATACTCACGACTGAGCTGATATCACTAACTGAGGCAGTCAAAGCTTTCTGAGACATAGATTTCACCTGATAGGGGAAAAAAGAAATAAAAGCCAATTACATTGTCAGAGAGTAATTAATCAATAGTTAGTGAGTGGTGTTGTGAGCTGCATGTGATCGAAAAAACCCACTAACCGCTTTAAGTAAGCGTTCAAGTGGCTGCTCCACAACATTAGCATTTCCAGAAACAATAGTTGATGCAACACCATGTGTACCATCAGGGCTGGTAAACTCTGCAAGCAAAGGTGATGCAGATATCCCTGGTGTCCCAATGGCCATGGATTGTGCTAATGCAGATGATCCAATGTTATGATGTTGCACATTGTTTCCAGCATTCGACAGTGAAGAAACACCAGAAGTAATTTTCTCAGAGTCGCCAGGCATAGGAGATGGAACCATGGATATTGAGGGAGACGGAACAATGAAAGGTGAGTTGGCTGATTGCATGGGGGTTCCAGCTTTAGTATGAGAATTCAATAAATTCTGCTGGTCCAGTTGTGGGGAAGGATGAAGCCCAATCTGAGGGGATGCCGTCTGAAGGACCTGAGGTGAAGATATAGAGAACGGTGTTCCATTCTTAATTTGTTGGTGCTGATATGATGGACGTTGGTGTTGCTGGAGAACTCCGGATTTCCCCCCAATCTGCTGTCTCATTTTCAAATCATTTGAGTCATTTATCTGATTAAGTTGCCCCATTTGCTGTGCAGGCAACTGCCCAGATTGTTGCGAATTTGTTTGATGTTGCTGCTGTAACAGATGCTGTCTATGCATAAAATGCTGTTGCTGTTGCATTTGCCGCTGCTGCTGGTACTGCTGTTTTAATTGCTGGTTTGAAAACATCTGTTGCTCCTGCTTTATATGCGGTTGAAGTATATTTGTACTTCCTTGTAAAGAGTTAACATTTGACTGCAGAGCTGTTACCCCATTTTGTGACGATAGAGAGTTCATATTCATCTGCTGTGAACCGCTGACAGGATTTTGTTGGATAGAGCTCGCAGCTACTTGTTGAATTGAGTTCATTGTGTTCCCTTGTCCAGGATCAACATTTGAACCCTGCTGTAGTGTGTCCATATTATTCTGGCGAGAATTTGATGCAGATGATAAAGTATTGTGTTGCAAGTTGGTCAAACTGTTCTGTTGCATAGCCGCTACAGAACCCTGTGCACTCATTTGTTGCATATGTGAACTCATTTGACTTTCATGACCATGCATTTGCGATATTTGGGCCTGTGGCTGCTGAGACTGCTGCATAGCATGCATCTGCGACTGAGGTACCTGACCTTGCTGCAAAGTTGAAACCGGCTTCCGTGGTCTATGTGAGTTGAGAATATTCACAATCTGCTTCTCAACGGCAACAACCTTGTCCTTATGTGAGGGTTGAATGTCATTCTTGTTAGTTCTTAGAAACAATATCAGCTTCTCTAACATGAGCTTAAAGTATCGGAGTTTTTCGAGTTGATCATTCTTAGGCAGTTGAGATAGAGAATCATGCTGCAATGTGATAACAAATAACTATTAAACAAAGATTAAAATAACTTAACAGTATGACACAGAAACATCTTGGATAACATTGAATGCAGAACTTTACTTGTAATGAGAAAGAAAGGATGTGTATCAATGGACTCTGTTTACATAAAGAGCGCATGTAGTTCGCACAAGATTTAATGAACTCGCAAATCTCCTCTCCACATGCACATCACACCTTTATGTGATGGAAATCATAATTAAACACGAAAACAAATTAAAATAAAGAAGTGTAGACTTTATTATTTGTTTCCTAGTTTACCCCTGCCGTTTCCATAATTTAATTCCATTTCCTTGTTTAGGTTAAAAATTTTGACATTAAGTTTTCAAAATTATGGACTTTATTACGTATTTCCAAGTTAGATTCTTTCCTCGTTTACTTCTTTCATTATCATAATTTATTCGATTTTCTTGGTTAGGTTAATTGTTGGCTTACTGATTAAGGGCTGAAATACGGGAAGCTATGTGATTTTACAACGGAGAAAATGAATAATGTTCCTAATTGGACAAAAATGCCAACTGCCTGTCAAATAAGTGTATAAGAGTTTAGGGAAGCTTGCTAGGGCAACAAGCAAGCCACAAGCCACAAGCCATTACACACATAGCAGGCTTTACACCCAGGTTATGGTTGAAGTTTTTTGTTAGTCAACCTTTGATGAAGATGAATATCCATCTGGGAAAGACTGAACAGCAGTTGCTAATGGTGCATCTCGAATGCTGAATCAGCACCATGCTCAAGAGATTGGTATACAATTTGGAGCATAGTAGATTTGGAGAAGGAAAGAATCGATCTTACACTAACTTCTTAATAGTATTAGTTGGATGCCAAAAAGGTTAACGATATCAGTTTGTAGTTAATAGTATTCGACAAAAGAAATTAGTTAAGTTTTTGTGGCTCAAATTTATATCCAAATCCTAGACTCCTAGTAACAGAAATACTAAGAGAATCTGAAGTTTTCGATACCTTACCTCAATCAGGACGGAGCCCTGAGAATGCTATGGGAGTAATCTTCTTCTAAACCATCATGAGTTATCTTAGAATGGGTAAATTTGAGGGTATTCATGGTTCCAATGACTTTATTAATTCGTTAGATCGCCTCGAAAATATTTTGATTACCATAGAACGACTAATGATCAGAAGCTATTTGAATTACGAAGCACCAATATGTCTCTGAGGTCTTTTTTACCTTAATGAATAAAACATTTTTAATGCATAAACATGGCCATAAAAAAGTTTTCACATTTCGAATTTTGGGAGTTTCCATATTAGTTTCTCTCTCTTACTTATATCACATATTCGTATTAGGGCTTCTCATATCACAGGATTCGTTTTACTAACTTGGAATCAAGAGGGCCCCTAGAAAGTATTGACACAGCATAGAGCAAGATATCGAGAGGGGTGATGATTAGCCAATTAGGTTATGGGAAGAATCAGGCCTCTCGCTTTATCTTGTAAAACGACGATCTATAATAAATGAGCTTTTTTCGAAAGTGTCCATTCTGATCTTATTCCATGTTTTCAGATACTTTTTTTTTCTTTTTCGGGAAGGTATAGAATATTTTACTAGAGAAAAATACACAGGAGGTGAATTACAGCAATTCAGACATAAGGGTAAGTGGGTAACTAAGCTACTACAATCGGGCAAGAGTTACTCGCTGCTCCATTATTTGCTGCTGCATGTTTTCAGATACTTATAGATTGGTATTGGATACTAAGAAACTCTCAATTTGTTTTGAGGTTTCTTTTGATTCATATCCTTCCCTAACATTTTGTAGTGCAGGAATTGTACTCGAAAAACATCAGATAATGGAATCCAATGGATTGCAATATTAAAAATTGACCACTCACCTGCTGCAGCTTGCCAGCTATTTTCTGGTACATTTCATTTAAGTCGTGATAGTACATCTCACTCATGGATTTGATCTGCAAGGGAATATCATGAAAATTCAGATTATGCCAAAAAAAAAAAAAAAAAAAAACAGAAAACCCTTAAAAGCTGAAGACGTGCAAGATAATAACATCTATGAATTTATCCTTAAAAATGACTTCAACCTAAGGCTAAAATAGATACTTTAATGACCATTTAACAAAGAAAGCATTTTGTAGGGAGGAAGAAGTATCTTAACAATGTACCTTTTGAAAAAGCTCTTCCTGCCAATCACCACTGTTTGTATTTCCCGTGTGCGATGAGGAGTCTACCGATGCTTCAAGGGTAAGTATTAAAACAGTGAGCTAAATTGGAAAATAAATTCTCATTATAGAGCACGAACTGCATATAAGCATCTAAAACCGAAGCTACAATTATGATCACGGATTCCACAGTATGCAATGATGAACAAACTTTATGTGCTTTAGCCAGTACCTGGTCTCCTGTAGTATTGTCAGTTCGTCACAAGAATGATGTCCTACTATAACATTGATATGCTATTATAACTACACGTAAAAACATGCTGGTAACAGGAAATACAAAGACACTTTTTTTTGGAACCGATCTAAAAAATTGCGGTACAACTGAGAGGTACTTCTTATAACTCCAATATTATTAATAAACAATATAATCCACCACCAAACCACTCTTTACACAAACACTCCGAGGAAGCACTGCAAAGGATGGATACCAATACGAGACAGACTTACATGCATACACCATAATCCAGAAAAAGAGAATATGGATACGTGTAGGATACATCAAATTTTTAATATAGTAGTAAATTTAATATGTAAACAAAATAAGAGAGATGGGTATGTGCATTAATTAACTCAAAACCCTTATAAAAATGGACCTGTCGACAGTATATAAACGAGACGAACAAAAAGGACAATATCTAATTCCAAGAAGTGGCACTGACAAGAAGAAAAAAGATAGACCCAGAAAAACACTATAAAAACCAATCAGATATGTATCTGTCCACGACACGTATGAATATGGATACTTCTGGGCGCAAGACATAACCATGCTTCATATTAACACTAGGGTATAAAAGACAATGAATGAAGAAGAAAACAGAAAACAATCTTTTACTATGTAAAACAGAACTCATTCAAAGCATTTATGACACAAAATCCAATTAATTTTGACCCGCACTCATGAAGAAGAAGAAGAAGAAGAAGAAGAAGAAGAAGAAGGAACTCTACACAACTCAACCAAAAATCTTCCCACTAATAATTCCTTCCTCAAATAGAACAACTTAATTTGTACTTAATAAATGATCCGCATTGGCTATTGTAAATTCACGATTAATCACACATTCTAACTTTAAATGATTCCTCAAAAAGAAGCAAAACACATGCTCCAAAGTCCTATATCCTAAAGTATCTGAAAACATCACTAATAACGACGTGATTAAATTTAATCTAAATATTATACAATTTATATAAACCTACTTTGTTTTTCAAATCTAGCTGTGTATATAATTATAAGGGAACTCTCTGTATTGCTCAAATCACAGAAAGTATAGCTAACTATTTAGCATAAATCATGACCACACACAAATAGATGTTCAAACTTCATTGCGTTGTGGTCATACAAGGAGAATAAGAGAAGTGGGCAACACACACAAAAAGAGAGGAAGTCGTGGTTAAGACGTGGAATGGTGTGGGCCGAAAGGGATGCACCCAACCTCAACCACAATACACAATACAACATGATTGTGGATTTGTATCCGACATCAACCACAACACACAACAGCATGATTATGCATTTGTATCCTACGTGATGCTATATATTAAAACGTAAAGCTCACGACGAATAACTAGAAAATCAGTTCATGCAATGTCAATAGAGAAGGCAAGTTAAAAACACCAATAATGAGCCAGCATGCTGAAGAAACATCATGAGAGACATACTTAATGGAACCTCCGGGTTGAGTCTTTGGGACTGCATTAACTGCTTCTGTTGATCTATCATGGGCTGTTGAGGAAGCAAAGACCCAGATGCTTGAATTCTTTGTTGCATGTCTCTTTGTAATGGATTTGCAGCCTGTTGCATGCCTAGTTGTTGCAGCTGAGCAGGCTGCGACTGGATCTGAGACATCAGTTGCTGCTGAGGTGGTTGCGACTGTGATTGTTGAGTTTGGTTAGGTAACAAGTTTGGCATGTTTGGCTGCATTTGCTGGGGTGCAGCAGCCTTAGATTGCTGCAACATTCCAGGTTGCTGGTTAGCTTGCAAACCCAAGCCGCCATGTTGATTTGCAACCAGTTGCTGCTGGAAACCAGTTAGTGTATTTTGTTGGCCTAATTGTTGCTGGTGTATGCTAGGATGGTTGTTTTGCTGCTGCTGGTGCATGCTAGTAAGGTTGTTCTGTTGACTGGTAGTTTGCTGTTGTTGCATATTATTCTGTTGAGCCATCATTCTCTGCTGCTGCTGCTGCTGCTGGGGATCAAGAATGCTATTTTGTTGGCCAATTAGCTGGTTCTGTTGCATGTTAGCAGTACTTGGCTGCTGCTGCTGCTGCACTGAATTCGGCTGCTGATGCGAGACCGGCAGCTGTTGCTGTGTTGACTGCTGATGTGGCCTAAGGACAGATTGAGATTGCTGTTGAAGCATACTCTGTGATGATTGTGGGATAGATGATTGCTGATTTTGCTGGAGAGTGGACGAGGCTGATGATTGCCTTAAAGAAGGTTGTATAACTGGAGCCTGCTGAGATGATTGGAGTTGTGTAGGTTGTAACAGATTCTGCTGCTGCATCTGGGATTGCATAAGAGATTGAGGAATATTTCCCTGGTTTTGGAACTTTTGCTTCATCATGTGCTGTTGCAACTGCTGATTGTAGAATAGCTGTTGTGTATTCTGAGACTGTTGCTGCTGCTCCTGTTGTTGCCTTCCTGGAATCTGTCTCTGTGAGTTTGCATAAGGCACACCTTGTCCCATTGAAGTTCCTCCTACAATATTTGTATTTACACCAGGCATCTCTTGTATATTTTGTATGTTAGGATTCTGTCCACCAGTTGCATTAGCCATAGTACCATGAGATAGGCCACCGGAGGCCAGTCCAGATGTCAAACTAGCAGAACTCGGTGCTACGGATGATGCCATGTTACTCTGAATATTCTGGCCCAACATTTGCTGCCTCACTTGAGGTTGATTGGAAACCATTGGAATAGGTAGTTGCTGTGCCTGATTTTGAATTTGCGGTTGCATGCTTTGAGAACCTGTCGGAAAGAGTATGAAATAAAGCAGACCTTGTCATGAAACTTCAAAATAATAAAATAGTAAGAACTGCTAATACATTAAATGAGGAACCGATCAGGACGCAAATAGAAAGGTAACCGGCCACATGCATGACCATTGATCCATGTTTTAAAATCCGTGAAAAAGCATTTGACTAGGTAATCTTTTAAAGTCATTAATGATCTCAGCAGGTCTGAAAGAACTAGCAAACGGTAAAGAATCCAGTAAATCTAACTCGATGAGTGGACCAAGCAGAAAGTAGTGTATCCATGTAGAAAGTTACAATATGAATATTGTTTAGCAATTGGAAGTACAAAAGCAAGACAAAATGGTCACATGCACCCATAATGGTGGACTCAAATTACCTGTATCCTGGGGGTTTTTGTTATTACTTGCAGCATTTGGTTGAAGAGAATTTGCCATAGGGTTCTGGGACTTTGTCTCCATTGTGAGCATTTTCAAAGATATCTTTCTCAAATAATCAGACTGCAAAAATTCACACATAAACATCACTAATACCACAATGGACAAGAACTTCCCTTATCATAGGAAGTAAGATGATGTGAAAATAAGTACCTCAAGTAGAAAGTATAGAACTCGATCACATAACTCAAAAGGTATGAACCAAAAAACATACAAGAAATACAAGTACATAGCCAAACAAACATATCTTTCTGAAATAATAATCAGACAGCAAAAAGTCACACATAAACAGTATTAATACCACAATGAACCAGACTTCCCTTAGCAGAGGAAGATGATGTCAAATTATGCACCATAAGTAGGAAGTAAAGAAGAAGATCACGTCATTCAAAAGGCATGAACCAAAATATATATGAGTAACATGTAAGAGTCGCACGTAAACAGCATTAATACCACAATAAACCAGAAATAGAATACATAATTGGAAAGGTATGAAGCAAAACACATACAAGAAACATATAGTAGGTAATAACAATAAGTACCTGACTGATGGCTGCATTATAAATTTTCTCCTCGAACCTAACCGCTATTTTTTTGAGTTCCTGCAGCCCCTCTTGTCCAGAAAAAGGAAGATGTCTTTTCAATGTTTCCATTCTATTCATTCATTTCAAATTGCCATTCATTAGTTTCTTTCACCAATAAAAATAGCAGTGCTTACAGATTAAACCCTATCATCATCGGAGAATATTAAACACCTAAAATTCAGTGATTATTTTAACTACTATGCTATAATCCGAGTAGATTATCAAAAACCTAAAAAAAAAATCAGTAAATAATCAGTAAACCCTATCATCATCAGAGAATATTAAACACCTAAAATTCAGCGATTATTAGAACTATATACTATACTATAATCCGAGTAGATTATCAAAAACCTAAAAAAAAAAATTAAGGAAAAGAGAGAGAGAGAGTATAGTATACATTTTGTTAACAATCCGCTGTCTAGAATCCGCTTGGAGCTGATTCCGCCAATCGCCGGTTTCCATGCCCTGAGCAGCCGCAGAATCGCCACCGGCGCCCATAACGGGGATCTGAGCCTGACCTTGCGCCTGACCGCGCCAAGTGTTGTTGTTGTTGTCCATGTCGATCGATTTTAGCGATAAATTGACCACCGATTGTCGATCAATCAACAACCATAGACTAGTAGAGCCTGATGCTTAGTGGTAAAGAAAGGTTTACAGACAGAGAAGAGAAGAAGATGATGGATGAATCAATTTTGACTATTATGATTATGATCAAATCAATTTTGACCTACTTTGCAGGAATGGGAAATTTCATAAACCGAGTCATTGTTCCGCTTTTTATACTTCACTACATATCTGAGGATATCTGAATTCTGATTTTTTTTTTAGAAACAGACTTTCATTTCACACAACCAAAACCATTATACAATATCACACAGATTGACCGGCAACACACTGTCCGTCTCTGTTGCAGCAACACGCTGAGCCAACGAATGTGCTAACATATTACCACTACGGCGCACAAAACTAAAGAATACAACTTGAAAAGGAGCAACTAAGGACTTAATTTCCATCACTATAGATCCACACGCAGACAACGAAACCGCTGACGATTGTAGTTGCTTCCCCAAACGCAAGCAGTCACCTTCAATAATGACCCGACGCAGCCGCATCTCCCTTGCTAACAAAATAGCGGACCGTGCCGCCAAAGCCTCAGCAATCTCCGGATCACAAATATTAGGAAACCTGTCACGTTTCCACCGTAAAACATGCCCATCCACATCGCGCACCACGACCCCAGTCCCTGCTTGTTGCATCACCACAGACGCATCATAATTTACTTTGACGAACTGGTCACCAGGAGCCTGCCAAGGAACAGCACACGGCACACCTCTCTCCCCCGTAATGAGCTGTTGAGCCGCACCATACCACGCCACATACTGAACCGCAAACAACACCAACTCCTGCGGATCAGCACTCTCCCCCTCATGTACTAACTTATTCCTCCTATACGAGACCCCCCAGCAAACACAGACAAACACATCAAACTGCGCCCCATCCAGCTGAGACCGAACATGATCAATCCACTCCACAATAAACGTCGCTGGAGCCGAAACAACACTATGTGGCAGGTTCGATAAAGCCCAAACAAGTCTTGTAAACGTACACGCATGAAATAAGTGCTAAGGACCCAGACGCACCACCACAAAACGGACACACATCATGCACCTCCATGCCTCAGCGCACCAAATTCGCACAAACCGGGAGGGCTCCACGCATCAGACGCCACAGAAAGATCTTAACCTTGTTCGACAACTTAATCTTCCAGATCCATCCCCAATTCACTGCAACCACATCGCGACAACTGCTTCCAGCCTGCTGCAACTGCTCCTGTTTAGCCAAAACTCGAGCTAACCAATACGCTGATCTTATCGAGTAGTGACCAGTCTTCGCGTAATGCCATACGCGCAAATCTGCAATACTATCGAGCGGCAAAGGGATTTTCAGAATGTGCTGGACATCCTCTTCCCAAAAAACTGCCCGCAAAAGACTCGCGTCCCACACCCCATCAACATGAAAGGAAGCCACGGTTAGATCATCCATCCCATGCAAATTCGGAGTAAAAGGCCGCAACCCAAAGTCCCGAGGGATCCATCCATCCGACCAGACATTAATATTAAGCCCGTCACCCACCTTCCAGCGAACACCGTGCTGCACAAGTGATACCGTCGCATGCATACTCTTCCAAGTAAAAGAATCAGAGGGACGTACCGTAGATGCAAGAATACCCGAATCAGGAAAATACTTTGCTTTGAGGACCCTGCTCAATAAAGAGCGTGGCTCATAAATAACCCGCCACACCTGCTTACCCAGCATCGCAAGGTTGAAAGACCGCATGTCCCTGAACCCCAAACCTCCATCCCGCTTGGAATCACACAAACTCGCCCACTTAACCCAGTGAATTTTCTTTGCACCCCCACTACCCCACCAGAACTTAGAGATAATAGATCAATCTCCTGTAGTAGTGTACCGGGAAGCTTAAAGCAACTCATGACATAAGTAGGAATAAAGAGAAGGACAGACTTAATGAGTACCTCTTTGCCAGCTCGCGAAAGACATTTGGAGTCATACCCTTGTACTTTAGCCCAGATCCGCTCCCGCAACCAACTAAAAATCCCCTTCTTCGATCGCCCCATCACCGTCGGTAAACCCAAATATTTTTCATGCTTATCAATGACGTTGACCGGAAGGTAATCTCGAATTTCTGCACTCCGCGCCTCAGTTGTGTTCTTGTTGAAGACCACGATACTATTGGAGTACTATTTGCATAACTTTTGCAAATTACATATATGCCGCGTATAAATACTTTTTTCCATTTCTTTTTTTCGTTTGCTTAAATAATTACTAAAATCATTAAATTAAAAATTTCTATATTTAATTGTAATTTTGAAATACTTAATATAATCATGGTCTATGTGGAAAATAAGGAATATTTTATATTATTTCACATGAAAAATGACGTGGAAACTTGGAAAATTGATAATGAGTGTCACGAATGTTGTATTCAAATCCCTCCTATCTGTAACATCCCGTATTTTTTTTTATTTATTTTTTTAAAAAATTAATTAATTACGTGAGTAATTTGAATTATTCGGTAATTTAATTAATTCTCCTTCCCGCGTTATCGAACTCGAATTTTGGAAGCTTGATTGGTTAGTGGACCGTTTGCGATTTCAGTCTTTGGACTTTTAGAATCTGATTTTCGAACACTCTTCCTTCGGCCCAATTGAGGTAGCTCTCTACGAGCCTAAATCTTTATGTCATGGTCCAATAAGCAAGCCAAGCTTGTAAGGCCCTGATCCATAAAACTCTAAACCTAAATCCACCAAAAAATTTATATTCAGTTTCTTTTTTTCCCTTCCCTCATTTCCCTCTAGGCTGCCACTAAATCAGAAAGAAAGAGAAAAATGGTTCTGCCTCTTTCCTCTTCATCGTTTCTCAGTACGTACCACCACCATCATCAAATCATCACCACCACCGGATTCATCATCTTCTCCGATCGGCCTCATCCTCTGCTCGACCATACATCATCATCAGCGAATCTTCATCCAACATCATCGCAAATCTCAGTTTCGGTTACGTAAGTTCATTGCCTTGTATGTCCTTCATTATCCGTCATAATTTATCAAAATTTATATCAACACGTTCCCCTCTGAGTATAGTTTTTGCTAGGATTTTGAATGGAGGAATTCCAGTGAGTATAGAAGCCTGAATCGGACCTGTAACAGGCTCTGTCCCAGCAGAAAACTTCTTGTGCAGGGTAAGTTCATCGCTTCCGATCACCTTCGTTATCTATCAAAAACTCTTGTATTTTATACCCAGTCGTTCCTCTTTCTGTGTAGATGACATTAGGATCTTGAAATGCCTGATTTGGTTGAGTTTAAGGCCTGGAATTCGACCTGTGGCACTATCTGTCCGAGTAGAGAACTGCGTGCATAGGGTATGTTTAACCAGTCATATCTCTTTCATTACCGACCCGAATTTTACGAACTTTATATCCACACGTTCCTCTCTCTGTGTAGTTCACATTGTGATCCTGAAATTTTATATTCCATCAAGTTACAGTCCCTGAATTTGATCCTGAACAGATCCTGTGCAGTCCACAAAATCTGCGCATTGGTGAGTTTGGCAACCTTTATCTTCCTCTTTTTGTTTCCGGTTTATAGGAATCTTACTGACATGTAGATATCTAACTCCCAGAAATCATCTTGATTTGATGTCGAAAACTGTTTGGGTTATTCTTGTAATTTTGGAGACTTGTGGGATTGTTTGTTAATTATCTAAAATATGTGGGTAATTTGGTAATTTCCGAAAAGTTCTGGACTTATTTGTGGTTTTGATTATTGGAAGGACTAAAGTGTAATTTTTATAAAGTTTTTGAGCTGTATGGTTAATTCTGAAACTAAGTGCCTTTTGGTAATTTTGAGCTGTAAGGGGATTTTTAATAATATAATGTACCTTGAGAAACCTTTCGTAATTTTTTTCGAAAGTTAAGGATTATTTTATAAGAGAAAATTGATTATAAAGGCTCACTATAAAGACCTTTCTCATAAAGGACCCTCTTGTGTTATCAATTACATTTTAGTCCAAACTCAATTACATTTTAGTTCATTTGAGTTGACCAACACTTTAAACACCTTCCAACCAAACATGACTTAAGAAAAATAAATATTTTCAATCAAAAAATTAATTTAAAGATTTAAAAAATCTAAATAGAATTATAAAATAAAATAAAAATTAAATATTTAACAATATTCATCCATCTTCTTCTTCGCTAAAGCTTCGGTACTGGAAAATTCCAGTATCGGAGCTCCGGTGCCGGTAACGGTGGAGCTGCTGCTCCACCGATCTGGTGGTGGAGCAAGCTGCTTGCTGCACCGTTAATGGTGGTGGAGCAGCTGCTCCACCGTTTTCGGCGCTGGAGCTCCGGTACCGGAAAAAATTACGGCACCGAAGCTTTGGGGATGATGAAGATAATTTTTTTATTTTTATTTTAGTTAAAAAAAAATTCTTTAAAATTTATGTTATTATTTTAGCATTTTACTTAGTTTTTCTTTTAATTCTTTATCTTTTTTATTTGAAAACACTAAGGTTTGTTTGGTTTCATCAAAATTCAATTTTGGAATAGTGAATTTTTGTTGACTTTGGATTAAAATGTAATTCTTAAACTAAGGTGGTTCATTTCTTTATTATGGATGCTAAGAGGGTATAAAAAATCAATGGACCCATTTTATAATTACTGGCTCTCTAAGGTCCTTTTGTAAATACTTGAGAAACCGAAGAGTTGACTTTGAGCTTGACCTAGTTGATGACTGTGACCTCGTCTTGACTTTAACCTTTGACGTTTGAAACTTTTGGAGATTGTTTGTGAATTCCAAAAAAATCTAAAAAGGACTTGTTTATAATTTACTAAAACTCTAAGGATTGTTTTGCAAATTTGATTGTTTTAGGGTTTAGTGTTATCTTTCTGAAGGTTAACGTTTACTTAGTTACTTTCTGAATTTAGAAACTGACTGGGTTGCTTGCTAGCTTAACTGGTTAAGTGTTAAGAGTTTAACCGTGATGTCTTGAGTTCCAAATCCCCCCTGTCACCTGTTCTCCGATTATTTTATCTTTTATCTTCCCGACTTCCGATTTGACTATTAGATTGTAATCGTCCGCATTCTGTTTAGGTGAATCTGTTCGTTACTCCGTAATCCGAGCTCTTAGGTGTTCTATCTGGTGTTCCGTATCTTGAACTTTCCATGGTTGAGTTCATCTATCTCTAAGGTGAGTGTTCATCCCAAAGTTTGTTTGTTTTTAAAACCTAGAAGGCAATGTGCTATGCATGTATATATACATATGTGTATTGTACTATGTATGCAACCACTTTAAAAGTAAATATGTCCTATGTATGACCTTTTTACTTTATTTTGTATGATATTGTTATGTTTGTACTGACTCTTCTACAGGAATGTAACTATGTTATTCGAGTATTTTATCTGTTAGTGTTCTATTTGTATTATGTCTGTTTGTATGCTCTAATTGCTCTGTTTGTTCTCGATCCCTCGAGCTATGTTGTCTGTTTTGTATCTGTCTTATCTGATTTGTTATCTGTTTAATCTGTTGTCATATGTGTAACAAATTCTTTTGTTTTAAAAAAATGTTTATCTTTTCTGTCTGTTAACTTTTCGAACCTCACTGAGATCCTTTATCTCACACTCTTTCTGTTTTTAAAATTCCTTCCTTGTAGATTCTGTTGAAGGAGACCGAGTTTAGGCGTCCAGCGACTGAGAGTTGGGTTTGGGAGCTCGTGGGATTTTATTTGCTAGAAATAAGAAGAAAAACTCTTTCATCTTCACTGTCTGTTCATTTTAAAATTGACATTGAGTTTAGTTACCGTTATCTCTTTCCTACTTTAAATTTGTAAACTCATTTGAGCGCCAAAACCCGTTCCTTATCATTTATTGAAGATCGTTTTCATACTTTTAAAATTACTTTTATTTCAAGAAAATATTTTATTTTAAAAAATTGGTACCGTTACACTATCTTAAATAATTGTCCTTGATATTAAGGAAAGTAGTTATTCCCTATTTATAGGCAATTATGAGACCTATTTATCCTACTATTATATAAAACTGGATGGCTATTGTCAACCACATTGATGCTCAATGCCCTCTTTCATACGTGGCGGCGTAGTCTCCCAAAAATTGATTTATACAAGGTAAGTTTATCCACGTCAGCATGCTGGAATAGCCCTTCAATAAAAAGAATCACCAATGATGGGATTCGAACCCGAGTCATGTGTGTGGTGGAATGATTTCCCTACCACTGGGACAAATGATTTTTTGTTAATAAATGTGTTAAACCAAATAATATTGTCAATATAAATTTACATACCGAGTAAACCGCATATGTTACGCGGTCTACAATGTTAATTAATGATCATTAATTGACACCAATGAAACGTAAGAATTTTATTTGACCCATTTTCAATGCACCGGTTTTATTACATTTATGATTGTAATTATATTTGTTGACTCAGACATAAATACAGGACGAAAAAAAAGAAACGGTCGCATTAAATTTTTTAATTACGTGTATAAAATGAGATCAGATCGAAGGCTATTTCTCCAATGTGGCACTGTCCCCGTCTCTACTTTCACTCTCATCATCATGATTTCCAATTCCACTTTTATAGAAGAACATGTTCTACGACCCCCAATGATTTTGAACACGTTTTGTACTTAACGCCGAGGCATATGATGGAGGATTCATCTTTGTTGTATACTGTTTGATATCAACTATGGATGTTTAGTGGATGTTTATGAAAATCGTGGGTCTTTTTCAAGATTCATAAGGTTCCAATCCCCGACGAACGCTTAAACATATGTTGCCAAGACTGTATGTACGATTTTCATGACTAGAAGAATGCTTCAAAACGAAGTATTATTTTTATGCATTCCGTTAAGTTTGAATCTTTTTTTTTTATATTTGTCTTACATCTAATTTGTTTTGTATTATATATATAGTTTGAAAAAATTTATATGAACATCTATATTCCGTTTTGTTGGTTCTTATAAATTTTATGCTATTTTGCTTATAAATCTCGAATTTTATGACTTAAGCAAGGTGAGCATATGTCCAGTTGTTCAATATGAGCATAAGAAAAATAAATTAAATTGTAATGATGGATCAACACCCTTTGTTATTTTGGTGGGTTTTAGTATATTTGTAGTTAAGACTTATAGTTTAACTTACACTACAAGGAAAACTGATTTTAGCGACGGAGAACATCCGTCGCTATATGTTAGCGATCCGTCGCTAAACACCATTAGCGACGGAAAGTCCGTCGCGAAAAGTGGCGTCGCTAAAAAATAAAGAGACGGTTAATATTATCCGTCACTATATGTAGCGACGGTTCAGTTTATCCGTCGCTATATTGTCGTTGACCAACATAGAGACGGATGACTTTATCCGTATCTATAAATAGCGACGGATTATGTATTCCGTCGTTAAAGCTAAGGGACACGTGTCATTCCCTTGCGAGGGGAATTTGGCGACGGATAAACTAATCCGTCGCTAACTTCTCTGATTTTTTTTTTAAATTGATTTTTTATTTTACTGAATTTATGTGAAAAATTGTTATTTTAACTAAAAATTGAGTACGACTAACAAAATATATATGATTGATTCATTTTACGATAATCGAAATTTCAATAAAAAAACTAAAAGTGTACGTACAAAGAAACTAAAAGGTACGAAGATAATCATTAAAAACGAGAATCCTAAAATGTACGGATAACGAATAACAATCCTAAAAAGCACTAATCCTACGGGCTCTCCACTAACCAACCGACCCCTTCAGCCGTCAACCTCCCATCCCTATGTGCCTGCTCACGGGTCACATGGTTCTGCCACGATTCCAGCCACAGATCCCGATGCTCCGGATTGAGGTACTCAACCCATTCTTTATGCCGAACGTACCTTTCCTTGGCATAATAAATCGAATGCCTTTGAATCTTTTCCGCCCGGATGTTGAATACCATCACTATCTCCTCCGCCTTGGCAGGAGGGACATAGTAGTATTTCTGCAACACAACAATCCCACATCAGTATTCCTGCAACACAACAATCCCACAAAAAATCCCAAGAATAGATACTATAGGCAATGCCCCAAGAATAGATACTATAGGCAATGCCCCAAACAAATAATGTACGTACACGTATATAATTAAGGCAATGCCCCAAGAATCAAATATAGAAATATTCAAGTAAAGATAGTAAGTACCTGGAATTCTTCCCACAAGTGCTCCTTCACGGGTCGAGGAACCGTAGCCCACCTTTCTCCGCCACTCCCAGAAGGCGTAAAGAACTCTCTTTTCATGAGCATTGAAATCCTTCTAGAAGCTATAGTAGGTTGAAACCTGTCACACATTTTGAAAGATTAAAAGTTGGAGTACCGACAACTACATATACAAGAACAATTAAATACCAATTTATTAAGAACTTACTTAGATCCGTTGGTGGACAAAACTGGAAGCCCATTGATCCGTCGAGGGCCGCTCGCTTGCTGTGCTTGATCCATGGAAACTAATATACATATATCATCATCACACTCAAATACAAAACACTAAAATACAAACTAAATTACCTATTGATGGATGAAACTTTTATATGTAATCCATATTATTAATAAAAATTCGACTTTTTATATTTTCTATCTTTCTGAGTTAGTTAATCATGTTTTTTTCTTTTTGCTTATTGAGTTAATTAATTAAGCATTTCCAGAATTGAGTTAAATTAAGAACTGAGTTACAATAAGCAGTAAGCATTTCATTTCCAGAAACGTAATTAGGGATTCGAACTAAAACCCTAAATAAAAATTAAAAGTCAAGAAACCCTAAACCTAAATAAAAATTAACATACAGTTTCCAGAAACCTAATTAGGGATTCGAACTACCCTAAACCCTAAATAAAAATTAAAAGTCATGAAACCCTAAACCCTAAATAAAAATTAACATACAATAAATCAAAATTAATAAACTGAAATTAAAAGTATAGGGAAACTAACCTTTCAAATTGCGGGGTGGCGGTGAAGGTGGCGGTGAAGGTGGAGGTGTCTTGCTAATCGTACATAGCCTCCAATAAACATAGAACAAAATTCAATCAAAATCAAAATCAAAATCAAAATCAAAATCGAAAATCAAAATTGAAAATCAAAATCACAATCAAAAAACCCCAAAATTTAGGGTTTTTGTTAATCACCTTTCAAATTGACGAAAAACCTCCAAATTAATTAGGGATTCGAACTCCTTGTAGTATAGGGTTTGATTTGAGCTCAAATTTGGATGAATTGGATGAGTTTGGAGATGGATTGATGAAGTCGAAGAAGAAAAACGAAAGGAAAAGAGAGAAAGAGAGAAGGGCAGAAATGTGGAAGAAGGAAGGTCGCTCGTCTGTATATGAGGACTTAGCGACGGATAACGTAATCCGTCGCTAAGTGATATTTTATTTATTTTTTTCAATTTTCTTTTAACTAAAAAAACGCCTGGTCAACAGATTTAGCGACGGATCACATTATCCGTCGTCCACATAGCGACGGATAATATTAATCCGGCGTTAATTAGAACACGAACTCGATCTTTCTGGGCACGAACTGAGCATAGAAAGCAGTTCGTCCTTATCCGTCGCTAGCAGTAGCGATCCGTCGCTAAATAGCGACGGATGGTATCCGTTTCTATCCATCCGTCGCTAAAAGGCTATTTTCTTGTAATGTTAATAGCTACATTAAGTTATAACTGTTATTTTCAAATTGATCGATCAACACCCTATGTTTCACAAAAATAGCTACATACTATTATACTAACCAGGATGGCTAAGTGTGGCCATGCCACTAAAAGAAAAAAAAAGGATGAAAGTAAGTGATTATAATGGAATGTAAACCTAGGTTGTGTGTGTAATGGAATGCATTCTCTACCACCAGGTCAATTAAATTGTTGTTAACAAATCTATTACACCAACTATAGTAGGATTCATCCTCTGGTCATATAATCAAATCAACATTAGGTGCATGTCACCAGATTATTGTTAATTAATTATTCACTATTGAAATTAGTAACAATTATTATTTTTTCTATTTTAACTACGTACCTATGTCAACTCCGATTATTGAATGCTTGATGAACGTGTATTTTACACTTTCATTCAAGTCTTATTCACCAATTTAGCTATCCTCTAGGTTAATTTAGCTTATATTTTAGTGCATTTTATTAGAATAGTGTCACGTTTCCCTTTTCTTTGTATTTTTCAGGTTTTAGGTAAAAAACGTATTTTTATGGGCAATATTGATGAAGAGGACGAGGTTTTGGTGTTTCGAGGACATTCGTGGTGTATCTAGAAGGTTCCGGATGAGATTTGAGGCCTAGGGGATGAGTTTCAAGGCTTAAAGGTCACTAGAAGGCAAAATCCGAGTCCGAAAAGGAAAAGAAGACTAAAATCTCGCTGAAGCCGATCTGGGCGTCCCAGGCGAACCGCCTGGGATGTGGGGCGATTCGCCCCACACCAGGCGAATCGCCCGGCTCTGGGGCGGTTCGCCTGGGAGTTTCCGACATCTATATATAGTTTGCCTATTTTCTACGTTTTTTAGACCTTTTCACATTATTTTGAGAGACAAATTCTCCAGAGCCTGTTCTGGAAATTATTAGCTTAGAAGACTATTTTTCTTATTGATTTGGAAGCTTTAGCATAGAGATTGGACATCTTTGATTTTCGATTCTTGCTTGTGAGTTAGCAATTCATCGGAGATTGACAACCTTCGTTGGTAACTTGTATCTCACGATTTTTCTGCTTTTATTTATTTCATTCAACATGTTTTCATTCAATCTTACTTTGATTCTTGTTGATTGCAATATGAGTAGCTAAATCTATCGTTGGTGATAGTATGTGATTTCTTAGCTAGGGTTCATGATTATGCATGAGTGGCTTCGCGCGTTTAAGACTTGATTTATTGTTTTATTTCTTTGATCTATCTAAGCCATCTATCTTCGTAATGTTGAATTGAAAGGAACTCGTAGGACAATTCATGATCATAGATCTCTATACAAACTTCAAGTACTTCATGCATGATTATTACCCGTTGCTTTGAATAACCATACTATCACTGACTTCCATCATATTGATAAGAAAAATCTGTGCTTTGCTTGATTTCTGATTTATAGTTTAAGTTAAATTTGATAAAGCTATTTATAGTCCTTAGAGATCGACACTCGAGGTTATTTTACTTCTACACTACGTGCCTTGGTTTTCGTTGCAGTTGTGAATTGCCTTTGGCTAAAAACAAATTTATTTGATTAATTGAGTCTGACAATCTCGTAAATCAATGCTCATAATTATTGTCAGCCGAGTATTAATTTTATTTAATGTTTATTATTTCCTATTTTAATGACTAAATCTTTAGCCGAAAAATGATCATAATTAGTGCTTATTATTAATGAATTAACTAATCAGTGAAATTAGTTAGCAATAATTAGGGGCATGCACTAATTGTTTCCTATTTTAATTACTAACGTCCATATAAGTATATGTACTAGACATATACTACACTCACCCCTTTCACCTAAACCAAACATTTAATTACGTACCGCAATGGACAATTCAATTTCCACAGTTCAATCCATTGGTGGTATCAAACGCAAGCCTCCAACGGAGTGGTTTGATCTTGACATCAAATTGCAATTAAAGATAATGTTCTTGGTTGCAATAAACAGTGTTCCTTATAGAAAAACAGTAATACAATGGTAGAGTCCACTTATTAACTACATTCTAAATGTTCATTGTTTCTCATTCATATAATATGTGTGCTAACGTATATTATCTATTTTATTAATTACAGTAGCAAGGCATTTTGGCCCATTTTCAAAATGGTGGAGTATTACAAATCGATGAACATTGATGTTGTCCTTAACACAAGATGGAAAACACCTACATCTTTTGAGCAGAAATTTTTGTTTAGGTATTGGAAGGCTAATAATCCGGAATTTTTTTACCCACAGTTAATGGTCGACGTATTTCAACATAGAAGGTTTTTGAAACTTGAAGAGCTATTGACCAAATTCATTACATTTCGTCACCCAGATGAACTTATTGTACCATCATTTACAAACTCCTGAGCCCTGATGATACACTACGTGATGAAGGAGTGACAACTATGGCTAGACTTCGAAGTACTCAACGTGGTCGTGCGAAATTAGAGGCTTGACCGATTATAACAATGGACTTTGGAGCATAAGTTCGATAATGTGAACCCGTATTGCATGGAGCACCAATCACCATATGGCAACCACATCCCTTCACTTTGTGATAATGGCATGGATGATTTTGAGATGTTCCAGTATGTCAGGAATTGGTATTTTGACCATCATTATTAGGCCTGGGTCAATATGTGAGAAGTAAAAGAAAGCAACACTAAGTTTTGGTTTGAGGTTTCAACTTTCAGTACGTCCATGTATTATTTGATTAGAATTGTTTAAACTTGAAAGAAGAAAAATGAATAAATATATATAAATTAATTTGCATGGCTGCAAAAAGAAGCTTTCTCCATTCGCGTATATTAGTTTACATAAAATTAGTTTATATTTTCATTAATTAGAATATGTTTAGTGTCTGATTATTTTGAGTAAGCCTAATCAATGTTTTGTTAGTAAAAGTGAGAAAAATTGCCTCTAAGGTTTAAGCAGCGGAAGTTTAAAATTTTTAATCTCACTAAACTGATATGACTATATTCGTTTATTATACTAGAAGATATCACTTACGTGTCCTCCAGCAGATAAGCAAATTCACCGGGTAGTTGTTCCTCAATCTACAGACAGAGCCTTGCAATCTCCTCGTCCGGTAACTGGTTGATTTCTTCTTCTTCAGAGATGAAATCTTCGTCAACAGAATCTCCAAGATGGCTCATCAACAGGTTGATTACTTCCTTCGACCTTGGTATCCACGGACAGTGATTTCTATCAAGAACGCTAGGAGGTTCTTCTGTTTATTTTGAGCTAATAGAGAGAGAGAGAGAGAATATTTTCTAACTATCAGAGAATTTTTTTTTTTACGCAAGTTGTGAATGAAGACTATTATTCTTTCTTTCTGATTTAGTCAGTAAGTTGGTTCAGAAAATCTCGTAAGATTTTTACCAAGTAAATCTTATTGACTAGGAGACTTCAAAAGTCATCAACTAACCAACAAAGAGATAATAATTAATTATCTCAGTCAAAACAAAAGAATAAATCAATCAAAAAGAAAAGAGAAAGAGATAAGAGAGAGAGATCACGTGGGGACAGTTGAAAGCTGCCCCATCTCGGTTCCCATGGCGCGTGCAATGCACGCATTATTTCTCACTTGCCTGGCATGCACGCGCCAGGCCTGGAAACAATGCTGAGCTGGTTGGCCCAGCTGGTTTCTTCTCTCTTCTTGGGGTTTGATTGGACCACCTTTTTAAATCCCGCCCAAGTGCATAAGTCTTCAATTAATTAATCAAATCCAATCCAATTCAATTCAATTAATTATATTTCTAAAATATATTTCACATATAATAAATTAATATTAATCTAATTAATAATAATTCCATTATATATTTTGTATAATAATTTAATATTAATCTAATTAATATTTAATCCAATATACATAGCTCGTTTGTAGAAACACCACCTTGAAGGGTGACCCATAGGGCCTTGCATATTAAGCAACAATCCAATTAAGGTCATAATAAATTTCTAGACAATTTATCAGACAATATTAATATGCAAGGAACGTTTGTGAGGAAAACAAACCACCTGTAGCGTAAGGTACTTTGATGATACGGTCCCTTCATTCACGAATACTCGAATGAGTCTAGAATATGGTTATGTGTCTATTCTAATAACTTCATTCATTGTCTCTCAATCTTATTAGTCGATCTATGAATTATGTCCAAATACCATTTTGACATATTCACATACGGTGGCCACCGGTTTTGTGATCGCACTAAATATGAGAAGTGAGTATTCTCTCCTAGTATCTATTACGGAGGAATGAATACTATCTTGGCCCAATCACTCACACCATATGCTTCCTAATGTACCCAACACATGCCGTATCTACCCTACTTTAAGAGTGCAAGCGTTGCGCATGGTCAAAGTACTTTATTCCACATATGATGTAGTATTGGCATCAAGTCTAAGGACTACTAACATCACGCTACACAACTGATACTACCATAGACACTTAAATAGCTTTACCAAATGGTTTCTCGGTTGGGTATGCCAACACTCTCCAAAGTGTCAATATGTTCATTATGAATAACCAAGTTCATTCGTAGCAGTGAGACCTACTACATCCTCGAAGGATCTAATGCAACATATGCTAGCTTCAATCGCATCATTGATATCCCGTATCTCAATGACCTTCAGCTAGTGGCTTATTTTAGGATTTAATTATTGACACACAAGCTCCCACTAACTTGGTGATTAACTTAAGTCCTTGGGAATATTTTATCGAATAATTC
Source organism: Plantago ovata (assembly GCA_028274465.1). Taxonomy (NCBI): domain Eukaryota; kingdom Viridiplantae; phylum Streptophyta; class Magnoliopsida; order Lamiales; family Plantaginaceae; genus Plantago; species Plantago ovata. Next base: position 35,834,151 of record CM051458.1, read on the forward strand.
AAACAACCAAATAATATATTCATAAAAATGTAATGCCAATTGTATTTAATAATGTATAAATAAATGAACATAAATAAATAACAATAACTGAATGTGATCATGTACATATCGTCCCTATCGTAGGTTGTCTCTAGGACATATATACTTTCAATCTCCCACTTGGCCTAGAGCCAATCACCTACGTGTCTAACACCTATGTTGTTGAAATGTCTAACATGTTTGGTGAAAGATTCTGCCACATTTTTCTCAATGGAAACTCGTTCTATAGATACTTCTCCTCTATCTATCATCTCTCTAATTAGATGATACTTCATATGTACATTCTTATTCTTGTTAGTGGATCTTGGTTCCTTTGCTTGTGCAACAGCGCCTTCGTTGTCGCAGTAGACCGTTATAGGACTACTATTAGGAACTACCCCTAGTTCCTTTAGGAATTCTGAAATCCAGAAAGCCTCCTTTGAGGCTTCTGCAGCAGCAATGTACTTGGATTCGGTCGTAGAATCAGCCAAGGTGGATTGCTTTGAACTCTTCCAAGTGACGGCCCCACCATTAGTGTAAACACATACCTAGTTTGTGATTTGTAGTCGTCTGGGTCCGATTGGAAACCCGCATCGACATAACCACTCATTCGCAACTCTTGTTGTCCACCATATACCAGAAATGAATCTTTAGTTCTTCTAAGATACTTAAGAATTTCTTTCACAGCTGTCCAGTGTTTCATACCTGGATTTTGTTGGTGTCGACAAGTACAACTAAGTGCATAGGCCACATCTGGCCTTGTACAATTCATGGCATACATGATAGATCCAATAGCTGATGCATATGGGATTCTTTTCATGTGTTCGATCTCCTCATCTGTAGAAGGACTATCCTCCGTAGTGAGAGCGACGCCATGTCTAGCTGGTAAGAAACCTTTATTGGATCCATCCATATTAAAGCGTTTCACTATCTTGTCGACATATGTGGATTGTGACAACCCTAACAATCTTCGGGATCAATCCCTATGGATTTTGATTCCAAGAATGTAACAGGCTTCACCTAAGTCTTTCATCGAGAACGTCTTAGATAACCACTCCTCTGTGGATCGTAACATTTGGACATTGTTTCCCATGATTAATATGTCATCAATATATATAACAATGAAAACAATTCCAGCATCGCTGTGTTTAACATAAACGCATGGATCTTCCGCACATCTGATGTAGTCAAACAATTTGACTGCTTCATCAAAGCAAATATTCCAACTCCTTGAGGCTTGCTTTAGTCCATAAATGGATCTCTTTAGCTTGCAAACTAATTTGGGATTTGACTTAGATGTAAAACCTTCAGGTTGTATCATATACACCTCTTCCTCGAGATTTCCGTTAAGGAAAGCAGTTTTCACATCCATTTGCCAAATCTCATAATCATAGTATGCTGCTATAGCAAGTAAAATTCGAATAGACTTAAGCTTGGCTACTGGTGAAAAAGTTTCGTCATAATCGATACCATATCGTTGACTAAACCTTTCGCCACCAGCCTAGCCTTGTATGTCTGTATGTTGCCATCAACATCTATTTTCCTCTTGCAAACCCATTTGCAACCGATAGGTCTAACCCCTTCTGGTGCATCAACCAAGTCCCATACTTGATTTTCATACATTGAGTCTATTTGGATTTCATGGCTTCCTGCCACTTTCTTGAATCAATGTCCAACATTGCTTCTTTGTAAGTCTTAGGGTCATCTTTGTGAGATAAGTCAAGCTCAAACTTGTCATCCTCCAAGAGTAAACTTATTGTTGGTCCCTTTAAACAACAAGAAAAGACTAGAGGGGGGGGGGGGGTGAATAGTCTTTTCAAACTTTCGTCGTTTAAAAACTTTCTCAGCAAGGACTTATTACTTTTCAGTAATGAGTTTGCTGATACTTAACTTTCTCAGCAAGTGCAAGTTACTTTTCAGTAACGAGTTTTGCTGATACTTAAAATCAGAGAGCGGAAGTCTTTGATACAATAAGTGCTTTGTCAGTAAGTGATAGTTTCAGCAAGTGAACAGAGTGACTGTGTACAGAAAGATATGCTTTGCTGAAAACTAAATGCAGTAAGTAAATCACACAAACACTTTTATAGTGGTATCTGAGAGTGGCGTAATCTCTCAACTAATCCACTTTGTCCTTTCTAGGACTGAATCCACTAAGATAAGTTTGAGGTTCCTTACAACACCTATCTAGAGCGATTCAAACAGAAACCAAAGCACACTTGCTTCGTTTCCAACCTAACTAGAGAACGAAACCTTGTTCTCCACCAAACTTGGGACTTTTAATCAGCAACTCTATGCTCGATTAAGTTCCCCCTGAATTTCACGCCTGAAAGGGTATATTTTCAGTTAGAGAGGTTTGGGAAGAGATAACTTGATTATAACTTATTCAGCTACAACAAGAAATCTAAGAAACAAAACTTTGAATACTTTGCAGTAAACAAGTTTGATTGTTTCTGGTGTCAAGACTTGTTCTTGTTCGAAAGAAAGAACACTTAACTAATTTCTTAGCCGTGTATGTTCTACTTCTTCACAAGTAGCTTTTTCAAGCTTTAAGTCTTGGAACGGATCAATGGCAGTAAAGAGTGTTTGAAGGGTATGTGAGTTTAAGCACAAGTGAGAGTTTGATCACGTTGTTGACACACTTCAACTCTTTGCCGGATGACCTCTATTTATAGTGAATCAAGGGAGCCGTTTGAATTTCAAATTCTAAGGCTTTGTTCCTTAAGATGTCACTATCTTGCTTTTGTACTTTCAGCAGCGTCCTTTATTTGTCTTCCAGTCTTCATGTCCTTCGCGTGCATGCTTTGCATTTAATGTTCATTTGAATGAGATTCAAACATGAACGTTGGAGCGCAAATGCTAGTACTATCAGCAAGGAGGTCACATATGTTTTTCAGCAAGTGGTCAATCTCAGTTTCAGCAAGCACAACCTACTCTGTCGTTTAGATTTTCACTTATGCAAGCTGTTGCTGAAGTTTCCACTTTCTGAGCAACATGTGCCTTTGTAGATACCAGTCTTCAGAAATCTTCTAGTCTTCAGTCTTCGAATGCTTCAAATTTCTGAGCGGTTCTAAATGCTTCAATAGTTTGTTTGTGTAAACAAAGTACATCATCAGCAAATGCTTCAATAGGTTGTTTTTCTTTTCAGAAAACAAGATACATCATAAGCGGTAAAACAAACCTATCTAGCACCTACTCTAAGTCTTCAACAAACGTTCCTCTTTTACAATGTCCTCTAAAATTCTAAATTCCTATGGACCTTAAGAGTACTAGTTACTGGAATTTCCTTAATTTAGCATGGTTAATTGCTCACCAAAATTACAAGTTTCCTAACAAATTTCCCCCATTTTGATGTTAGCAATCCATGGCTAAATTAATTGTTACCCTTTTAGAGGTTTTTGATGTTGAATAAATCAGTTGATTAATGCAAGCATACTTGAATAATAAAACAGTAAGCATAAGTAGATTGCATAATCAAAAACCAATAAGATTCAAAAGCTTTATTGCTGATAGTTATCTTTCAGTAAGTTTACAAGAAAGTTCAGAGATAACTACACAAAATCAGCAAATAAAACTAAACAAAGCTTTTACAAGGGACTTAAGCTCTTTCAGCAGAAGAGTTTCTTAGAATCTCCCTTACACTCTTCTCAGCAAGTGCAGAAAATTCAACACAGTCCTTTTCGTAATCTTCAAGTAGCTTACGGACTTCGAGCTGAATGATCCTTGCGTTCTTGCAGGCGGTATAATGATGTTTTTCAACATTCATTTCTTTGTAGTGCAACACCCACAAGTGCATGCCCCAATTGCTGGCATGGAGAAGTTGTGTATCTGAAATGCCCTTGTTAGCATGAATCTTCCTTAACCAGAGAAGATCTTCTTCTTGATCCTTAGCAGTGAGATAGAAATACTCATAAGGAATCAATCCATATTTCTTCTTTGACTTCTTGGTTATAGGGTCAGAGTAATAGGCAACATCAATTGGTTTAATCAGTTTAGGTTCTTATTTTACTTTCTTGCCAATTGAAGTTCTTCTTACCAAGACTTCCAGATTCAACCATCTCCCAGCTATGTTTTTTGGGAAGGGAGGAGGATCCCTTTCTTTTCTTTTCACCTTCAATTCAATCCAAGTGTACATTTGATTCAGTACAGCTGTTGGAAAGAAATCATTTACCAATAAGTCTTCCAGCTTTAAGATCCAGCAACCATGAACATTTCTGATCACATTTTGAGTAGTTTCCTCATTGTTGGTCTTTGTGTATTCAATGCCGGAGCCAATGGCAATGCTGGCTAGCCTCTTTTCGTTCTGTCTTTGCCTTCTTCTTCTTGACTTTGCATTTTCTTGATCTCTTGCTGAAGATCTTGAGTCGGAAGAGAAATGTTTTGAATGGCCAGCGGAGTTAGGGCTGTAATTGGTCTAGCTCTTATAGCTTGAGCTATAGTCTGATTGTCATCATCATCATCATCTTCATTCAGATCTTGATGACTTTCAGTGTGACAGTATTCATGAGTTTCAGCAGAAGTTTTCTCTTTTTCGGATTTGCTGAATTCAACTCAGAATCTGCTTCAGCTTGTCTTTTAGAACTTTGCTCTCTTTCAGCAAGAGGTTCTATTGTCAGTGGCGCTTCAGCAGGGGTTTTCTTTCTTGAAGATTTCTTTTGCTCATCTTCCCCCTTAGACATGGATTGCATCATTGGAGTAATGTGCAGAGAAAAGAACTCATTGCAATTTTCAGCAAGAGTACTTAGGCTATTGTACTTCATGATAATTGCCTGCTAATCAGAGGTCAGCTTTGACAATTCTTGATTGATACTCACCAAGTTCTCCTCATGTATGCACTCTTTTTCGACTTTGTCTTCAATGAAAGCCTGAGCCTTTTTCAATGCAGACTTTGCTAGTTTGAGTGCTTGACTGACATCTTCTTCATAGATTTTGTGGTGTAGACTTATGTCTTTCTGAGCTATGGTAAGAGAAGTAGTGCGTTTCAGCACAGTAGCCAGTATTTTGCCGATGTCAAGCGGACTCTCAGCAAGCAGTGCATCATCTTCTGCTTTGCAGGATTTGTGGACTTCCATCAGCGCCAAAATTCTTGGAGTAAAATCCTCCACATGTGGAAACGGCACTAAAGTCGGGGTCAAGGAATGAACTTTAAGCTCAGTGGCGAATTGATCATCTCTAGTTAGCAAATGGCTTCTTATATCATCTCCTACATCATGTTCATCATCAGGAGGAGGAATTGTGACCACAGTGGGTTCACCTTTCTTTGTTTGATCTTCTTCATTTGCTGAGAGATCTTCTTCGTCATCAGATTCATCAAGGCCAGCAACCTTGGTTCCTAAATCTGTAGCTTCATTCCCTTTTGGTTGAGTGGTTGCTGATGGCAACGCTTCAGACTCAACAACTGGAGTTTCACCAGTAGTGACTTTTAATTGAGTAGTTGCTGAGGGCAACGTTTGAGACTCAATAACTGGAGTTTCACCAGTAGTAAGTGGAAGGGAGGAGACTTCCTGAGGCTTCACTCCTGAAGATTCAGAAATGTCTAGATTCTGCGTATGCCTTGCATGAATATGTAGACTGTTTTGAAGTGCTCTTTGATAATCTTCATCCAATTCTTCATCATCAAGGTTTGGATCAGTGACCTTGGCATCGAGTAAAGATAACTCGGCATCAGAAAGCTTGCTTTTGCCTAGTTTCAAAGCAGCGCGCTTTCTGGCGTACTCTTCTTCAGTGTCAGCGCCTTGTACAGGTGCTGGAGTACTTGTCTCAGCAGGAGCAGGATTGGATTCTTGTTGCTGACTTGGTGTTTGATCAGCTTGCTGATTGTCATGATGTTCAGTCTCAGCAACTGTCAGTTTAAGTCCACCAACATCAGGACTAGGACCTTGATTATCATCATCATCATCCTTTTTGTCCTTAGAATCTTTTCCTTCATCATCACTTGGATCTTTAGGAATGTTCTCATCCTCTCCTTCTTCATCATCGTCCGTCAGTATAACCAACTCAAGATGTTTGTATAAAGCAACACTCGTAACTTCCTCTTCTTCATTGATTTTGTGGGGATCAGCCACCACGGGTACAAAGGAACCCTTGAGCATCACAGCTTGTTCAGCTGGAGAGGCACTCTTGAATTTGGCTTTCATATTCTCTCTGATTAGACCAATCAGATTTGAACTCATAAGCTGAGAATATGTCAACTCTTCTGGAAGTATTGAGTGTACAAACGTCTCGAGTTTCAGCAGAGAAAGTCTCTTTTTCTCGTTGGACAGATGAAGGTGAAGGTCAAAAAAGTCCATCCTTCTGTACCTTTGCCAATTGCTGACAGACTTAGCAACTCTGGTCAAGGTAGTTTTCTTGAAGTCTGAGTAAAGTTCTTCTGAACTTACTTTCGGATCTTCAGTGATGTGAACCACTTCAGTGGTCCCCTTTTGAGCCTGAAAACGAACAAAATTAAGTTCAGGAAAGTTTTGGATAATAGTTTTAGAGTCCAAAGCTGGAACATGATTTACCTGCTGAGATTCAGCAAGCTCATATTGCACACTTGTTTGTGCTGGTACTATTTCCATTGCTTCAGGAGCTTGAGAAGCATCATTGAATTGTTCATCCTGAAATAATTTTAAGTTAGATACAAGCACTAAGTTTTCAAACTTAGTTGAATTACCAAAAACTTTATCTACCTGCTGAGCAGGAGGTGTGGATTCTGGTGCAGAGGCTTCAGCAACCTTCTGACTTGTATCTTGAGAAGTCTGTAAAGAAATCATTATATTAGCAAAAGAATGAGTTTCAGATAGTGAAGTTTTGCTTATGGTTGAGTTAACTACCTGCTGAAGAAGGATAGGTGGTGACTCAGTCCTTTCAGCAATGACAACTTCTTCAGTATCTGGGACTTTTTACTCAGCAGACTTCTTTTCTTGCTCTGTTTGAGAAAGTTGTGCGGGTTCAACAATCTCCCTTGTCTCTGAAATGACAAGTTAAGCAGAGACATCTTGACCCTTGAGTTCACTGCTTGTCATGAAAACATCTACCGATTTGTTGGAAGTGTCTTCAATCTCCAACTCCATTTGCTGACTCAGTTCTGTCAGCACAAGCTGAACTTTGTCAATGGATGTTTTCGATGAACTAGGTCCAGTATTCTCAGCATCATGGGATGCGTCGTCGAATAGTGTCTCTTGTGGTGTTTCATCAATCTCTGGGACTTGAACCATTGCAGTCTCAGCAACTGGTTCTTCAGCAACTTGATGAGTTGCTTGTTCATCAACCATCTTTTCAGCATTAGCAGCATCAGCAAGTGCCGCGGTTCTTATATCAGCAGCAATATCAATTGCTAGTTCCAGAGTCTGATCATCTAGATTATCTACAATGTAGATATCTGGGATTGAGGCAGGAATTTCGTTTCCACTGCCTTGTGGTCTCATCTCAGCAGATGTATCAACATTGAGTTGATTGTTGAAGGCTTCCGCAAACGCTTCAACATTGCTGAAGTAGGTTTCAGTAACCACTTCATCAACATCTACTGGAACTTGTGTTTCAGCAACTGCGGGAGAATCATCCGAAAGATCATGGACAATTGGTACTGACTTGCGAGCCAGTGTTTTCTTTCTTGGGTTACTTGTCCTTTTTCTCTTAGGGACGGGTGATGAATGTGTATTTTACACTTTCATTTGAGTCTTTTTCACCTATTTTAGCTATCCTCTATGTTAATTTAGTTATATTTTAGTACATTTTATTAGAATAGTGTCACGTTTCCCTTTAGATTTTATTTTACAGGTTTTGGTTGAAAAACGAGGATTTCCGAGCAATTATATTGAAGTTGACAAGGAATTGGTGTTCCAGAAGCCTATTTGGAGTATCTGAAGGTTTCCGGATAGGATTTGGAGTCTAGGGGTCGAATCTGGAGGTTAGAAGGCCACTAGAAGTCAGAAACCGAGTCCGAAAAGGGGAAGAAATCCAAAAACGCGTCGAAAACGCGGAATTCCGCGAAAAATACTCCAGGGCGAACCGCCCGGGACGTGGGGCGAACCGCCCCACACTTATTCATAGCCTATATATAGTTGCTCAGTTTTTCTCCGAAATTCATACTTTTCCAGACCTACTTTCTCACCTTTCTCTGTAGTTTTAGGTAGGAACTTCCCAGAGTCTGTTCTGGGGGTTCGTAGCTTAGGGGACACTTTTTCATAGCATATTGGAGCTTGTAGGATCGCAATTCTTCTGAGATTGACAACCTTCGGTAACATTGTATCTTACAGTTTATTCTACTTATTTTAATATATCTTTCAACATGTTTTCTTCTATGATTTCTGTTGATTGCATGCCTATTATGAGTAGCTAAACTTATCGTTGGTGGTAGTATGTGAATTCTTAGCGAAGGAAAGATAATCATGCTAATGGCTATATCGCGCATTATACTCCGTGTTATTGCTTTATTTCGTTGATCAGGCTCAGCCTAAATTCTCGTATGTTGTATTAATTATTATGCACAATTGGACCCTCGTCGACCTATGCGCATGTTTATCTTCGTAGTGTTGAATAATTACGGAACACAATTGGACAATAGTGCTTGACTTGTCAGTATCATTATCTTCGTAGTGCTTAATAATTGCAACAGGACATTAGATTGATCAAAGATCTCCATGCAAGACCGAGGAATTTACGCATGATTATTGACCCGTTATGCTTTGAAGGATCATACTATCACCAATCTCCATTATCTGTTAGAAAAACCTTTGATTTTACGTCTGCTGTTTTTTATATTCTCTAGTTAAATAGATAAAGCTAGTTATAGTCCTGAGAGAACGACACTCGAGTCATTCTACTGCTACACTACGGTTTTCGTTGTAGTTGTGGATTGCCTTTGGCTAAATAACAAATTTATTTGATTTGCTCGGAGCACGACATCCGCGCGTTCATCAAATTGGCGCCGCTGCCGGGGACTATACTCCTTTTTTCTATTTTATTTGTTTATATTTCAGCTTTCGATTCCTAATCCTATTAGTTTTAGTTTTCCTTTTTAATCTCTCTCTGATATTGCTTTCCTAGTCTGTTACAGATAGTGTATGCCACATACACGATGTAAAGGAACACCACTTTCTGATTCAATTGCTGAGATCGACAGAGTCTACCACCAAAGAAGGCGACTACTTCAAAGGCGTGCACTAGAGGAAATAGAGGATACCGATTTCTCTGAATCTCTACACAGTCTTTTCAAGGAAATCGACGGAATGGCAGAAGATAGACCACTGAAAGCATGGGTTCAACCCACCAAGGATCGTATGAGGGGACCGGTGATTGTTCTTTCGTCTGCAACTCGAGATCTGGAAATCAAGAACCACGCATTCCAACAACTTCCGAAGTTCTATGGCTTATCAAGGGAAGATATGATGGGGTACTTGCACGATATCGATGATTTCGTCAACCAACTCCCACGACCCGGAGCTGAAATAACAACGGATGAGTTGAGGATGAAGGTTTTTGCTATGGGACTTGGCGACAGAGCCAAGTCATGGTTGAGTTCTCTACCAGCAGGCTCGCTGGACACTTGGGAGAAGGTTTTTTCAGCTTTCATGGAGAAATACTTCCCTCACACCTTGACTACCGCGCTAAAGGCGCAAATCACTGGATTCAAGCAGGACTACGATGAGACTATCTACACCGCGTTTGAGAGATTCCAAGATCTCACGAACAAGTGCCCTCACCATGGTTTTGAACTTTCCGACCTAGTCCAACACTTCTACAATGGACTAACCTTCGAGAACCAACAAGTGGTGGATTTCCAATGCCGAGGCAATATTTGGGAGGAAACCGCGGAAGCCGTCTGGGCAGTTTTCGAAAGGCTTGCTAAGGGTTCGCAATTCAAGGACCCAAGAGTGATGGTTAGGAGACGTGGACCTGAAGCTCCACCGACTCAACAAGCCCCTATGTATAGGGGGAATGGGATCAATTCGAGTGCTTTACCAACGAATTGAAGCAAGTCCTCAAGAGCGCCACCGGAACAACCGTTTCGAACGAAGTATGCCGAATATGCAAGAACTATGGACATGGGGCTCATATGTGTAGATCGGAGCTTGCATATGATGATGGCAACTGGACTCGAGGAGACGAAGAGGAAGCCTTTGCTACGGAGTTTGGTACTCAAGAAGTTAGCTACGGACAAGACGGTAGGAATCCTCGAGGTGGATTTTGGAGAAGAGGATTCCGAAACAATCAAGGATATGCACCGGCTAACCAAACTTATGGCCCTAACCAAGACCGTAGTAGGCTAAACTATGGTAATGACCAGTGCGAAAACCCCGCTCCGAAAGAGCCACCGAAGTCGAAGTCGGCTCAACTGATGGAGAACTTGCAAAAGATGGTTGATCACACCCAAAGTTTTCTCAAACGTTATGAAGAAGATTCTGAGAAGACTAGGGCAAGGCTTGATAGGTTGGAAAAGAGCACTAGGCTTGCCCATCAAAAGATGCAAGAGTTGATCGACCGAGGAGCAAGTAGGGAACAAGGCAAACTGGCTAGCAACACTGAGAAGTCGATGTCCATTACCTTAGTGGGTGATCTACCTGTCGAAATCACCATCAAGAAGGTTGCTAAGTGCGAGAGTTGCAAGAGGGAAATGCCCCCACAGGTCGAGGAAGAAGAGAAGGACCTTGGTACTAACAAGAATGAAGAGGAGCAAGAGGATCCCGAGTCACTCCCTCAAAGTTTCGATGTTAAGATCGGGATTGGGGAACTTGAAGATGTCCGTGCCACACTAGACACGGGATCCTACTCTAATGTGCTCCCTTTGAATGTTTTCGAGAAGAGTAACCTTGGAGAATTATTTGTGCATAAGGCTATTGTGCAACTGGCGGATGGATCCCTTGTGAAACCCAAAGGCGTTGTGAAGAATGTATTCGTCAAAATTGGTGAAGCTTCTGTATACACCGATTTTGTAGTTATGCCGACATCTACACCTGGGACAGGGGATGTCATTCTCTTAGGGAGAACGTTCTTGACTAAGCTACGCTCCGTGATGGACATCTACCAAAGAACTTGCACTATTGAAGTGGATGGCAAGCAACACGTGTTGCAAGCCATATCTGATCCACCTGATCCACCTGATACTTCTAACACTATTGACTACAGTGGTCTTAATGTCTATGTTCATTCTTACTCACAGGTTCGAGGCATGGGAAGGAGATCCGTGAAGGGGAAGTCTAGTACCCTAAAAAAGAAAAGCTAGGCGAAGACAGGAGTCGACTCAGAGACTTTAAACAATGGCGCTATCCGGGAGGCAACCCGGGGTTTTTTATCGCTTTCTTTACCGCTTTATTGCATGCATTTCATACTTGAACAATTTGCTTTTCATATGTGAATTTGTTCCTCTCTGTGTCGTATGTGCTTATGTTATGTTCGAGTGTGATTTTTCGAGTGATTTTTTGAGAAATATGGTTTTCGGGGACTAAAAACCGCATTTTATTTCGAAACGATCGTCTCCCCGCCTCAGGAGGAGGGGGGCGAATTGCCCCCCATGAGGGGCGAATCGCTCCACGTCCAGAGCGCGCGCGCGCGCTCTGGACGTGCGGGGCGATTCGCCCCAGGCGTGGGGCGAATCGTCCCACGGCCTGCAGAAGTAAAAAACGGGGATTCTCCCCTTTCTCCCTCATTTCACTTCTTCTTCTTCACTTAAACTCAAAAAAATCCTCCATTTTCACAAAACCTTCAAACCTTCATAACTTCTTCATCTTTCCATCAATTTGTGTGTTCTTTAGCTTCAATCGAAGCCCGTTACGTGCTCTTTCTTTTCATCCGAACAAATCTCTTCCTAGTTCATTCAAACTCCGGATTTGAGGTATTATCACATGAACCCTAATTTTTCAAATTTGGGGTTTTTTTGATTTATGCTTCAATTAAGCTTGTATGATGTATGAGTTGATGTTTTATGTGATTAGATTCGTTATTCATTATCAATTGCATGCTCAATTAGGCTTGGTTTGTTGATTTGAGATTTTTGCTATTAGATGATATATCTTGTTAGGAAATGTATCTCTTACTATCATTCCATGCTTAAACATGTGTTTGTTGATATGATAATGATGGATGTATTGGTAGAATGCATGATTGATGGAGTTGAGGATTTATGTTAGATTTTTGATTATTATGGTATGGATTGAACCTTGTGATTCAAGGCATTTGTTGTTTAGCAAGAGCATAATGTGATATGTTATTGTAGTAGTTACATTGATATGTTACGTAATGAAATAGCTAGACTAGACTTTGGGTTTTTGAGAAGTTGGACTTTTGAAAATATTGCTCGTTTGTACGCTCGTATATTTACATATGCATAGGTCTGTTTTGCATCGTACAAGATACTAATTGTTGTTTATAGGAATCATGGCACCGAGATCGAGGAGAGCCGGCTCGAGCAGAAAAGGGAAGGGAGTAGTATCAAGCTCCCAACCATCTCACCATATGTACGAGTTGTCTGTAGCTGCGATAGAGGTGCGTCAAAGGCTAGAAGCGGAGCTGGCCGACGGGGGAAGATCGATCATCCCAGACAGGAGGATTGATATTCCAGAGTCAGTAGTTGATACGGCGGGGTATAGGACGCTATCACGATTGGTGTCAAGGAGGAATTCGGTATGGTACAGTTCCAACAGGTTCAAGGGGTACGACGAGAGCCTCCTCCAAGAGTTCTACACTGGATACACAGATCTCGAGGAGAAGAATGGGGTACTAGTCCGAGGCCTGATAATACCGTGGACACCAGAGTACATTTCTTCATTCATCCATTTTGGGCATCAGGAATTCACAGGAAGCGACCATGCCTACCTGTATTCAAGGGCCTCTAGGGGGATAGGAAGTCATATCACAGACGTGATCTGCAACTGGGAGTACCGATATCCAGAAATCGGGGGAGAACCTACACGGATCAGTCAGAGCGACCTTAGTATTGAAGCTAAGGTGATGATGAAATTTTGCATCTCCAACTTGATCCCTAGGAAGAATGACTCGTGGATTCAGCCCTACTACGCCGAGCTCCTCTACTGCCTGATAGACAGACATCAGATCGACATAGGGCACATCATGTATGAGGAGTACGAGCGCCACTGGAAAAGAAGAGGAAGCCCTTCATCTTCCCAAGCTTCATCATAGCCTACTGCAAATATCATGGGGTCGATGACATTGAGGAGGGGGATTGCGAGGTCGCTGCCCTTTCGCCCTCAACCATTGAGGTGCAACTGACTAGGTATCAATTGAAGAACCCCACGGCTGCCGCTGCTGATGTAGAAGCACCCTTCCAGCCGAGTGATTCCGATCATGAGGATGCTATGGAGGCCGATGTTGGCCAAGCCCCTATCCCAGATATCCCGTTTGTCCATAGAGCACCGCATGCACCGCCTCGAGCACCACAGGGGTCTAGAGGATTTGACTTCTCTGAATTCCGTACCTACCTCGACGACCGTTTTGATAGAATTGATGCCAACAACGCGTCCATGCGACAGGACCTCGACAGGCACATTGCCCAGCACCACCGCGATTGGGAGACATTCGAGGAGCATCGCCGAGAGATAGGCAACAAAGGTGGGAGCAGCAACAGCTCATCCAGCAACAGCAGGAGGCTCTACGTCAGTCCAATGAGCTCATGTCTGACATGTGGAGGGACTTTTATGGGGATTACCATCCCGATGATTAGTCCTTTCACATGTTCACTCTCAGCCAACCGAGGCCAAACCGTTCGGTAACATCTAGTATCACTTCTTATTACTCATTCTCTTTTGCTAGGGGCTAGCTTAAGAATCGTAAGGGGGATGGGATGTGAACCGTGATGTTAAGTATTGTTTGGCTTTGTGTTGATTAGTATCTTGTTCTTTGTTTGCATTTGCATTTGCACGTTTACTGCTTTCTTAGATTTTTTAGGTTGCATTCACTACATTCATCCTAGGATAGTCTTACATGTTTTATATGGAGTTTATTGCCGAATTTTTTGAACTTTTTTATTGGGTAGATCAACCAACTATGCCATTAATCGTATGCTTCATCTCTATGAATTTGTTTGAGGTTTTTCTCGCTTGGCTTGTCACATTTATGTATTGCACTTAGTTAAGCTTGGTAGTCTCGACATCACTTAGTGGTGTTTTCTCTACTGTGGTTCACGAAGGCCTTTATAATAGGATGATGCATGTTAGGATCTTATGGTTGTTTTTCCCGAGTAATTATGTACCTAAGAGGCAACAAGTCTTCACCATGCTTTGAGATTGCTAAATGCCTAGGTAGGAGGTAGTGTGAGGTTGTGTGATCCTTTGTTTATAACCTATTTTTCCGAATAGGTTTGGGGAGGGGGTTACACCATCGTTAGACTTGTTTTCGTTTTTCATTCCCGTATCGTGAGTTTATTTTTCTTTTTCCGTAAATTTTGTACTCCAACCTATTCTTTCGAATAGGTTTGGGGAAGTCGTGTGACTCATTTTCTCTCTTTTTGTTATGCTACTGCTGGCTAAAACAAATCGAAAAAAAAAGAAAGAAAAATTCCTGAAAAAAAGAGAAAAAGAAAAAGAAAAAAGAATCTGGAAAGAAAAAAAAGAAAAAAAGAAAAGACCCCAAAAAAGCAAAGAAGGGTCCAAAAAAGAAAGCCAAAATAGCAGTTTAGCAAATTGTTGTGTCTCATTTTCCAATTCTTGTAATGTTCGTAATCGTGTTGTAATTTTCTCTTTTTTATCTTTTTTGTCTTGAGTGTCATCTGTTCTAGACCACCCTCGTCCTGCCATTCAGGAAGTGGTGAATAGCTTAAGACTTTACTTGAGAGATGGGTAGAATAGGGGAGTGTTAACTTTTATAGGGAACCCTCCTTCGTTTGATGAGAGCCAGTACTGGTTCGACCTCTTTGAGGGAAAGTCTTAACATGGTGGAACAGCAGTAAGTCCTCAGTTTCATAGGCACGGGACAACCATTCGTATCTTAGCATGCTTCATTATGTCGTCACTGACTAGGTCCAGGTAGAGAATGTTACGAGAGACTATCTTGTCTTGACATAAGTGCTTATGTGGATGTGTATAAGTCCATCGAGGTATTCTTCAACCTATGTTCATGCTTTGATTTATATGGTTTTTGTTCATATGTTTTTTGGTAGATTCAGTAGATTAGTTCATTTTATTTGGCATGAGACTCCATTTTGTGTCTTGCATTGTTTTTTGTATTAGAGTCTAGCTTAGTTGCTTGAGGACAAGCAAAGGTTCGGTTTGGGGAGTTTGATGAATGTGTATTTTACACTTTCATTTGAGTCTTTTTCACCTATTTTAGCTATCCTCTATGTTAATTTAGCTATATTTTAGTACATTTTATTAGAATAGTGTCACGTTTCCCTTTAGATTTTATTTTACAGGTTTTGGTTGAAAAACGAGGATTTCCGAGCAATTATATTGAAGTTGACAAGGAATTGGTGTTCCAGAAGCCTATTTGGAGTATCTGAAGGTTTCCGGATAGGATTTGGAGTCTAGGGGTCGAATCTGGAGGTTAGAAGGCCACTAGAAGTCAGAAATCGAGTCTGAAAAGGGGAAGAAATCCAAAAACGCGTCGAAAACGCGGAATTCCGCGAAAAATACTCCCGGGCGAACCGCCCGGGACGTGGGGCGAACCGCCCCACACCGGGCGAACCCCCCGGTGTGTGGGGCGAACCGCCCCACACTTATTCGTAGTCTATGTATAGTTGCTCTGTTTTTCTCCGAAATTCATACTTTTCCAGACCTACTTTCTCACCTTTCTCTGTAGTTTTAGGTAGGACCTTCCCAGAGCCTGTTTTGGGGGATCGTAGCTTAGGGGACACTTTTTCATAGCATATTGGAGCTTGTAGGATCGCAATTCTTCGGAGATTGACAACCTTCGGTAACATTGTATCTTACAGTTTATTCTACTTATTTTAATATATCTTTCAACATGTTTTCTCTACTGATTTCTGTTGATTGCATGCCTATTATGAGTAGCTAAACTTATCGTTGGTGGTAGTATGTGAATTCTTAGCGAAGGGAAGATAATCATGCTAATGGCTATATCGCCCATTATACTCCGTGTTATTGCTTTATTTCGTTGATCAGGCTCAGCCTAAATTCTCGTATGTTGTATTAATTATTATGCACAATTGGACCCTCGTCGACCTATGCGCATGTTTATCTTCGTAGTGTTGAATAATTACGGAACACAATTGGACTAATAGTGCTTGACTTGTCAGTATCATTATCTTCGTAGTGCTTAATAATTGCAACAGGACATTAGATTGATCAAAGATCTCCATGCAAGACCGAGGAATTTACACATGATTTTTGACCAGTTATGCTTTGAAGGATCATACTATCACCAATCTCCATTATCTGTTAGAAAAACCTTTGCTTTTACGTCTGCTGTTTTTTATATTCTCTAGTTAAATAGATAAAGCTAGTTATAGTCCTGAGAGAACGACACTCGAGTCATTCTACTGCTACACTACGGTTTTCGTTGTAGTTGTGGATTGCCTTTGGCTAAATAACAAATTTATTTTGCTCGGAGCACGACATCCGCGCGTTCATCAACGGGGTTAGCTGATGACGCTGCAGTCTGAGTGACATCATCAGCTTTCCTCTTTTTCTTCTTGGATTTCTCCAGTTGCTTTTCAGCAGCAGCGTCAGTAGTTGCATTTTCAGCAACGGTTGTTGTACACTTACCTTGTTGATCACCATCTACAACAGCTTCATCAACAACTTTTTCAGTTGTTGGAACATTTTCTTGCTGAGTAGTGGCGACAACATCTGCAGCTGTTGTATACCTTTCTTGCTGACTTGTGCTGACAACATTTGCAGTTGTTGTCTTCTTTGATTTCTTATCAGCAAGCTTAGGTGCATTTTGCTTGTAGAAGGCTCTTCCCACATTGCATACTGATTTCTTAATCGGCAATGGGTTTCTCAGCTGAATCCTAAAATGTTCCAGGATATAGCATATTTTTAGTCCATACATGACTGGGAAGGTAGGTGAGACCTTGTTGTCTTCAACCTTAACCTTGAATTTAGTAACACAATCAACAAGTCTGTTGAAAATGTACTTAGCCTAGTTGAGCTCAGTTTTGTTCTCATATATATATGCATCAGCAGCGGCCACCTTCTCAAGCCTACTTGGTCTATTCCCCCGACTTGGGAGTCTAAGACTTTGATTAGTAGCAGAGCTACTAGACCAAGTGAATGACAGAGATGCTTCCTCTTAACGTGCTTTGTCCAAGTCACGGGAGCAGTCTCTCCTTTCTTCATTTTCTCATTTCTGACATTACTGTAGAAGGTTTCGATTTCTTCGTCAGTGGCAGTGATGTCATCTTCAGTTCCAGTGGTCGGAATCTGAAAGATGTCGTCTAAATCAGTCCATTTCAGGACGATTTGCACACCTTGAACTGTGGTGGAAATCACTTTTTCAGTGACTCCCTTACCATCAGTTAGAGTCTGGATTTCTGCATTATTGTAGAATTCCATTGTATCTAACATACTCACTTTCTTAGGGCGAGCTGTTATAAAGAGAGTGAGGCCTTGCTGTTTTATCAAGTCAAGCGCCTCCTCATTATCACCGTCAAGTTCTTGTTCATAGAAGTATCGGATATACTTCTCTTTGGCAAATCTACCCCATTGCATCATCATCTCACACTTTGCAGTGTCTAGATATGAAGGCGGCATGGGTTTTTCGGTTATTCTATCATTTTTCAACACAATTTTCACTGTGTTGGTCACCGGAGTTATCACCGGAGCAGTGCTTTTTCCAGCACTGTCAACCTTAGATGATTTTGATGTCTTAGAGGACTGTCTCTTTGGTTCCATTTCTTTTATAGGGTGAGAAATGTGTACGAAAAAGATTACTTTGCTTTTTTACCGGAGGTACAGTAGATTCAGGCTAAAATTTGCAGAGAAAGGAAATGTGAGTTAAAGAATTTTGTCTTTCTCTAACTCCTTGTTTATATAGTGTCTCTGATGTGCAAGAAGCTCAATCAATTTTGAGTTCTCAGCAAGGGTAAATCAGAGATTCAACAGCGTTAGTGGAGCCTTTGCATTAAATGCGTAGTGGCCCACTAACAAAAACCGTCAGAGCACTCTTTCTCTTTGCAATATTAATCGTTAGATCAAAAACGCCTTTTAATCAATGGCCATGATTGTATTTCATGTCATGATTATTAGCGAGTTTATCTGTGCCCGATTAACATCACAAATTGATTTTACCTAGATTTATGGGATTTGATTGCTTGCTGAAATAAACAAGAATCTTTTCAGCGAGTTTGTGTAACCAGCCTTGTTACTTGCTGAAAGTTCCCCCTTAATCAGATATCTCATATTTCTTTAAGTTAAAAGACATTTCTGAGTTCCCGTATCAGCAAATTCTTTTTATCTTGAGGTATCTTTTGGTAAAATCTGAGAAGTGAGTTTGCTCTTTTCTGAGTTCCCGTCTCAGAGTTTTCCTTTGATACTTGAATACCTGTTTCAGTATCTTTGATTGTCTGAATGCCTGTTTCAGCAATCTTTAAGGTTTTTCTCTTACTGAGTGCCCGTTTCAGCAAGTGATCAAGTTTCCTAATAAATACCCGTTTGAAGGAATTACTTGCTGAATGCCTGTTTCAGCAATCATATAGTGACCTATCATTTATTTTTAGAAGAAATCAGTGGAAGGAGCTTATTTTTAAAGTAACCATACTTTGGCTTGCTGAATACCTGTTTCAGCATTCTGCCAATGGTATCCCTTATTGAGGTAATTCAATCAATCCAAGGTTATACCTTAGCATTGCGAATCTATTATCTGGTAGGGGCTTGGTAAAGATGTCAGCAAGTTGATCATCAGTACCCACTTTTACAACCTCAATATCTCCTTTTTCCACATGATCTCTAATGAAATGATGTCTAATATCAATGTGCTTAGTCCTTGAGTGGAACTTAGGATTTTGCGTGATAGCAATAGCACTTGTATTATCACAAAAGATTGGTGTTTTCTTTGTAGAAATACCATAATCTCTTAATTGTTGCTGAGACCATAGGATTTGAGCTGTGCAACAACCAGACGCAATGTACTCAGATTCAGTAGATGAATTGGCAACACATGTTTGCTTCTTGCTGAACCATGATATTAATCTAGTACCCAAAAACTGACAAGTTCTAGAGGTACTTTTTGTATCAAGAGTTGATCCTCCATGATCAACATCAGAATAACCAACCAATTCAAGTCCAATATCTTTAGGATACCATAATCCAACATTGACTGTACCTTTGACATATTTCAGTATCTTAAGTGCCTTTTTTGTAGTGTGATTCACTTGGATCAGATTGGAATCTTGCACACACACAAACATCATACTGAATGTCAGGTCTACTTGCTGTTAAATACAACAAGGAACCAATGAGCTTCCTATACTTGTGTTCTTCAACACTTTTATCTTCCTTAGTATAGCCCAATTTGGTGCCAACACTCATAGGGATCTTTTCAGGTTTTTCTTCCTCTTTGATCCTAAACTTTATGAGCATTTCTTTCGCATACTTTGCTTGATTTATGAATATTCCATCTTTGAGTTGCTTGACTTGCAATCCTCGGAAATAATTCAATTTTCCCATCATACTCATTTCAAATTTATTTGTCATGAGTTTGGCAAAATCATCACAAAGTTGCTTGTCCTTAGATCCAAATATTATGTCATCCACATAAATCTGAACTAAGAGTATTTTACCATCATGGTTCATGGTAAACAAGGTTTTGTCAACTTCACCTTTCTTGAAACCATTATCCAGCAAGAACTTGACCAAGGTATCATACCAAGCTCTAGGTGCTTGCTTTAGACCATATACAGCTTTCTGAAGCTTGTATACCATCTTGGTTTCTGAGGGAAGTTCAAAGCCAAGGGGTTGTTCTAAGTAGACTTCTTCAGCAAGTTCACCATTCAAGAATGCACTTTTAACATCCATTTGATAAACAATGAAGTCATTGTGAGCAGCAAAGGCCAAGAAAAGTCTAATTGCATCCAATCTTGCAACTGGTGCATAAGACTCATCATAGTCCAATCCTTCAGTCTGACAGTAACCTTGAGCAACTAAACGTGCTTTGTTTCTTGTTACTTCACCAGACTCACTCAGCTTGTTTCTGAACACCCACTTTGTAACAATAGCTTTCTTGCCTTCAGCAAGAGGTACAAGTTTCCAGACTTTGTTCCTTTCAAACTGATCCAGTTCTTCTTGCATTGCCTTGATCCATTCAGAATGCTTTAGAGATTCTTCTATGGTCTTGGGTTCAATTTCTGAAAGAAAGCAAGAGAACAGAGATCTACTTCTACGACATTTGCTTCTTCAGCAAGTCCATGAGTAGCAGAAACTTTGGATCTAGTCACTTGGCGTTTGTCAATATCACCAATCATATCCGTAGAGGGATGATCTTTTGTGCCTTTTTGTTGTAAACTCTATAAGCTTTACTATGCAAGGAGTAACCAAGAAATATCGGTTCATCTGCCTTTGGTTGAAATGTTCTTAGGTATTCTCTACCGTTATTAAGAACGAAACACTTACAACCAAATACTCTTAGATGAGTGATATTAGTAGGTCTTCCAACAAATAACTCATAAGGAGTTTTGTTGTATTCCTTAGTAATCAGACATCTGTTTTGAGTGTAACAGGCGGTATTAATCGCTTCAACCCAGTAAGCCTCATTTATTTCAGTGTCAGCAAGCATTGTTCTTGCGGCTTCTTTTAGGGTGCGATTCTTCCTTTCAGCAACACCGTTTTGTTGTGGTGTCCTTACTGAGGATAACTGATGTTGTATGCCTTTTGAAGTGCAATACTCAGTTATGTACTGGTTTACAAACTCAGTACCATGGTATGTCCTTATGACTTTTACCTTGTCATTTTTCATGACTTCAAGCTTATTCAGCAAGTTAGGTATTTCAGTCCTTGTTTCAGATTTGTGTTTGATAAATACTACCCAAGTGAATCTTGAATAGTCATCTACCACCACCAGACCATACTTCTTACCAGCATAACTTGTTGAAGAAGATTCAAACAAGTCCATGTGCAAGAGTTGTAAAGGTTTTGTAGTTGACGGTACTGCCTTGTTCTTAAAAGAAGATTTGGTTTGCTTACCTTGCTGACATGCATTACAAACACCATCCTTCTTAAAAGTAACCTTAGGTAATCCAACTACAAGTGCCTTTTTAGACAGCTTATTCAGCGTCTTGAAGTTTAGATGACTTGTTCGTTTATGCCATAACCATGCTTTTTCAGCAAGGCAATCGTGATCTGAGACAAGGCATTTTTCAACGATTGCTGAAGACCAATCTACGGTGTACAAGCCTCCTGATCTTCTGGCAATCATAATAACCTTCTTTGTCTCAAAGTCTATAAGTTTACATTCATCACTTTTGATTTTGATGAAGTATCCTTTATCAGCAAATTGACTCATGCTGAAAAGGTTAAACTTAAGATTTCTGACATAAAGAACTCCCGTAATGGTAATGCATCCTAACTCCACGTCACCATAGTCTTTTGTAGAACGAGAGCCTCCACCAGCAAACCTTATTGTTGGACCTTTAGACCACCGTCTATAGTTTATAAGGTTATTCTTGTTGCCCGTCATGTGCTTTCCACAACCACTGTCAAAGTGCCAGATTGCATCGTTTGTCTCCGTGGCTGAAGTCTGCACAATCAAGAGCAAACAAGTTAATTATCCAATATTGGATGTCCATTAACATGTTCAAGAATGCGTCCAGTGGAAACCCAAGTCTTAAGTTTTTCAACTTCGACTTGTTTTCTACTTGCTGAGGAACTAGGAGGTTTTGAGCCAAAAGACTTTTGATTCGTGCTGATCAAATCCACTTTCTGATGTGGTGTCTTGCTCGGTTGACCTTTTTGCTGACATACTTTTCAGTAAGTTCTTTTCTAGCAAGGTTCCTTCTAGCCCTAGCATTTTGAGTCTTGTTAGAACTCTTAGGCTTGATTTTGTTCATCTCTTTGAAGTATCTTTGCTGACTTTGCTTATACTCGTGAAAGAGTTGACTTTGCTTGGTTTTAAAACCGAGTCCACTTTTCGGAGAATGCTGAGCTTTTGTTTCAGCAACCTTACTTGATTCAGGTTTGTCAGCAAAGGTCTTCTGATTACTTTTAGTAATCTTGCCTTTTGACTTAACAAATTGCTTTTCAGCAACTTGGTTGGCAGAATGCTTTAAAGCATCCTTTTTCTGTACAATTTGCTTTTCAGCAACCTTCCTTTTAAAGTCTTGTTACTTTGAGTAGCAACAACGGGCTTTACGGTCATAGGTACTTGATTACATTTTTCAGCAACCTTAGATTGACCAAACTGATAGAGTTCTGGTTGACCACTATCAGTAGTACGTACAAAGGAAATCGGTGATTTATCTTTACTCAAGATTGTTACGTCATCACCTTCATACGTTGCACCTAAACCTTCTTTCTGAGATGGATCTCTCAGATAAGAGTTTAGTTCAGTCAGCGTATTACTTGCATCAACATAAGATTTGAATTGATTTTCATCTTTTTCATTTCTTGGATTTCAGCAAGTAACTTTAGAATTGAGGACTGATATTCTTCCAATTCTATTGCCATCTGAGAATTCTTCTCTGTAGCTTCAGCAATCAACTTCTTGAGATGCACTATTTCAGCATCTTTCTTTTCTGTCTCTTCCTTCAGCAAGACATACTTTTCAGTAGTTTGCTTGGTCAGAGTCTCAGCATTCTGTAGTTTCTCTTGCTGTTTGCTCAGAGTTTTCTCAAATCTTTTGATTTCTCCTTGAATCTTGTCAAGGTCAATCTCGTCTTCACTTTCTGAGTCAGATTCATAGGTAGAACTGTTTACCTGACCGGCCATGAGGCAGAACTCGTAGTTTGACACATTTGGATAAGCTTCCATGGCTATTCCACAAACTTCCTTGCCAATCTCTACGTCAAGAGTGGCTTCTTCATCGTCAGTGTCTGAGATTTCTTCCTCACTGTCTTCGGAACTAGTATCAATGCACAATGCATCGATTTTTGCTTGAAGCTTCTTTTTTTTTTCAGCAATAAAAACTCTTTTGAACTTTTTCTTCTTTCCAGCAGATTTGCCTTGAAGTGTCCAGGCTTTTTGCAGTAAAAACAGAGATCATTTCCAACTGCTGGTTCTTCTGATGAGTTTGCTTGATGAGCTTGCTTGTTCAGCGAGCTAGTCTCATTCTTGTACTTATGGTAGTTGTTACCAAGATGCTTTTTCAGCTTCTCTTTTGCTTTTAGCCTTTCAAGTTCCTTACTGATGAATTTCTTCATGTTTTTAACAACTAAAGCATTTTCATCAACATGCTCTTTATCATTCTTCTTTTCAGAAGATGACGGCTTTGCAGCAAGAGCAATGTTTTGCGATTTTTCAGCAAACACATTTTCTCTTTGCTTTGTCTCGTAGTTGACAGTAGCAAGATGAGAGAACAACTCTGTAGGTGTGATGTCTGGCATTCCTTGATTGTAGTAGAAATTCTGAGTGTGGATCCATTCTTGGTTCAGACTTCTGATGATGGTTTTCACCTTCTCAGAATCTGAGTAAAGATTTCCAACACCCAAGGCTGCCATCTCACTAACTAGAGTTGTGAATCTGAAGTTCAAGTCTTCCAGTGACTCATTTGTACCTTGTTTAAAGTTCTGGAACTTTAACTTCAACACTTCGAGTTTGTTTTCCTTTGTTTTGTCAGATCCAACACAAAGATCTTGAACCATTTTCCAAGCTTCCTTAGCAGTTTTGGCACCCCACAGTTTGCACTGTATAGTATCCGGAGTTGATCGAATGATGATGTTTCTTGCTTGGCCATCAAGACAGAATCTCTTGGCTTCGTCGGAAGTCCATTCCTCTCTTGGTTTTGGAACGACAGTATCAACTGGTTTGCCTAAGATAGTTTCCTTTCCAGCTTCTGTGGTTTTGTGAGGAAAGCTTCTCTCAACCTTAGTGATCTTGATAGGTCCATCATTAATGACAGTAACCATCTCATCACTAATGGCCTCAAGATGTAGCATCATGTTGTTTCGCCATTTTTTGTAGTTTTCCAGCTTCAGCAAGGGAGCGTCTCCTAAAGACATCCTGTCAGCAAAAGACTACCAAACTGATCAATTGAGAGTGATTTACGGAAAGCACCTAAAGGGATCTAGGTTCAGTGCTGAAGGTTAAAGAACCTCCAGCTCTGATACCACTTGTTGGTCCCTTTAAACAACAAGAAAAGACTAGGGGCGGGGGGGGGGGGGGGGGTGAATAGTCTTTTCAAACTTTCGTCGTTTAAAAACTTTCTCAGCAAAGACTTATTACTTTTCAGTAATGAGTTTGCTGATACTTAACTTTCTCAGCAAGCGCAAGTTACTTTTCGTTATTATGGATGCTAAGAGGGTATAAAAAATCAATGGACCCATTTTATAATTACTGGCTCTCTAAGGTCCTTTTGTAAATACTTGAGAAACCGAAGAGTTGACTTTGAGCTTGACCTAGTTGATGACTGTGACCTCGTCTTGACTTTAACCTTTGACGTTTGAAACTTTTGGGGATTGTTTGTGAATTCCAAAAAAATCTAAAAAGGACTTGTTTATAATTTACTAAAACTCTAAGGACTGTTCTGCAAATTTGATTGTTTTAGGGTTTAGTGTTATCTTTCTGAAGGTTAACGTTTACTTAGTTACTTTCTGAATTTAGAAACTGACTGGGTTGCTTGCTAGCTTAACTGGTTAAGTGTTGAGAGTTTAACCGTGATGTCTTGAGTTCCAAATCCCCCAGTCACCTGTTCTTCGATTATTTTATCTTTTATCTTCCCGACTTCCGATTCGACTATTAGATTGTAATCGTCCGCATTCTGTTTAGGTGAATCTGTTCGTTACTCCGTAATCCGAGCTTTTAGGTGTTCTATCTGGTGTTCCGTATCTTGACTTTCCATGGTTGAGTTCATCTATCTCTAAGGTGAATGTTCATCCCAAAGTTTGTTTGTTTTTAAAACCTGGAAGGCAATGTGCTATGCATGTATATATACATATGTGTATTGTACTATGTATGCAACCACTTTAAAAGTAAATATGTCCTATGTATGACCTTTTTACTTTATTTTGTATGATATTGTTATGTTTGTACGGACTCTTCTATAGGAATGTAACTCTGTTATCCAAGTATTTTATCTGTTAGTGTTCTATTTGTATTATGTCTGTTTGTATGCCCTAATTGCTCTGTTTGTTCTCGATCCCTCGAGCTATGTTGTATGTCTGTTCTCGGTTTCCGAGCTCTGTTTTGTCGGCCGATTATGTTAATGATTAGGTAGACTTGGATAGTGTTGACTATCGGGTTTGCTTGGTTGTTTTCCTAGTCTATTCCCTTTTAGACGTGAGGCAGAATTCTTTGAGGTCTATTAGGGTCGTAGGATCTGTTTCCCCAAAGTACATGGGGCTCTGTTTCTGTCTAGAGAAAGCCATCTCTGGAGGGAGTTACAAGTGCAATCTGGGAGTAGGAGCAATAAGGCAGGCTGCACCAACAAAATCTGTTCTGTATCTGTCTTCTCTGATTTGTTATCTGTTTAATCTGTTGTCATATGTGTAACAAATTCTTTTGTTTAAAAAAAATGTTTATCTTTTCTGTCTGTTAACTTTTCGAACCTCACTCAGATCCTTTATCTCACACTCTTTCTGTTTTTAAAATTCCTTCCTTGTAGATTCTGTTGAAGGAGACCGAGTATAGGCGTCCAGCGACTGAGAGTTGGGTTTGGGAGCTCGTGGGATTTTATTTGCTAGAAATAAGAAGAAAAACTCTTTCATCTTCACTGTCTGTTCATTTTAAAATTGGCACTGAGTTTAGTTACCGTTATCTCTTTCCTACTTTAAATTTGTAAACTCATTTGAGCGCCAAAACCCGTTCCTTATCATTTATTGAAGATCGTTGTTTTCATACTTTTAAAATTACTTTTATTTCAAGAAAATATTTTATTTTAAAAAATCGGTACCGTTACACTATCTTAAATAATTGTCGTTGATATTAAGGAAAGTAGTTATTCCCAATTTATAGGCAATTATGAGACCTATTTATCCTACTATTATATAAAACTGGATGGCTATTCTCAACCACATTGATGCTCAATGCCCTCTTTCATACGTGGCGGCGTAGTCTCCCAAAAATTGATTTATACAAGGTAAGTTTATCCACGTCAGCATGCTGGAATAGCCCTTCAATAAAAAAAATCACCAATGATGGGATTCGAACCCGAGTCATGTGTGTGGTGGAATGATTTCCCTACCACTGGGACAAATGATTTTTTGTTAATAAATGTGTTAAACCAAATAATAGTGTCAATATAAATTTACATACCGAGTAAACCGCATATGTTACGCGGTCTACAATGTTAATTAATGAGCATTAATTGACACCAATGAAACGTAAGAATTTTATTTGACCCATTTTCAATGCACCGGTTTTATTACATTTATGATTGTAATTATATTTGTTGACTCAGACATAAATGCAGGGCGAAAAAAAAGAAACGGTCGCATTAAATTTTTTAACATTACGTGTATAAAATGAGATCAGATCGAAGGCTATTTCTCCAATGTGGCACTGTCCCCGTCTCTACTTTCACTCTCATCATCATGATTTCCAATTCCACTTTTATAGAAGAACATGTTCTACGACCCCCAATGATTTTGAACACGTTTTGTACTTAACGCCGAGGCATATGATGGAGGATTCATCTTTGTTGTATACTGTTTGATATCAACTATGGATGTTTAGTGGATGTTTATGAAAATCGTGGGCCTTTTTCAAGATTCATAAGGTTCCAATCCCCGACGAACGCTTAAACATATGTTGCCAAGACTGTATGTACGATTTTCATGACTAGAAGAATGCTTCAAAACGAAGTATTATTTTTATGCATTCCGTTAAGTTTGAATCTTTTTTTTTATATTTGTCTTACATCTAATTTGTTTTGTATTATATATATAGTTTGAAAAAATTTATATGAACATCTATATTCCGTTTTGTTGGTTCTTATAAATTTTATGCTATTTTGCTTATAAATCTCGAATTTTATGACTTAGCAAGGTGAGCATATGTCCAGTTGTTCTATATGAGCATAAGAAAAATAAATTAAATTGTAATGATGGATCAACACCCTTTGCTATTTTGGTGGGTTTTAGTATATTTGTAGTTAAGACTTATAGTTTAACTTACACTACAAGGAAAACTAATTTTAGCGACGGAGAGCATCCGTCGCTATATGTTAGCGATCCGTCGCTAAACACCAATAGCGACGGAAAGCCCGTCGCGAAAAGTGGCGTCGCTAAAAAATAAAGAGACGGTTAATATTATCCGTCACTATATGTAGCGACGTTTCAGTTTATCCGTCGCTATATTGTCGTTGACCAACATAGAGACAGATGACTTTATCCGTATCTATAAATAGCGACGGATTATGTATTCCGTCGCTAAAGCTAAGGTACACGTGTCATTCCCTTGCGAGGGGAATTTGGCGACGGATAAACTAATCCGTCGCTAACTTCTCTGATTTTTTTTTAAATTGATTTTTTGTTTTACTGAATTTATGTGAAAAATTGTTATTTTAACTCAAAATTGAGTACGACTAACAAAATATATACGATTGATTCATTTTACGATAATCGAAATTTCAATAAAAAACTAAAAGTGTACGTACAAAGAAACTAAAAGGTACGAAGATAATCATTAAAATAAACGAGAATCCTAAAATGTACGGATAACGAATAACAATCCTAAAAAGCACTAATCCTACGGGCTCTCCACTAACCAACCGACCCCTTCAGCCGTCAACGTCCCATCCCTATGTGCCTGCTCACGGGTCACATGGTTCTGCCACGATTCCAGCCACAGATCCCGATGCTCCGGATTGAGGTACTCAATCCATTCTTTATGCCGAAAGTACCTTTCCTTGGCATAATAAATCGAATGCCTTTGAATCTTTTCCGCCCGGATGTTGAATACCCTCAATATCTCATCCGCCTTGGCAGGAGGGACATAGTAGTATTTCTGCAACACAACAATCCCACATCAGTATTCCTGCAACACAACAATCCCACAAAAAATACCAAGAATAGATACTATAGGCAATGCCCCAAGAATAGATACTATAGGCAATGCCCTAAACAAATAATGTACGTACACGTATATAATTAAGGCAATGCCCCAAGAATCAAATATAGAAATATTCAAGTAAAGATAGTAAAGTACCTGGAATTCTTCCCACAAGTGCTCTTTCACGGGTCGAGGAACCGTAGCCCACCTTTCTCCGCCACTCCCAGAAGGCGTAAAGAACTCTCTTTTCATGAGCATTGAAATCCTTCTAGAAGTTATAGTAGGTTGAAACCTGTCACACATTTTGAAAGATTAAAAGTTGGAGTACCGACAACTATATATATAAGAACAATTAAATACCAATTTATTAAGAACTTACTTAGATCCGTTGGTGGACAAAACTGGAAGCCCATTGATCCGTCGAAGGCCGCTCGGTTGCTATGCTTGATCCATGGAAACTAATATACATATAGCATCATCACACTCAAATACAAAACTGTTAGGAAACTTGTAATTTTGATGAGAAATTAACCATGCTAAATTAAGGAAAGTCCAGTAACTAGTACTCTTAAGGTCCATAGGAATTTATAATTTTAAGGATATTGTAAAAGAGGAACATTTGCTGAAGACTTAGATTAGGTGCTAGATAAGTTATTTCTTTTGCGTATGATGTATTTTATTTTCTGAAAAGAAAATAACTTATTGATGCTGAAGCTTATGATGTATCTTATTTTCTGAAAAGAAAATAACCTATTGAAGCATTTGCTGAAAATATACTTTGTTTATTACAAACAAATTATTGAAGCAAATAGAAACCGCTCAGAATCTTGAAGACTTTTGAAGATCTGAAGACTTGAAGAAATTGAAGATCTGAAGACTAGAAGATTGCTGAAGACTGGTATCTACAAAGGCACGTGTTGCTCAGAAAGTGGAAAATTCAGCAACAGCATTGCATAAGTGAAAATCTGAAAGACAGAGTAGGTTGTGCTTGCTGAAACTGAGACTAACCACTTGCTGATGGAACATATGTGACCTCTTGCTGAATGTACGTGAATTTGCGCTCCAATGTTACTGTTTGAATTCTATTCAAATGTGCATTTAATGCAAAGCTTACACACGAAGGACATGAAGACTAGAAGACAAACAAAGACGCTGCTGAAAGTACAAAAGCAAGATAGTGACATGTTAAGGAACAAAAGCCTTAGGATTTGAAATTCAAACGGCTCCTTACTTACACTATAAATAGAGGTCATCCGGCAAAGAGTTGAAGTGTGTCAACAACGTGATCAAACTCTCACTTGTGCTTAAAACTCACAAACCTTCAAACACTCTTACTACCGTTGATCCGTTCCAAGACTTAAAGCTTGAAAAAGCTACTTGTGAAGAAGTAGAACAAACTTGGCTAAGAAATTAGTTAAGTGTTCTTTCTTTCAAACAAGAACAAGTCTTGACACCAGAAACAATCAAACTTGTTTACTGAAAAGTATTCCAAGTTGTGTTTCTTAGATTACTTGTTGTAACTGAATAAGTTATAATTAAGTTATCTCACCCCAAAACTCTCTAATTAAAAATACACCCTTTCAGGCGTGATATTCAGGGGGAACTTAGTCGAGCATAGTTTTGCTGATTAAAAGTACCAAGTTTGGTGGAGAACAAGGTTGAGTTCTCTAGTTTAGGTTGGAGACAAAGCAAGTGTGCTTTGGTTTCTGTTGAATCGCTTTAGATAGGAGATTGTAAGGAACCTCAATCATATCTTAGTGGATTCAGTCCTAGAAAGGACGAAGTGGATTAGTTGAGAGATTACACCACTCTCAGATACCACTATAAAAGTGTTTGTGTGATTTACTTACTGTATTTAGCTTTCAGCAAATCATATCTGTCTGTACACAGTCACTCACTTCACTTGCTGAAACCTTTAATTACTGAAAGAGCACTTATTGTATCAAAGACTTCCGCTCTCTGATTTTAAGTATCAGCAAACCAAGCTACTGTAAAGTAACTTACGCTTGCTGAGAAAGTTAAGTATCAGCAAACTCATTACTGAAAAGTAATAAGTACTTGCTGAGAAAGTTTTAAACGACGAAAGTTTGAAAAGACTATTCACCCCCCCTCTAGTCTTTTCTTGTTGTTTTAAGGGACCAACAAGTGGTATCAGAGCAGGAGGTTCTTTAACCTTCTGCACTGAACCTAGATCCCCTTAGGTGCTTTCTGTAAATCACTCTCACTTGATCATTTTGGTAGTGCTTTGCTGACAGGATGTCTTTAGGAGATGCTCCCTTGTTGAAGCTGGAAAATTACGAGAAATGGCGAAACAACATGATGCTACATCTTGAGGCCATTAGTGATGAGATGGTTACCGTCATCAATGATGGACCTATCAAAATCACTAAGATTGAAAGGAGTTTCCCTCACAAGACCACTGAAGCTGGGAAGGAAACTATGCTAGGCGAACCATCAGACACGGTTGTGCCAAAACCAAGAGAGGAATGGACTTCTGACGAAGCTAAGAGATTTCGTCTTGATGGCCAAGCTAGAAATATCATCATTCGATCAACTCCGGATACCATACAGTGCAAACTGTGGGGTGCTAAGACTGCAAAGGAAGCTTGGAAAATGGTTCAAGATCTTTGTGCTGGATCTGACAAGACCAAGGAAAACAAACTTGAAGTACTTAAATTAAAGTTTCAAAACTTTAAGCAAGGTGCAAACGAGTCACTGGAAGACTTGGATTTCAGATTCACAACTCTTGTTAGTGAAATGGCAGCATTGGGTGTTGGAAACCTTTATTCAGATTCTGAGAAAGTGAAAACTATTATCAGAAGTTTGAATCAAGAATGGATCCACACTCAGAATTTCTATTATAATCAAGGAATGCCAGACATTACACCAACAGAGTTGTTCTCTCATCTTGGTGCTGTCAACTATGAGACAAAGCAAAGAGAAAGTGTATTTGCTGAAAAATCGCAAAACATTGCTCTTGTTGCAAAGCCGTCATCTTCTGAAAAGAAGAATGATAAAGAGCCTGCTGATGAAAATGCTTTAGTTGTTAAAACATGAAGAAATTCATCAGTAAGGAACTTGAGAGGCGAAAAGCAAAAGAGAAGCTGAAAAAGTATCTTGGTAACAACTACCATAAGTACAAGAATGATACTAGCTCGCTGAACAAGCAAGCTCAGCAAGCTACTTCATCAGAAGAACCGGCAGTTGGAAATGATCTATGTTTTTACTGCAAAAAGCCTGGACACTTCAAAGCTAATTGCCCTTTGCTGAAAGGCAAATCTGCTGAAAAGAAGAAGAAGTTCAAAAGAGCTTTTATTGCTGAAGAAAAGAAGAAGCTTCAAGCAAAAATCGATGCATTGTGTATTGATACTAGCTCCGAAGACAGTGAGGATGAAAGTTCAGACACCGACGATGAGGAAGCCACTCTAGACGTGGAGATTGGCAAAGAAGTTTGTGGAATAGCTATGGAAGCTTATCCAGATGTGTCGAACTACGAATTCTGCCTCATGGCCGGTCAGACTTCAGCCATGGAGACAAACGATGCAATCTGGCACTTTGATAGTGGTTGTGGAAAGCACATGACGGGCAACAAGAATAACCTTATAAACTATAGACGGTGGTCTAAAGGTCCAACAATAAGGTTTGCTCGTGGAGGCTCCGGATCTACAAAAGGCTATGGTGATGTGAAGTTAGGATGCATAACCATTACTGGAGTTCTTTATGTCAAAAATCTTAAGTTTAACCTTTTCAGCATGAGTCAATTTGCTGACAAAGGATACTTCATCGAAATTAAAAGTGATGAATGTAAACTTGTAGATTTTGAGACTAGAAAGGTAATAATGATTGCAAGAAGTTCAGGAGGCTTGTACACCGTTGATTGGTCTTCAGCAAACGTTGAAAAATGCCTTGTCTCAGATCATGATTGCCTTGCTGAAAAAGCATGGTTATGGCATAAACGAACAAGTCATCTAAACTTCAAGACGCTGAATAAGCTGTCTAAAAAGGCACTTGTAGTTGGATTACCTAGGGTTACTTTTAAGAAGGATGGTGTTTGCAATGCATGTCAGCAAGGAAAGCAAACCAAATCTTTTTTCAAGAACAAGGCAGTACCGTCAACTACAAAACCTTTACAACTCTTGCACGTGGACTTGTTTGAATCTTCTTCAACAAGCTATGCTGGTAAGACGTATGGTCTAGTCGTGGTAGATGACTATTCAAGATTCACTTGGGTAGTATTCATCAAGCACAAATCTGAAACCAAGACTGAAATACCTAACTTGCTGAATAAGCTTGAAGTCATGAAAAATGACAAGGTAAAAGTCATAAGGACAGACCATGGTACTGAGTTTGTAAACCAGTACATAACTGAATATTGTACCTCAAAAGGTATTCAACATCAGTTATCCTCAGTAAGAACACCACAGCAAAACGGTGTTGCTGAACGGAAGAATCGTACCCTGAAAGAAGCCGAAAGAACAATGCTTGCGGACACTGAAATAAGTGAGGCTTATTGGGTTGAAGCGATTAATACCGCCTGCTATACTCAAAACAGATGTTTGATTACTAAGGAATACAACAAAACTCCTTATGAATTGTTTGTTGGAAGACCTCCTAACATCACTCATCTAAGAGTATTTGGTTGCAAGTGTTTCGTTCTTAATAATGGTAGAGAATACTTAAGAACATTTCAACCAAAGGCAGACGAAGCGATATTTCTTGGCTACTCCTTGCATAGTAAAGCTTATAGAGTTTACAACAAAAAGGCACAAAAGATTGAAGAATCAGTGCATGTTGTATTCTACGAAAGGCACAAGGTGTGCATGTTCTTAGCATTTGCTGCTCACAATGACTTCATTGTTTACCAAATGGATGTTAAAAGTGCATTCTTAAACGGTGAACTTGCTGAAGAAGTCTACCTAGAACAACCCCCTGGCTTTGAACTTCCATCAGAAATCAAGATGGTATACAAGCTTCAGAAAGCTGTATATGGTCTAAAGCAAGCACCAAGAGCATGGTATGATACCTTGGCTAAGTTCTTGCTTGAAAATGGTTTCAAGAAAGGTGAAGTTGACAAAACTTTATTTACCATGAACCATGATGGTAAAATACTCTTAGTTCAAATTTATGTGGATGACATAATTTTTGGATCTAAGGACAAGCAACTTTGTGATGATTTTGCCAAACTCATGACTAATAAGTTTGAAACGAGTATGATGGGAAAATTGAATTATTTCCTAGGATTGCAAGTCAAGCAACTCAAAGATGGAATATTCATAAATCAAGCAAAGTATGCGAAAGAAATGCTCATAAAGTTTAGGATCAAAGAGGATGAGAAACCTGAAAAGATCCCTATGAGTGTTGGTACCAAATTGGGCTATACTAAAGAGGACAAAAGTGTTGAAGAACACAAGTATAGGAAGCTCATTGGTTCCTTGTTGTATCTAAGAACAAGTAGACCTGACATTCAGTATGCTGTTTGTGTGTGTGCAAGATTCCAATCTAATCCAAGAGAATCACACTACAAAAAGGCAATCAAAATACTGAAATATGTTAAAGGTACAGTCAATGTTGGATTATGGTATCCTAAAGATTCTGGACTTGAATTGGTTGGCTATTCTGATGCTGATCATGGAGGATCAACTCTTGATAGAAAAAGTACCTCTGGAACTTGTCAGTTTTTGGGTAATAGATTAATATCATGGTTCAGCAAGAAGCAAACTTGTGTCGCCAATTCATCTACTGAATCTGAATAGACTGCAGCTGGTTGTTGCACAGCTCAAATCCTATGGATTCAGCAACAATTAAGAGATTATGGTATTTCTGCAATGAAAACACCAATCTTTTGTGATAATACAAGTGCTATTGCAATTACGCAAAATCCTAAGTTTCACTCTAGGACCAAGCACATTGATATTAGACATCATTTCATTAGAGATCATGTGGAAAAAGGTGATATTGAGGTTGTGAAAGTAGGCACTGAAGATCAGCTTGCTGACATCTTCACCAAGCCCCTACCGGATAATAGGTTCGCAATGCTAAGGTATAACCTTGGATTGATTGAACTACCTCAATAAAGGATACACTTGGCAGAATGCTGAAACAGGTATTCAGCAAGCCAAAGTATTCCTATTTACTGATTTCTTCTAAGAAATGATAAGTCACTACATGATTGCTGAAACATGCATTCAGCAAGTAATTCCTTCAAAACGGGTATTTGTTAGGAAACTTGATCACTTGCTGAGACAGGCACTCAGTAAGAGAAAGAACTTAAAGATTGCTGAGACGGGCACTCAGACAATCAAAAGATACTGGAACAGTATTCAAGTATCTAAGGAATTCTCTGAGACGGGA
This sequence comes from Plantago ovata, assembly GCA_028274465.1. Taxonomy (NCBI): domain Eukaryota; kingdom Viridiplantae; phylum Streptophyta; class Magnoliopsida; order Lamiales; family Plantaginaceae; genus Plantago; species Plantago ovata. The sequence continues at coordinate 35,868,548 of CM051458.1, forward strand.
ACTCAGAAAAAGAGCAAAGCTCATCTCTCAGATTTTACCAAAGGATATCTCAAGTACAAAAAGAATTTACTGATACAGGAAATCTGAAATATCTTTTAAACTTAAAGAAAATACGAGATATCTAAGTAAGGGGGAACTTTCAGCAAGTATCTAGATTGTTAATTCAGACTCGCTGAAAAGATTCTTGTCTATTTCAGCAAGAAATCTATCCCTTAATACTCGGTAAAATCAATTTGTGACGTTAAACTGGCACAAATAAACTCGCAATAATGATGACATGAAATTCAATCGTGGCCATTGATTAAAAGGAGTTACTTATCTAATGGCTAACAAAACAAAGAGAGAGAGTGCTCTGACGGTTTTAGTTAGTGGGCCACTATGCATTCAATGCAAAGGCTCCACTAACTCCAGTGTTTCTCTGTTTTACCCTTGCTGAGAGCTCAAATCGATTGAGTTTCTCACACACCAGAGACACTATATAAAGAAGGAGTTAGAGAAATGACAAAATTCTTTAACTCACATTTCCTTTCTCTGCAAATTATAGCCTGAATCTACTGTACCTCCGGTCAAAAAGCAAAACTATCTCTTTTCGTACACATTTTCTTGCTATATAAAAAGAAATGGCTCCCAAGAGACAGTTATCAAAGTCCTCAAAGTCGTCAAAGGTTGATAGTGCTGAAACACGCACTGCTCCGGTGACTACTCCGGCCACAAACACAACGAAAGTTGTGTTGAAAAACGACCGAATCACAGAAAAACCTATGCCTTCGTCATATCTTGACACTGCAAAGTGTGAGATGTTGATGCAATGGGGAGGGTTTGCAAAAGAAAAGTACATTAGGTACTTTTATGAACAAGAACTCGATGACCAAAATGAAGAGGCGCTTGAGTTTATCAAGCAGCAAGGCCTCATGAATTTTATCTCTGCTCGCACTAAGCAAGTAAGCATGATTGATACAATGGAATTCTACAACAATGCAGAAATCCAGTCCCTTACAGACAGTAATGGAGTCACTGAAAAAGTGATCCTTACTTACGTTCAGAACACGCAAATCGTCCTGAAATGGACTGATTTAGCGGAGATATTTCAGATTCCAACCACTGGAACTGAAGATGACGTCACTGCCACTGAAGAAGAAATTGAAGCTTTCTACAGTGACGTCAGAAATGAGAAAATGAAGAAAGGCGAGATAGCTCCCGTGACTTGGACAAAGCACGTGAAGAGAAAGCATCTCTGCCATTCACTTGGTCTAGTAGCTCTACTACTGATAAAAGTTCTTGACTCCCAAGTTGGAGGAATTGACCAAGTAGGCCTGAGAAGATGGCCATTGTTGATGCATATCCATGAAAATAAAACGGAACTTAACTGGGCTAAGTACATTTTCAACAGGCTTGTTGACTGTGTCACTAAGTTTAAGGTAAAGGTAGAAGACAACAAGGTCTCACCTTCCTTTCCAGTTATGTATGGAATCAAGATATGCTATATCCTTGAACATTTCAGGATTCAGCTAAGAAACCCATTGCCAATCAAGAAATCTGTGTGCAATGTGGGAAGATCTTTCTACAAGCAGAATGTACCTAAGATTGCTGGAAAGAAAACTAAGAAGACAACCACTGCAAATGTTGTCAGCACAAGCCAGCAAGAAAGGTATACAACAGCTGCAGATGTTACCATTCAGCAACTTAGAGATGAAGCTGCTGTTGGTAGTGGTAACACAAATGAAACTGCTGTAGAAAATCAACAAGGTACGTGTACAACACCAGTTGCTGAAAATGCAACTATAGATGACTCTGGGAAACTAGAGAAATCTAACAAGAAAAAGAGGAAAGCTGATGATGACACTCAGACTGCAGCGTCATCAGCAAACCCCGTACCTAAGAGGAAACAGACAAGCAACAAAAGAAAGAAAACACTGGCTCTCCAGTCAGTCCCTGATGTCCAAGACTCCTCAATCAATTCCCAGACAAATGCTGAAACGCATTTGCCAGTAGATGTTGCTGACGTGATTACTGAAGCCTATGTCAGCAATGTTGAAGTGTTTGCGGAAGCCTTCAACAATCAACTCAACATTGATAATTCTACTGAAAATAGACCACAAGGTAGTGGAAATGAAATTCCTGCCCAAGTCCCCGATATCTACATTGTAGATAACTTAGATGATCCAACCATGGAACCAGTAAGCGACATTGCTGCTAATCTGCAAAAAGCTGCACTTGCTGATGTTGCTGAAAAGATGGTTGCTGAACAAGCAACTCATCAAGTTGCTGAAACATCGCTTGCTGAAGGACCAGTTGCTGAAATAGCAATGGTTCCAGTTCCTGAAGTTGCTGAAACTCAAGAACCATTATTCAAAGACGCATCTCATGATACTGAGAATACTCGCCCAAGTTCACCCAAGACATCAATTGACAAAGTCCAGCTTGTACTGGAAGATTTAAGCAAACAAATGGAGTTGGAGATTGAAGAATCATCCAATAACTCAATTGATCTCTTCATGACAAGCAGTGAGCTCAAAGGTCAAGATGCTTCTGCTCAACTTATCATTTCAGAGACAAGGGAGATTGCTGAAACCGCACAGCTTTCTCAGATAGAGCAAAACAGTCCAAGAAGCTGAAGAAACTGTTAATGCTGAAGAAACAGTCCAAGAAGCTGAAGAAACTGTTAATGCTGAAAGGACTGAGCCACAACCTGTCCTTCCTCAGCAGGTAGTTAATTCAACCATCAGTAAAACTTCAAATTCTGAAAATTGTTCTTTTGCTAAAATTATCCTTTCTCTACAGACTTCTCAAGATGCAAGTCAGATGGTTGCTGAAGCCTCTGCACCAGAACCAACACTCCCTGCTCAGCAGGTAGTTAATAATTTTGGTATAAAAACTAAGTTTGACAACTTAGTACTTGTCTCTAACTATAATTTATTTCAGGATGAACAAATGGAGGATGCTACTCAAGCTCCTCATGGAATGGAAATTGTACTACATGAGCTTGCTGACTCTCAGCAGGTAAATCATGTTTCAGATATAAACTCTAAAACAATTCTCCAAAACAATCCTGATCTAAATAAAATTCTTTTTCAGGCTCAAAAGGAGACCACTAAAGTGGTGCTCATCACTGAAGATCAGCAAGTAAGTTCTGAAGAACTATACTTGAACTTCAAAAGGACAACTTTGTCAAGAGTTGCTAAGTCCGTCAGCAACTGGAAAAGGTACAGGAGAATGGATTTCTCATATCTTCACCTTCATCTCTCAAACGAGAAAAAGAGATCTTCTCTGCTAAAGCTCGAAACATTTGTCCACTCCATCCTTCCTGAAGAAATGACATATTCTCAGCAAATGAGCTCAAATCTGATTGCTCAAATCAGAGAGAATATGAAGGCCAAATTTAAGAGTGCCTCTCCAGCTGAACAAGCTGTGATGCTCAAAGGTCTCTTTGTACCTGTGGTGGCTGATCCCCACAAATTAACTGAGGAAGAGGAAGTGACAAGTGTTGCTTTGTATAAGCACTTGGAGCTAGTCATTCTAACAGATGATGAAGAAGAAGAAGAAGATGAGAACATTCCCACTGATCCCAGTGATGATGAAGGGAAAGATTCTAAGGACAAGAAAGATGACGATGATGACAATCAAGGTCCAAGTCCTGGTGCTGGTGGATTGAAGTTAACAGTTGCTGAAAATACTCAATCTGACAATCAGCAAGCTGAACAACAACAATCTCAGCAAGAATCTCAACCTCCTCCTGCTGATGCTGAAAATCAAGCAACTGTGCAAGGTGCTGATACTGAAGAAGAATACGCCAGAAAAAGGGCTGCTTTGAAAAATGGGAAAAGTCCCGTTTCTGATGCCAAGGTTACTGAAGAAAACCTTGATGATGAGGATGAACAAGATGAAGATTACCAACGCGCTCTACAAAACAGTCTCTTGATCCATGCAAGACATACGCAGGATCTAGAAATTGGTGAATCTTCAAGACCAAGAACAAAGGAAGTTCCATCCCTTCCACTTACTACTGGCGAAACTCCAGTAATTGAGCCACAAACTCAATTAAAACTAACTACTGGCGAAACTCCAGTAATTGAGCCACAAACTCAATTGAAACAACTAACTACTGGTGAAACTCCAGTTGTTGAGTCTGAAGCGTTGCCATCAGCAACCACTCAACAAAGAGGAAGTGAAGCTACTGATAAGGTTCAAAAGTTGCTCAACTTGATGAAAGGATGATGACGACTTGTCAGATCATGACGATGAACAATCAAAGCGAGACCCAAAAGTTGTTCAGATTCCTCCTCCTGATTACATCACTGATAAAGGAGATTCATTAAGAGGCGAACTGCTATTACAAGATGATCAGTTTGCTTCCGAACTAAAAGTTCATTCCTTGACACCACATTTAGTGCCGTTCCCAAGAGTTGAGGAGTTTACTCCCAGAATTCTAGCACTAAAACAAGTCCATGATGCCTGCAAAGCTGAAGATAAGGCATTGCTTGCTGAGAGCCCACTTGACATTGGAAAGATATTGGCTACAGTGATGAGACGCACTACAACTTTGACAATAGCTCAGAAAGACATCAGTCTTTATCACAAGAGCTATGAAGAAGATGTAAGTCAAGCGCTCAGGCTTGCAAAGAATGCTCTCGTAAAGGCTCAGACTTACATGGATGAGAAGGCCGCAACAGAGAAAAGACATGAAGAGAACATGATGAATATTCAAAGAGAGTTGTCAAAAATGACTTCTGACCAACAACAAATCATCATGAAGTACAACAGTTTAAGCACTCTTGCTGAAAATTGCAATGAGTTTTATTCTCTGCACATCACCCCGATGTTGCAATCCATGTCTAAGGGGGAAAAGAAGAGTACTACAAAAAGAAACCAAACCCCTCCTACTCCTGCTGTTGATGTGCCACTACCAATAGAACCTCTTGCTGAAAAAGAGCAAAGTTCTAAAAGATAAGCAGAATCTGAGTTGAATTCAGCAAGTACCAAAAAGAGAAAAACCTCTGCTGAAACTCAAGATTTTTGTCATACTGAAAGTCATCACAATCTGAATGAAGATGATGAAGATGATGACAATCAAACAATAGCTCAAGCCATAAGAGCTAGACCCTTAACAGCCGTGACTCCGTCTGGCCATTCAAAGCATTTCTCGTCTGACTCTTCAGCAAGAGATCAAGACAATGCTAAAACAAGAAGAAGAAGGCAAAGACAGGAAGAGAAAAGGCTGGCCAGCATTGCTATTGGCTCCGGAATTGAATACACAAAGACCAGCAATGAGGAAACCACTCAGAATGTAATCAGAAACATTAATGGTTGCTGGATTTTAAAGCTGGAAGACTTGCTGGTAAATGAGTTCTTTTCTACAGCCATATTGAATCAAATGTTCAAATGGATTGAACTCAAGGTCCAAAGAAAGCAAAGGGAAGAATCCCTCCCAAGAAATATTGCTGGGAAATGGTTGAATCTTGAGGTCTATGTAAGAAGAGTTGCCATTGGTAAGACTTACAAACAAGAACCAAATCTGATCAAACCACCTGACATTGCTTACTACTCTGACCCGGTAACAAAGAAACCTAAGAAGAAACTTGGATTGATTCCTTATGAGTACTTCTATCTCACTGCTAAGGATCAAGAAGAAGATCTTCTCTGGCTAAGAAAGATTCATCCGAAAAGCATTTCAGATACACAGCTTCTCCATGCCAGCAATTGGGGCATGCATTTGTGGGTAATTAATTACATGGAAATGAATGCTGAAAAGCATCATCATACTGCCTGCAAAAACGCAAGAATTCTTCAACTACAAGTCCGTAGGCTTCTGGAAAACTACGAAAAGGATTGTGTTGAATTTACTGCACTTGCTGAGAAGAGTGTAAGAGAGATTTTGAGAAAATCTTCTGAAAGAGCTTAAGTCCCTGCAATAGTTTTTGTTAAAGTTTTTTCTTGCTGATTCTGTTTATGTTATCTATGCTATTTCATGTAATCTTCTGAATGATAACTATCAGCAATGAAACTTTTGACTCTTATTGGTTTTTGATTATGCAATTTACTTATGCTTAATGTTTAATTATTCAAGTATGCTTGCATTAATCAACTGATTTATTCAACATCAGAAACCTCTAAAAGGGTAACAATTAATTTAGCCATGGATTGCTAACATCAAAAAGTGGGAAATTTGTTAGGAAACTTGTAATTTTGATGAGCAATTAACCATGCTAAATTAAGGAAAGTCCAGTAACTAGTACTCTTAAGGTCCATAGGAATTTAGAATTTTAAGGACATTGTAAAAGAGGAACATTTGCTGAAGACTTAGATTAGGTGCTAGATAAGTTATTTCTTTTGCGTATGATGTATTTTATTTTCTGAAAAGAAAATAACTTATTGATGCTGAAGCTTATGATGTATCTTATTTTCTGAAAAGAAAATAACCTATTGAAGCATTTGCTGAAAATATACTTTGTTTATTACAAACAAATTATTGAAGCAAATAGAAACCGCTCAGAATCTTGAAGACTTTTGAAGATATGAAGACTTGAAGAAATTGAAGATCTGAAGACTAGAAGATTGCTGAAGACTGGTATCTACAAAGGCACGTGTTGCTCAGAAAGTGAAAAATTCAGCAACAGCATTGCATAAGTGAAAATCTGAAAGACAAAGTAGGTTGTGCTTGCTGAAACTGAGACTAACCACTTGCTGATGGAACATATGTGACCTCTTGCTGAATGTACGTGAATTTGCGCTCCAATGTTACTGTTTGAATTCTATTCAAATGTGCATTTAATGCAAAGCTTACACACGAAGGACATGAAGACTAGAAGACAAACAAAGACGCTGCTGAAAGTACAAAAGCAAGATAGTGACATGTTAAGGAACAAAAGCCTTAGGATTTGAAATTCAAACGGCTCCTTACTTACACTATAAATAGAGGTCATCCGTCAAAGTGTTGAAGTGTGTCAACAACGTGATCAAACTCTCACTTGTGCTTAAAACTCACAAACCTTCAAACACTCTTACTGCCATTGATCCGTTCCAAGACTTAAAGCTTGAAAAAGCTACTTGTGAAGAAGTAGAACAAACTTGGCTAAGAAATTAGTTAAGTGTTCTTTCTTTCAAATAAGAACAAGTCTTGACACCAGAAACAATCAAACTTGTTTACTGCAAAGTATTCCAAGTTGTGTTTCTTAAATTACTTGTTGTAACTGAATAAGTTATAATTAAGTTATCTCACCCCAAAACTCTCTAACTGAAATACACCCTTTCAGGCGTGATATTCAGGGGGAACTTAATCGAGCATAGTTTTGCTGATTAAAAGTACCAAGTTTGGTGGAGAACAAGGTTGAGTTCTCTAGTTTAGATTGGAGACAAAGCAAGTGTGCTTTGGTTTCTGTTGAATCGCTTTAGATAGGAGATTGTAACGAACCTCAATCATATCTTAATGGATTCAGTCCTAGAAAGGACTGAAGTGGATTAGTTGAGAGATTACACCACTCTCAGATACCACTATAAAAGTGTTTGTGTGATTTACTTACTGTATTTAGCTTTCAGCAAATCATATCTGTCTGTACACAGTCACTCACTTCACTTGCTGAAACCTTTACTTACTGAAAGAGCACTTATTGTATCAAAGACTTCCGCTCTCTGATTTTAAGTATCAGCAAACCAAGCTACTGTAAAGTAACTTACGCTTGCTGAGAAAGTTAAGTATCAGCAAACTCATTACTGAAAAGTAATAAGTACTTGCTGAGAAAGTTTTAAACGACGAAAGTTTGAAAAGACTATTCACCCCCCCCTCTAGTCTTTTCTTGTTGTTTAAAGGGACCAACAAAAACACTAAAATACAAACTAAATTACCTATTGATGGATGAAACTTTTATATGTAATCCATATTATTAATAAAAATTCGACTTTTTATATTTTCTATCTTTCTCAGTTAGTTAATCATGTTTTTTTCTTTTTGCTTATTGAGTTAATTATTAAGCATTTCCAGAATTGAGTTAAATTAAGAACTGAGTTACAATAAGCACTAAGCATTTCATTTCTAGAAACGTAATTAGGGATTCGAACTAAAACCCTAAATAAAAATTAAAAGTCAAGAAACCCTAAACCTAAATAAAAATTAACATACAGTTTCCAAAAACTTAATTAGGGATTCGAACTACCCTAAACCCTAAATAAAAATTAAAAGTCAAGAAACCCTAAACCCTAAATAAAAATTAACATACAGTAAATCAAAATTAATAAACTGAAATTAAAAGTATAGAGAAACTAACCTTTCAAATTGGTCTGGCGGTGCGGTGGCGGTGAAGGTGGAGGTGTCTTGCTAATCGTACATAGCCTCCAATAAACATAGAACAAATTCAATCAAAATCAAAATCAAAATCAAATCAAATCGAATATTAAAATCGAAAATCAAAATCACAATCAAAAACCCCAAAATTTAGGGTTTTTGTTAATCACCTTTCAAATTGATGAAAAACCTCCAAATTAATTAGGGATTCGAACTCCTTGTAGGATAGGGTTTGATTTGAGCTCAAATTTGAATGAATTGGATGAGTTTGGAGATGGATTGATGAAGTCGAAGAAGAAAAATGGGAGGAAAAGAGAAAAAGAGAGAAGGGCAGAAATGTGGAAGAAGGAAGGTCGCTCGTCTGTATATGAGGACTTAGCGACGGATAACGTAATCCGTCGCTAAGTGATATTTTATTTATTTTTTTCAATTTTCTTTTAACTAAAAAAACGCCTGGTCAACAGATTTAGCGACGGATCACATTATCCGTCGTCCACATAGCGACGGATAATATTAATCCGTCGTTAATTAGAACACGAACTCGATCTTTCTGGGCACAAACTGAGCATAGAGCGTAGTTCGTCCTTATCCGTCGCTAGCAATAGCGATCCGTTGATGAAACGGTTTGTCAGACTCGATTAATCAAATAAATTTGTTTTTAGCCAAAGACAATTCACAACTACAACGAAAACCATAGTGTAGATGTAGAATAACCTCGAGTGTCGATATTTAAGGACTATAACTAGCTTTATCTAATCTAACTTGAGAATATAAAATAGCAGACGACTTAGCAAAGGTTTTTCTTAACAGATAATGGAGATTGGTGATAGTATGGTCATTCAAAGCATAGCAGGTTAATAATCATGCATAAATTCCCCGGTTTTGCATAGAGATATTTGATCAATGAGTTGTCCAGTTGTAATTATTCAACACTACGAAGATATAGATTTAGATAGATCAAAAGATCAATGGATTGTCCAATTGTGTTCAGTAATTATTCAACAATACGAAGATAGAGATTTAGATAGATCAAAGAAATAAAGCAATAACTCTAGGTATAATGCGCGATATAGCCATTAGCATAATTATTAACCCTTCGCTAAGAAATCACATACTATCACCAACGAGAAGTTTAGCTACTCATAGTTGTCATGCAATCAACAGAAAGCATACCACGAATGAATGAAAACATGATGAAAGATATATAAAAATAAGTAGAAAAACTAGTAAGATACAAAGTTACCGAAGGTTGTCACTCTCCGAAGAATCGCGATCTTACAAGCTCCAAACTGCTAAGAAAAAGTATCTCCTAAGCTCAGAACCCCCAGAACAGGCTCTGGGAAATTCCTACCTAAAACTACAGAGAAAGGTGAGAGAAAAGGTCTGGAAAAGTATAAAAAACGGAGAAAATTGAGCAACTATATATAGGCTTTCGAATTGTGTGGGGCGAAGGGCCCCACACACCGGGCGATTCGCCTGGTGTGGGACAATTCGCCCCACATCCCGGGCGACTAGCCCGGGAGTAAATTTCGGCCAGATACGCATTTTCGACGCGTTTTTGGATTTCTTCCCCTTTTCGGACTCGGTTTCTGCCTTCTAGTGACCTTCTAGCCTCCAGATTCGGTCCCTAGACTTCAAATCCTATCCGGGATCTTTCAGATACTCCAATTAGGCTTCTGGAACACCAATTCCTTGTCTACTTCAATATATTTGCCCGGAAAACCTCGTTTTTCAACCAAAACCTGTAAAATAAAAACTAAAGGGAAACGTGACACTATTCTAATAAAATGCACTAAAATATAGCTAAATTAACATAGAGGATAGCTAAAATAGGTGAAAAAGACTCAAATGAAAGTGTAAAATACACATTCATCAAACTCCCCAAACCGAACCTTTGCTTGTCCTCAAGCAACTAAGCTAGACTCTAATGCAAAAAACAATGCAACACACAAAATGGAGTCTCATGCCAAGTGAAATGAACTAATCTACTGAATCTATCAAAAAACATATGAACAAGAACCATATAAATCAAAACATGAATATAGGTTGAAGAATGCCTCGATTGACTCATACACATCCACATAAGCACTTATGTTAAGACAAGATAGTCTCTCGTAACATTCTCTACCTGGACCTAGTCAGTGACGACGTAATGAAACATGTTAAGATACGAATGGTTGTCCCGTGCCTATGAAACTGAGGTCTTACTGCTGTTCACCAAGTTAAGACTTTTCCTCAAAGAGGTCGAACCAGTACTCGCTCTCATCAAACGAAGGAGGGCTCCCTATAAAAGATAACACTCCCCTATTCTACCCATCTCTCAAGAAAAGCCTTAAGCTATTCACCACTTCCTGAATGGCAGGACGAGGGTGGTCTAGAACAGATGACACTAAAAAACAAAAGACAAAAAATTACAACACGATTACGAACATTACAAGAATTGAAAAATGAGACACAACACTTTGCTAAACTGCTATTTGGCTTTCTTTTTTGGACCCTTCTTTGCTCTTTTGGGGTCTTTTTCTTTTTTTTCTTTTTTTTCTTTTCCAGTTTCTTTTTTTTTTCTTTTTTCCTGGAATTTTTCTTTTTCTTTTTTTTTTTCGATTTTTTTTAGCCAGCAGTAGCACAACGAAAAGAGAAACAAAATAACTCACAACGACTTCTCCAAACCTATTCGAAAGAATAGTTTGGAGTACAAAATTTACGAGAAAGGAAAAATAAACTCACAACACAGAATTGAAAAACGAAAAACAAGTCTACGATGGTGTACACCCCTCCCCAAACCTATTCGAAAGAATAGGTTGCAAACAAAGGATCACACAACCTCACACTACCTCCTTCCTAGGCATTTAGCAATCTCAAAGCATGGTGAAGACTCGTTTCCTCTTAGGACATAATTACTCGGGAAAACAACCATAAGATCCTACCATGCATCATCCTATTATAAAGGCCTTCGTGAACCGCAGTAGAGAAAACACCAGTAAGTGATGCCGAGACTACCAAGCTTAACTAAGTGCAATACATAAATGTGACAAGCCAAGCGATAAAAACCTCAAACAAATTCATAGAGATGAAGCATATGATTAATGACATAGTTAGTTAATCTACCCAATAAAAAAGTTCAAAAAATTTGGCAATAAACCCCATATGAAACATGCAAGATTATCCTAGGATGAATGTAGTGTATGCAACCTAAAAATCTAAGAAAGCAGTAAACGTGCAAATGCAATTGCAAACAAAAAACAAGATACCAATCAACACAAAGCCAAACAATACTTAACATCGCGGTTCACATCCCATCCCCCTTATGATACTTAAGCTAGTCCCTAGCAAAAGAGAATGAGTAATAAGAAGTGATACTAGATGTTACCGAACGGTTTGGCCTCGGTTGGCTGAGAGTGGTCATGTGAAAAGACTAGTCATCGGGATTGTAATCCCCATAATAGTCCCTCCACATGTCAGACAGGAGATCATTGGACCGCTGTAGAGCCTTCTGTTGCTACTGAATGAGCTGTTGTTGCTCGCACCTTTCTTGCATATCCTCACGGCGATGCTCCTCAAATATCTCCCAGTCGCGGTGGCGCTGGACAATGTGTCCGTCGAGGACTTGTCGCAGTCCTTGGACAGAAGTGGTCAAGGCTGCAGCACTGGCATCAACTCTATCGAAACGATTGTCGAGGTAGGCCCGGAATTCAGAGAAGTCAATACCTCTAGACCCCTGTGGTGCTCGAGGCGGTGCATGTGGTGCTCTATGGACAAAAGGAATATCCGGGATAGGGGCTTGGGCATCATCAGCTTCCATAGCATCCTCATAGTCATTTTCATTATCCGAATCGGACGGTCGGAAGGGTGCTTCCACATCAACAGCGGCAGCCGTGGGGTTCTTCATTTGATACCTAGCAAGTTGTACATCAATAGTCGAGGGTGAAAGGGCAGCGACCTCGCAATCCCCCTCATCAATATCCTCGACCCCGTAATATTTGCAGTAGGCAGTGATGAAGCTCGGAAAGATGAAGGGCTTCTTCTTCTTTTCCCAGTGGCGCTCATACTCCTCATACATGATGTGACCGACGTCGATGCGATGCTTGTCTATCAAGCAGTAGAGGAGCTCGGCGTAATTTGGTTGTATCCAAGTGTCATTCTTCCTAGGGATCAAGTTGAAGATGCAGAATTTCATCATCACCTTAGCCTCTATGCTAAGGTCGCTCTGACGGATCCGTGCAGGTTCTACTCCGGTTTCTGGATACCTGTACTCCCTGTTGCAGATCACGTACGTAATGTATCTTCCTATCCCCCTAGAGGCCCTCGAATATTCGTAGGCATGGTTGCTCCCTGTGAACTCCCGTTGCCCAAAATGGATGAATGAAGAAATTGTTTCTGGGGTCCATGGTACTATTAGGCCTCGAACTAGTACCCCTCCTTCTCCTCGAGATCAGTGAATCCAGTGTATAACTCTTGGAGGAGGCTCATGTCGTACCCCTTGCACCTGTTGGAACTATACAAAACCCAATTCCTTTTTGATGCCAATCGGGAGAGCGTCCTATACCCCGCCGTTTGAGCTACTTCCTCCGGAATATCAATCCGTCTGTCTGGTATGATCGATCTCCCACCTTGGACTAGCTCCGCTTCAAGTCTTTGTCGGACATCTATCGCAGCTAGAGACAACTCGTACAAGTCGTGAGAAGGTTGGGAGCTTGATGCTACCCGTTTCCCTTCTTGCTCGAGCCAGCTCTCCTTGATCCTCTTGGAGCCATGATTCCTACAAACAACAATTAGTATCTTTGTATGACACAAAACAGACTTATGCATATGCAAATGTACGAGCGAACAAACGAGCTATATCTACAACAATCGAAGTCCTCAAAAACCCACTGTCTAGTCTAGCTACTTCATCATGCAACATATCAATGTAACTACTACAACCACATATCTGTTGGTTCCTTTAAACAACAAGAAAGGACTAGGGGGGGGGGGTGAATAGTCTTTTCAAACTTTCGTCGTTTAAAACTTTCTCAGCAAGTGCTTATTACTTTTCACTAATGAGTTTGCTGATACTTAACTTTCTCAACAAGCGCAAGTTACTGTGCAGTAACTAGGTTTGCTGATACTTAAAATCAGAGAGCGGAAGTCTTTGATACAATAAGTGCTCTTTCAGTAAATGAAGGTTTCAGCAAGTGATGTGAGTGACTGTGTACAGATAGATAGGATTTGCTGAAAACCAAATACAGTAAGTAAATCACACAAACACTTTTATAGTGGTATCTGAGAGTGGCGTAATCTCTCAACTAATCCACTTTGTCCTTTCTAGGACTGAATCCACTAAAGATAAGATTGAGGTTCCTTACAACTCCTATCTAGAGCGATTCAAACAGAAACCAAAGCACACTTGCTTCGTCTCCAACCTAATCTAGAGAACGCAACCTTGTTCTCCACCAAACTTGGTACTTTTAATCAGCAAAACTATGCTCGATTAAGTTCCCCCTGAATATCACGCCTGAAAGGGTGTATTTTCAGTTAGAGAGGTTCGGGATGAGATAACTTAATTATAACTTATTCAGTTACAACAAGTAATCTAAGAAACAAAACTTGAATACTTTGCAGTAAACAAGTTTGAATGTTTCTGGTGTCAAGACTTGTTCTTGTTCAAAAGAAAGAAAGAACACTTAACTAATTTCTTAGTAGTGTAAACTCTACTTCTTCACAAGTAGCTTTTTCAAGCTTTAAGTCTTGGAACGGATCAATGGCAGTAAGAGTATTTGAAGGTATGTGAGTTTTAAGCACAAGTGAGAGTTTGATCACGTTGTTGACACACTTCAACTCTTCGCCGGATGACCTCTATTTATAGTGCAAATAAGGAGCCGTTTGAATTTCAAATCCTAAGGCTTTTGTTCCTTAACATGTCACTATCTTGCTTTTGTACTTTCAGCAGCGTCTTTGTTTGTCTTCTAGTCTTCATGTCCTTCGTGTGTAAGCTTTGCATTAAATGCACATTTGAATAGAATTCAAACAGTAACATTGGAGCGCAAATGCAAGTACTTTCAGCAAGAGGTCACATATGTTCCATCAGCAAGTGGTCAGTCTCAGTTTCAGCAAGCACAACCTACTCTGTCTTTCATATTTTCACTTATGCAAGCTGTTGCTGAAGTTTCAACTTTCTGAGCAACATGTGCCTTTGTAGATACCAGTCTTCAGAAATCTTCTAGTCTTCAGATCTTTGAATTCTTCAAGTCTTCAGATCTTCGAATTCTTCAAGTCTTCAGATCTTCAAAATCTTCAAGATTCTAAGCGGTTCTAAATGCTTCAATAGTTTGTTTGTAAAAACAAAGTACATCGTCAGCAAATGCTTCAATAGGTTATTTTCTTTTCAGAAAACAAGATACATCATAAGCTTTACAACCAACCTATCTAGCATCTAAATTAAGTCTTCAGCAAACGTTCCTCTTTTACAATGTCCTTAAAATTCTAAATTCCTATGGACCTTAAGAGTACTAGTTACTGGACTTTCCTTAATTTAGCATGGTTAATTGCTCATCAAAATTACAAGTTTCCTAACAATATCACATTATGCTCTTGCTAGTCAACAAATGCCTTGAATCACAAGGCTCAATTCATACCATAGTAACAGAAATCTAACAACATAAATCCTCAACTTCATTAATCATGCATTCTACCACTACACCCATCATTATCATATCAACAAACACATGTTTAGACATGGAATGAAAGTAAAAGATACATTGCATAATAAGATATAGTCATCCAATAGCAAAAATCTCAAATCAACAAACCAAGCCTAATTGAACATGCAATTGATATTTAATAACATTTCAAATCACACAAATCATCAACCCATACATCATACAAGCTTAATTGAAGCATAAATAAAAAAAACCCCAAATTTGATAAATTAGGGTTCATGAGAGATTACCTCAAATACGAAGATTGAATGAACTAGGAAGAAATTTGTTCGGATGAAAAGAAAGAGCACGTAACGGGCTTCGATTGAAGTTAAAGAACACACAAATTGATGGAATAATGAAGAAGTTATGAAGGATTGAAGATATTTTGAAAATTGGGGAATTTTTTGGAGTAAGATGAAGAAGATGAAGTAAAATGAGAGAAATGGGGGGCAACCCCCGTTTTTTTATTTGGTAGAGACGCGGGGCGAGTCGCCCCACGCCGGGGGCGAGTCGCCCCGTGGGTCCAGAGAGCGCGGCGCTCTCTTGACGCGCGGGGCGATTCGCCCCCCCCCCACCTCCTGAGGTGGGAAGACGAAACTTTTCGAAAAAATGCGGTTTTTAAGTCCTCGAAAACCATTTTACTCATAAAACCACTCGTAAAAGCTCACTCAAACAAAAACAAAAGCACATACGACACAAAGACGAACAAATTCACATATTAAAAGCAAATTGTTCAAGTATGAATGCATGCAATAAAGCGGTAAAAAAGCGATAAAAACTCCGGGTTGCCTCCCGGATAGAGCCATTGTTTAAAGTCTTTGACTCGACTCCTCTTTGCGCCTAGCTCTTCTTCTTGAGGGTACTAGACTTCCCCTTCATGGATCTTTTCCTCATGCCACGAACCTGTGAATAAGAATGAACATAGACAGCAAGACCACAGTAGTTAATTGTGTGAGAAATATCAGGTGGATCAGATATGGCTCGCAACACATGTCGCTTGCCATCCACCTTAATTCCAGACCTTTTCTCTGACCTTTCTCTGTAGTTTTAGGTAGGAATTTCCGAGAGCTTGTTCTGGGGGTTCTTAGCTTAGGAGATACTTTTTCTTAGCAGTTTGGAGCTTGTAAGATCGCGATTCTTCGGAGATTGACAACCTTCGGTAACTTTGTATCTTACAGTTTTTCTACTTATTTTTATATATCTTTCATCATGTTTTCATTCATTCGTGGTATGATTTCTATTGATTGCATGACAACTATGAGTAGCTAAACTTCTCGTTGGTGATAGTATGTGATTTCTTAGCGAAGGGTTAATAATTATGCTAATGGCTATATCGCGCATTATACCTAGAGTTATTGCTTTATTTCTTTGATCTATCTAAATCTCTATCTTCGTATTGTTGAATAATTACTGAACACAATTGGACAATTCATTGATCTTGAGTACCAAATTCCGTAGCAAAGGCCTCCTCTTCGCCTCCTTGAACCCAGTTGCCATCATCATATGCAAGCTCCGATCTACACATATGAGCCCCATGCCCATAGTTCTTGCATATTCGGCAAACTTCGTTCGAAACAGTTGTTCCAGTGGCGCTCTTGAGGACTTGTTTCAATTCGTTGGTAAAGCACTCGAATTGATCCCAATTCCCCCTATACATAGGGGCTTCTTGAGTTGGTGGAGCTTCAGGTCCACGTCTCCTAACCATCGCTCTTGGATCCTTGAACTGCGAACCCTTAGCAAGCCTTTCGAAAACTGCCCAGACGGCTTCTGCGGTTTCCTCCCAAATATTGCCACGGCATTGGAAGTCCACCACTTGTTGGTTCTCGAAGGTTAGTCCATTGTAGAAGTGTTGGACTAGATCAGAAAGGTCAAAATCATGGTGAGGGCACTTGTTCATGAGGTCTTGAAACCTCTCAAACGCGGTGTAGATGGTCTCATCATAGTCCTGTTTGAATCCAGTGATTTGCGCCTTAAGCGCGGTAGTCAAGGTGTGAGGGAAGTATTTTTCCATGAAAGCTGAAAAAACCTTCTCCCAAGTGTCCAACGAGCCCGCCGGTAGAGAACTCAACCACGACTTGGCTCTGTCGCCAAGCCCCATAGCAAAAACCTTCATCCTCAACTCATCCGTTGTTATTTCAGCTCCGGGTCATGGGAGTTGGTTGACGAAATCATCGATATCGTGCAAGTACCCCATCACATCTTCCCTTGCTAAGCCATAGAACCTCGGAAGTTGTTGAAATGCGTGGTTCTTGATTTCCAGATCTCGAGTTGCAGACGAAAGAACAATCGCTGGTCCCCTCATAAGATCCTTGGAGGGTTGAACCCATGCTTTCAGTGGTCTAGCTTCTGCCATTCCGTCGATTTCCTTGAAAAGACAATGTAGAGATTCAGAGAAATCGGTATCCTCTATTTGAAGTAGTCGCCTTCTTTGGTGGTAGACTCTGTCGATCTCAGCAATTGAATCAGCAAGCGGTGTTCCTCTATCGTGTATGTGGCATACACTATCTGTAACAAACTAGGAAAGGAGTATCAGATAGAGATTAAATAGGAAAACTAAAAACTACTAGAACTAGGAATTGAATGCTGAAAATATAAACCGATTAAACAGAAAAAAGGTAGTATAGTCCCCGGCAACGGCGCCAATTTGATGAAACGGTTTGTCAGACTCGATTAATTAAATAAATTTGTATTTAGCCAAAGGCAATTCACAACTACAACGAAAACCGTAGTGTAGCAGTAGAATAACCTCGAGTGTCGATCTCTAAGGACTATAACTAGCTTTATCTAATCTAACTTGAGAATATAAAATAGCAGACGACTCAGTAAAGGTTTTTCTTAAGAGATAATGGAGATTGGTGATAGTATGGTCATTCAAAGCATAGCAGGTTAATAATCATGCATAAATTCCCCGGTTTTGCATAGAGATCTTTGATCAATGAGTTGTCCAGTTGTAATTATTCAACACTACGAAGATATAGATTTAGATAGATCAAAAGATCAATGAATTGTCCAATTGTGTTCAGTAATTATTCAACAATACGAAGATAGAGATTTAGATAGATCAAAGAAATAAAGCAATAACTCTAGGTATAATGCGCAATATAGCCATTAGCATAATTATTAACCCTTCGCTAAGAAATCACATACTATCACCAACGATAAGTTTAGCTACTCATAGTTGTCATGCAGTCAACAGAAATCATACCACGAATGAATGAAAACATGATGAATGATATATAAATATAAGTAGAAAAACTGTAAGATACAAAGTTACCGAAGGTTGTCAATATCCGAAGAATCGCGATCTTACAAGCTCCAAACTGCTAAGAAAAAGTATCTCCTAAGCTAAGAACCCCCAGAACAGGCTCTGGGAAATTCCTACCTAAAACTACAGAGAAAGGTGAGAGAAAAGGTTTGGAAAAGTATGAAAAACGGAGAAAACTGAGCAACTATATAAAGGCTTTCGAATTGTGTGGGGCGAAGGGCCCCACACACCGGACGATTCGCCCCACATCCCGGACACCAAAACAAAAAGAGAAAGAAGTCGAATCCAACTCTTTTCTGCGAACAAGTGCCTCTTCTTCGATCTATGGAATCCAAGCATGGAATGGGAAAAGTCCACTTTCCACCTGAGTAAGACAGAACTGTTCGATGTCGCCCGGGAGTAAATTTCGGCCATATACGCATTTTCGACGCGTTTTTGGATTTCTTCCCCTTTTCGGACTCGGTTTCTGCCTTCTAGTGACCTTCTAGCCTCCAGATTCGGTCCCTAGACTTCAAATCCTATCCGAAATCTTTCAGATACTCCAATTAGGCTTCTGGAACACCAATTCCTTGTCTACTTCAATATATTTGCCCGGAAAACCTCGTTTTTTCAACCAAAACCTGTAAAATAAAAACTAAAGGGAAACGTGATACTATTCTAATAAAATGCACTAAAATATAGCTAAATTAACATAGACGATAGCTAAAATAGGTGAAAAAGACTCAATGAAAGTGTAAAATACACATTCATCATCCGTCGTGTTAGGAAACTTGTAATTTTGATGAGCAATTAACCATGCTAAATTAAGAACAGTCCAGTAACTAGTACTCTTAAGGTCCATAGGATTTTAGAATTTTTAAAGGACATTGTAAAAGAGGAACGTTTGCTGATGACTTAGATAGGTGTTAGATAAGTTTTATCTTGGTGGATGACGTACTTTAATTTCTGTAAAGACATTAATTTATTGACACTTTAGTGTATGACGTATTTTATTTTCTGAGAAGAAAATAATTTATTGACACTTTAGCGTATGATGTATTTTATTTTCTGAAAAGAAAATATCTTATTGATGCTTAGCTTTGATGTAACTTATTTTCTGAAAAGAAAATGACCTATTGAAGCATTTGCTGAAGATGTATTTTGTTTATTACAAACAAATTATTGAAGCAAATAAGAAACCGGTCAGAATCTTGAAGACTTTTGAAGATCTGAAGACTTGAAGACTTGAAGACTTGAAGATTGCTGAAGACTGGTAAGGCACGTGTTGCTCAGAAAGTGAAATTTTCAGCAACAGCATTGCATAAGTGAAAATCTGAAAGACAGAGTAGGTTGTGCTTGCTGAAACTGAGAATAAAAGCTTGCTGATAAACATATGTGACCTCTTGCTGAATGTACTTGATTTTGCGCTCCAATGTTACTGTTTGAATTCTATTCAAAGGTGCATTTAATGCAAAGCTTACACACGAAGGACATGAAAACTAGAAGACAAACAAAGGTTGCTGCTGAAAGTACAAAAGCATGATAGTGACATGTTAAGGAACAAAAGCCTTAGGATTTGAAATTCAAACGGCTCCTTACTTGCACTATAAATAGAGGTCATCCGGCAAAGAGTTGAAGTGTGTCAACAACGTGATCAAACTCTCACTTGTGCTTAAAATTCACAAACCTTCAAACACTCTTACTGCCATTGATCCGTTCCAAGACTTAAAGCTTGAAAAAGCTACTTGTGAAGAAGTAGAACAAACTCGACTAAGGAATTAGTGAAGTGTTCTTTCTTTCGAACAAAAACAAGTCTTGACACCAGAAACAATCAAACTTGTTTACTGCAAAGTATTCCAAGTTGTGTTTCTTAGATTACTTGTTGTAACTGAATAAGTTATAATTAAGTTATCTCACCCCAAAACTCTCTAACTGAAAATACACCCTTTCAGGCGTGATATTCAGGGGGAACTTAATCGAGCAAGCTTTTGCTGATTAAAAGTACCAAGTTTGGTGGAGAACAAGGTTGAGTTCTCTAGTTTAGGTTGGAGACAAAGCAAGTGTGCTTTGGTTTCTGTTGAATCGCTTTAGATAGGAGATTGTAAGGAACCTCAATCATATCTTAGTGGATTCAGTCCTAGAAAGGACAAAGTGGATTAGTTGGGAGATTACGCCACTCTCAGATACCACTCTAAAAGCGTTTGTGTGATTTACTTACTGCATTAAGCTTTCAGCAAATTATATCTGTTAGTACTCAGTCACTCACATCACTTGCTGAAACACTTTACTTGCTGAAAAAGCACTTATTGTTTCAAAGACTTCCGCTCTCTGATTTTAAGTATCAGCAAACCAAGCTACTGTAAAGTAACTTACGCTTGCTGAGAAAGTTAAGTATCAGCAACCTCATTACTGAAAAGTAATAAGTACTTGCTGAGAAAGTTTTAAACGACAAAAGTTTGAAAAGACTATTCACCCCCCCCTCTAGTCTTTTCTTGTTGTTTAAAGGGACCAACAAGTGGTATCAGAGCCAGGTTCTTTAGCCTTCTGCACTGAACCTAGATCCCCTTAAGTGCTTTCCTTAAATCACTTTCACTTGATCAAGTTTGGTAGTACTTTGCTGACAGGATGTCTTTAGGAGATGCTCCCTTGCCTGAAGCTGGAAAATTACGAGAAATGGCGAAACAACATGATGTTACATCTTGAGGCCATTAGTGATGAGATGGTCACCGTCATTAATGATGGACCTATCAAGATCACCAAGGTTGAAAGGAGTTTCCCTCATAAAACCACTGAAGCTGGAAAGGAAACCATCCAAGGCGAACCATCAGATACGGTTGTGCCTAAACCAAGAGAGGAATGGACTTCTGACGAAGCTAAGAGATTCCGTCTTGATGGCCAAGCAAGAAATATCATCATCAGATCAACTCCGGATACCATACAGTGCAAACTGTGGGGTGCCAAGACTGCTAAGGAGGCTTGGAAAATGGTTCAAGATCTTTGTGCTGGATCTGACAAGACCAAGGAAAACAAACTTGAAGTACTTAAGCTGAAGTTTCAATACTTTAAGCAAGGTGCTAACGAGTCACTGGAAGACTTGGACTTCCGATTCACAACTCTTGTTAGTGAAATGGCAGCGCTGGGTGTTGGAAATTTTTATTCAGATTCTGAGAAAGTGAAAACTATCATCAGGAGTTTGAATCAAGAATGGATCCATACTCAAAATTTCTATAATAATCAAGGAATGCCTGACATTACACCAACTGAGTTGTTCTCTCATCTTGCTACTGTCAATTATGAGACAAAGCAAAGAGAAAATGTGTTTGCTGAAAAATCGCAAAACATTGCTCTTGCTGCAAAGCCATCATCTTCTGAAAAGAAGAATGATAAGAGCCTGCTGATGAAAATGCTTTAGTTGTTAAAACATGAAGAAATTCATCAGTAAGGAACTTGAAAGGCGAAAAGCAAAAGAGAAGCTGAAAAAGCATCTTGGTAACAACTACCATAAGTACAAGAATGATACTAGCTCGCTGAACAAGCAAGCTCAGCAAGCTACATCATCAGTGGAACCAGCAGTTGGAAATGATCTATGTTTTTACTGCAAAAAGCCTGGACACTTCAAAGCAAATTGCCCCTTGCTGAAAGGCAAATCTGCTGAAAAGAAGAAGAAGTTCAAAAGAGCTTTCATTGCTGAGAAAAGAAGAAGCTTCAAGCAAAAATCGATGCATTATGCATTGAGACAAGCTCCGAGGACTGTGAGGATGAAAGTTCAGACACCGACGATGAGGAAGCCACTCTAGACGTGGAGATTGGCAAGAAGTGTGTGGAATAGCTATGGAAGCTTATCCAGATGTGTCGAACTACGAATTCTGCCTCATGGTCGGTCAGGGAAATGATTCTACCTCTGACTCTGATTCAGAAAGTGAAGACGAGATTGACCTTGACAAGATTCAAGGAGAAATCGAAAGATTTGAGAAAACTCTCAGCAAACAGCAAGAAAAACTTCAACTTGCTGAAACTCTGACCAAGCAAACTACTGAAAAGTACGTTTTGCTGAAGGAAGAGACAGAAGAAAAGGATGCTGAAATAAGGCGTCTTAAGAAGTTGATTGCTGAGGCTGCAGAGAAAAATTCTCAAATGGCATTAGAATTAGAAGAGTATCAGTCCTCAATTCTAAAGTTACTTGCTGAAATCCAAGAAATGAAAAAGATGAAAATCAATTTCAAATCTTATGTGGAAGCAAGTAATACGCTGACTGAACTAAACTCTTATTTGAGAGATCCATCTCAGAAAGAAGGTTTAGGAGCAACGTGTGATGGTGATAACGTAGAAATCTTGAGAAAAGATAAATCACCTATCTCCTTTGTACGTGCTACTGATAGTAGTTCACCAGTGATCTATCAGTTTGGTCAAACTAAGGTTGCTGGAACATGCAATCAAGTACCTATGACCATAAAGCCCGCTGTTGCTGCTCAAAGTAACAAGACTTTAAAAGGAAAACAGGTTGCTGTGAAGCAAACTGGAAAGAAAAAGAATGTCGTGAAGCATTCCGCCAAACAAGTTGCTGAAAAGCAAGTTGTTAAGTCTAAAGGCAAGATTACCAAAAGTAATCAGAAGTCCTTTGCTGACAAACCTGAATCAAGTAAGGTTGCTGATGCTAAAGCTCAGCATTCTCCAAAGAGTGGACTCGGTTTCAAACCAAACAAAGTCAACTCTTTCATGAGTATAAGCAAGTCAGCAAAGATACTTCAAAGAGATGAAGAAAACCAAGCCTAAGAGTTCTGAAAAGACTCCCAGTGCTAGGACTAGAAGGAACCTTGCTAGAAAAGAACTTACTGAAAGTATGTTCAGCAAAAGGTCAACAGAGCAAGACACCACATCAGAAAGTGGATTTGACCAGCACGAGTCAAAAGTCTTTTAGCTCAAAACCTCCTAGTTCCTCAGCAAGTAGAAAACAAGTCAAAGTTGAAAAACTTCAGACTTGGGTTTCCACTGGACGCATTCTTGAACATGTTAATGGACATCCTTCAATGGATAATTAACTTGCTTGCACTTGATTGTGCAGACTGCAGCCACGGAGACAAACGATGCAATCTGGCACTTTGATAGTGGTTGTGGAAAGCACATGACGGGCAACAAGAATAACCTTATAAACTATAGACGGTGGTCTAAAGGTCCAACAATAAGGTTTGCTGGTGGAGGCTCCGGATCTACAAAAGGCTATGGTGATGTGAAGTTGGGATGTATAACCATTTCTGGAGTTCTTTATGTCAAAAATCTTAAGTTTAACCTTTTCAGCATGAGTCAATTTGCTGACAAAGGATACTTCATCGAAATTAAAAGTGATGAATGTAAACTTGTAGATTTTGAGACTAAAAAGGTTATAATGATTGCAAGAAGATCAGGAGGATTGTACACCGTTGATTGGTCTTCAGCAAACGTTGAAAAATGCCTTGTCTCAGATCATGATTGCCTTGCTGAAAAAGCATGGTTATGGCATAAACGAACAAGTCATCTAAACTTCAAGACGCTGAATAAGCTGTCTAAAAAGGCACTTGTAGTTGGATTACCTAGGGTTACTTTTAAGAAGGATGGTGTTTGCAATGCATGTCAGCAAGGAAAGCAAACCAAATCCTCTTTTAAGAACAAGGCAGTACCGTCAACTACAAAACCTTTACAACTCTTGCACATGGACTTGTTTGAATCTTCTTCAACAAGCTATGCTGGTAAGAAGTATGGTCTAGTCGTGGTAGATGACTATTCAAGATTCACTTGGGTAGTATTCATCAAGCACAAATCTGAAACCAAGACTGAAATACCTAACTTGCTGAATAAGCTTGAAGTCATGAAAAATGACAAGGTAAGAGTCATAAGGACAGACCATGGTACTGAGTTTGTAAACCAGTACATAACTGAATATTGTACCTCCAAAGGTATTCAACATCAATTATCCTCAGTAAGGACACCACAGCAAAATGGTGTTGCTGAACGGAAGAATCGTACCCTGAAAGAAGCCGCAAGAACAATGCTTGCTGACACTGAGATAAGTGAGGCTTACTGGGTTGAAGCGATTAATACCGCCTGCTATACTCAGAATAGGTGTTTGATTACTAAGGAATACAACAAAACTCCTTATGAATTGTTTGTTGGAAGACCTCCTAACATCACTCATCTAAGAGTATTTGGTTGTAAGTGTTTCGTTCTTAACAATGGTAGAGAATACCTAAGAACATTTCAACCAAAGGCAGACGAAGCGATATTTCTTGGCTACTCCTTGCATAGTAAAGCTTACAGAATTTACAACAAAAAGGCACAAAAGATTGAAGAATCTGTGCATGTTGTATTCTACGAAAAGACACAAGGTATGCCTGCTGAAGAAGAAATATCGGAATGTATGAAAAAGCTAATCATACATGAGCAAAGAACTGAATCTGATGCTAGGCAAATCAAGTCAATTGAACTAAATGATGATTCTGACAATGATTCTCCTCCCCCGAGTCATGACAAGATAAATATAGTTCACGACAAAGAATTTCCAGCAAAAGATGCGGTTGCTCCGGAAGTTGCTGAAATTACGCAATCTCCAGTGCCTGCTGATGAAATATCTCAACCCAGCAATGCTGACAAGCAGTTGCTGACGATCAAATCTCAGCAGAGACACAAATTCCCAGTAGTACTGAACAAGTACATACTGAAGAGTCACATGCTGATGAGCAAACATATCCTGATCCAACAAACAGGAAACCTGTTAATAAATGGATTAGAGATCATCCCTCTACGGATATGATTGGCGATATTAATAAACGCCAAGTGACTAGATCCAAAGCTACTCAAGGACTTGCTGAAGAAGCAACTGTCGTAGAAGTAGAATCTTTATTCTCTTGCTTTGTTTCAGAAATTGAACCTAAAACCATAGAAGAAGCTTTGAAGCATTCTGAATGGATAAAGGCAATGCAAGAAGAATTGGATCAATTTGAAAGAAACAAAGTCTGGAAACTTGTGCCACTTGCTGAAAATAAGAAAGCTATTGGTACAAAGTGGGTGTTCAGAAACAAGCTGAGCGAGTCTGGTGAAGTAACAAGAAACAAAGCACGCTTAGTTGCTCAAGGTTACTGTCAGACTGAAGGATTGGACTATGATGAGTCTTACGCTCCAGTTGCAAGATTGGATGCAATTAGGCTTTTCTTGGCCTTTGCTGCTCACAATGACTTCATTGTTTACCAAATGGATGTTAAGAGTGCATTCTTAAATGGTGAACTTGCTGAAGAAGTCTACCTAGAACAACCCCCTGGCTTTGAACTTCCCTCAGAAACCAGATGGTATATAAGCTTCAGAAAGCTGTATATGGTCTAAAGCAAGCACCAAGAGCATGGTATGATACCTTAGCTAAGTTCTTGCTGGAAAATGGTTTCAAGAAAGGTGAAGTTGACAAAACTCTTTTTACCATGAACCATGATGGTAAATTAATCTTAGTTCAAATTTATGTGGATGACATAATTTTTGGATCTAAGGACAAGCACCTTTGTGAGAATTTTGCCAAACTCATGACAAATAAGTTTGAAAATGAGTAGGATGGGAAAATTGAATTATTTCCTAGGGTTGCAAGAAGCAACTCAAAGATGGAATATTCATAAATCAAGCAAAGTATGCGAAAGAAATGCTCATAAAGTTTAGGATCAAAGAGGATGAAAAACCTGAAAAGATCCCTATGAGTGTTGGTACCAAATTGGGCTATACTAAAGAGGACAAAGTGTTGAAGAACACAAGTATAGGAAGCTCATTGGTTCCTTGTTGTATTTAACAGCAAGTAGACCTGACATTCAGTATGCTGTTTGTGTGTGTGCAAGATTCCAATCGATCCAAGAGAATCACACTACAAAAAGGCAATTAAAATACTGAAATATGTTAAAGGTACAGTCAATGTTGGATTATGGTATCCAAAAGATTCTGGACTTGAATTGGTTGGCTATTCTGATGCTGATCATGGTGGATCAACTCTTGATAGAAAAAGTACCTCTGGAACTTGTCAGTTTTTGGGTACTAGATAATATCATGGTTCAGCAAGAAGCAAACGTGTGTCGCCAATTCATCTAGAATCTGAATACATTGCAGCTGGTTGTTGCACAGCTCAAATCCTATGGATTCAGCAACAATTAAGAGATTATGGTATTTCTGCAAAGAAAACACCAATCTTTTGTGATAATACAAGTGCTATTGCAATTACGCAAAATCCTAAGTTTCACTCTAGGACCAAGCACATTGATATTAGACATCATTTCATTAGAGATCATGTGGAAAAAGGTGATATTGAGGTTGTGAAAGTAGGTACTGAAGATCAGCTTGCTGACATCTTTACCAAGCCCCTACCGGATAATAGGTTCGCAATGCTAAGGTATAACCTTGGATTGATTGAACTACCTCAATAAAGGATACACTTGGCAGAATGCTGAAACAGGTATTCAGCAAGCCAAAGTATTCCTGTCCAAAAGACCAAGTCACTGATTTCTTCTAAGAAATGATAAGTCACAACATGATTGCTGAAACAGGCATTCAGCAAGTAATTCCTTCAAAACAGGTATTGTGTTAGGAAACTTGATCACTTGCTGAGACAGGAACTCAGTAAGTGAAAGAACTTAAGGATTGCTGAGACGGGTACTTAGACAATCAAAAGATACTGAAACAGGTATTCAAGTATCAAAGGATTTTCTGAAACGGGAATTCAGAAAAAGAGCAAATCTCATCTCTCAGATTTTACCAAAGGATGTCTCAAATGCAAAAGAATTTACTGATACGGAAATCAGAAATATCTTTTAAACTAGAAAATATGAGATATCTAAGTAAGGGGAACTTTCAGCAAGTATCTAGATTGTTAATTCAAACTCGCTGAAAAGATTCTGTCTATTTCAGCAAGCAATCTATCCTTATTACTCGGTAAAATCAATTTGTGACGTTAAGAC
>CM051458.1:35895800-35968326 GCA_028274465.1 Plantago ovata
CAGGCATTCAAACAAGTAATTCTTCAAAACATGTATTTGTTAGGAAACTTGATCACTGTGAGAGACAGAACTCAGTAAGTGAAAGAACTTAAGGATTGCTGCTGAGACGGGTACTTAGACAATCAAAAGATACTGAAACAGGTATTCAAGTATCAAAGGAATTTTCTGAAACGGGAATTCAGAAAAAGAGCAAAATCTCATCTCTCAGATTTTACCAAAGGATGTCTCAAATGCAAAAAGAATTTACTGATACGGGAAATCAGAAATATCTTTTAAACTTAGAAATATGAGATATCTAAGTAAGGGGGAACTTTCAGCAAGTAGCTAGATTGTTAATTCAAACTCGCTGAAAAGATTCTTGTCTATTTCAGCAAGCAATCTATCCCTTATTACTCGGTAAAATCAATTTGTGACGTTAAGCTGGCACAGATAAACTCGCAATAAATCATGACATGAAATTCAATCGTGGCCATTGATTAAAAGGAGTTATTAATCTAACGGCTAACAAAACAAAGAGAGAGAGTGCTCTGACGGTTTTAGTTAGTGGGCCACTACGCATTCAATGCAAAGGCTCCACTATCTCCAGTGTTTCTCTGTTTTACCCTTGCTGAGAACTCAAATCGATTGAGTTCTCACACACCAGAGACACTATATAAAGAAGGAGTTAGAGAAATGACAAAATCTTTAACTCACATTTCCTTTCTCTGCAATTTCTAGCCTGAAACTACTGTACCTCCGGTCAAAAAGCAAACTATCTTTTTCGTACAATTTCTTGCTCTATATAAAGAAATGGCTCCCAAGAGACAGTCATCTAAGTCCTCAAAATCGTCAAAGGTTGACAGTGCTGAAACACGCATTGCTCCGGTGACTTCTCTGACCCAAAACACAACAACGAAAGTTGTGTTGAAAAACGACCGAATCACTGAAAAACCTATGCCTCCGTCATATCTTGACACTGCAAAGTGTGAGATGTTGATGCAATGGGAGGATTTGCAAAAGAAAAGTACATTAGGTACTTTTATGAACAAGAACTTGATGACCAAAATGAAGAGGCGCTTGAGTTCATCAAGCAGCAAGGCCTCATGAACTTTATCTCTGCTCGCACTAAGCAAGTGAGCATGATTGATACTATGGAGTTCTACAACAATGCAGAAATCCAGTCCCTTACAGACAGTAATGGAGTCACTGAAAAAGTGATCCTTACTTATGTTCAGAACACGCAAATCGTCCTGAAATGGACTGATTTAGCGGAGATTTTTCAGATTCCAACCAATGGAACTGAAGATGACGTCACTGCCACTGACGAAGAAGAAATTGAAGCTTTCTACAGTGACGTCAGAAATGCAAAAATGAAGAAAGGCGAGATAGCCCGTGACTTGGACAAAGCACGTTAAGAGAAAGCATCTCTGTCCTTCACTTGGTCTAGTAGCTCTGCTACTGATTAAAGTTCTTGACTCCCAAGTTGGAGGAATTGACCAAGTAGGCCTGAGAAGATGGCCATTGCTGATGCATATCCATGAGAATAAATCGGAACTTAACTGGGCTAAGTACATTTTCAACAGGCTTGTTGATTGTGTTACTAAGTTTAAGGTAAAGGTAGAAGACAACAAGGTCTCACCTTCCTTTCCAGTTATGTATGGAATCAAGATATGCTATATCCTTGAACATTTCAGGATTCAGCTAAGAAACCCATTGCCAATCAAGAAATCTGTGTGCAATGTGGGAAGATCTTTCTACAAGCAGAATGTACCTAAGATTGCTGGTAAGAAAACCAAGAAGACAACAACTGCAAATGTTGTCAGCACAAGCCAGCAAGAAAGGTATACAACAGCTGCAGATGTTACCACTCAGCAACTTAGAGATGAAACTGCTGTTGGTGGTGGTAACACAAATGAAACTGCTGTAGAAAATCAACAAGGTACGTGTACAAGAGCCGTTGCTGAAAATGCAACAATAGATGACTCTGGGAAACTGGAGAAATCTAAAAAGAAAAAGAGGAAAGCTGATGATGACACTCAGACTGCAGCGTCATCAGCAAATCCCGTACCTAAGAGGAAACGGACAAGTAACAAAAGAAAGAAGACACTGGCTTCTCAGTCAGTCCCCAATGTCCAAGACTCCTCAGTCAATTCCCAGACAAATGCTGAAACGCATTTGCCAGTAGATGTTGCTGAAATAATTACTGAAACATACATCAGCAATGTTGAAGTGTTTGCGGAAGCCTTCAACAATCAACTTAACGTTGATAACTCTACTGAGAATAGACCACAAGGCAGTGGAAATGAAATTCCTGCCCAAGTCCCAGATATCTACTTTGTAGATAATCTAGATGATCAAACCATGGAACCAGTAAGCAACATTGCTGCTGATATGCAAAGAGCGGCACTTGCTGATGCTGCTGAACAGATGGTTGCTGAACAAGCAACTCATCAAGTTGCTGAAACCCAGCTTGCTGATGGACCAGTTGCTGAGATAGCAATGGTTCCAGTTCCTGAAGTTGCTGAAACTCAAGAAGCATCCTTCAAAGACGCATCTCTTGATGCTGAGAATGCTGGCCCAAGTTCACCCAAGACTTCAATTGACAAAGTCCAGCTTGTACTGGAAGATTTAGCAAACAAATGGAGTTGGAGATTGAAGAATCATCCAACAAGTCAATTGAACTTTTCATGACAAGCAGTGAGCTTAAAGGTCAAGATGCTTCTGCTCAACTTGTCAATTCAGAGACAAGGGAGATTGCTGAAACCTCACAGCTTTCTCAGTTACAGCAAAATCAGAAGTCTGCTGAAAAAACAGTCCAAGAAACTGAAGAAACTGTTAATGCTGAAAGGACTGAGCCACAACCTGTCCTTCCTCAGCAGGTAGTTAATTCAACCATCAGTAAAACTTCAAATTCTGAAACTTATTCTTTTGCTAATATTATATTATCTCTACAGACTTCTCAAGATACAAGTCAGATGGTTGCTGAAGCCTCTGAACCAGAACCAACACTCCCT
This sequence comes from Plantago ovata, assembly GCA_028274465.1. NCBI lineage: Eukaryota > Viridiplantae > Streptophyta > Magnoliopsida > Lamiales > Plantaginaceae > Plantago > Plantago ovata. The sequence goes on from CM051458.1 coordinate 35,898,794, forward strand.
GCTCAGCAGGTAGTTAATAATTTTGGTATAAAACTAAGTTTGACAGCTTAGTACTTGTGTCTAATTTAATTTATTCAGGATGAACAAATGGAGGATGCTACCCCAGCTCCTCATGGAATGGAAATTGTACTACATGAGCTTGCTGACTCTCAGCAGGTAAATCATGTTTCAGATTTAAACTCTAAAACAATTCTCCAAAACAATCCTGATCTAAATAAAATTCTTTTTCAGGCTCAAAGGAGACCACTGAAGTGGTACTCATCACTGAAGATCAGCAAGTAAGTTCTGAAGAACTTTACTTGAGCTTCAAGAGGACAATTTGTCTAGAGTTGCTAAGTCCGTCAGCAACTGGCAAAGATATAGGAGAATGGACTTCTCAGATCTTCACCTCCATCTCTCAAATGAGAAAAAGAGATCTTCACTGCTGAAGCTCGAAACATTTGTCCACTCCATACTTCCTGACGAAATGACATATTCTCAGCAAATGAGTTCAAATCTGATTGCTCAAATCAGAGAGAATATGAAGGCCAAATTTAAGAGTGCCTCTCCAGCTGAACAAGCTGTGATGCTCAAAGGCTCCTTTGTTTCTATGGTGGCTGATCCCCACAAACTAACTAAGGAAGAGGAAGTGACAAGTGTTGCGTTGTATAAGCACGTTGAGCTAGTCATCTTGACTGATGATGAAGAAGAAGAAGAAGATGAGAACATTCCCACTGATCCCAGTGATGATGAAGAGAAAGATTCTAAGGACAAAAAGGATGAAGATGATGACAATCAAGGTCCAAGTCCTGGTGCTGGTGGATTAAAGTTGACAGCTGCTGAAACTAATCTCTCTGACAATCAGCAAGCTGATCAACAACAATCTCAGCAAGAATCTCAACCTCCTCCTGCTGCTGCTGAAAATCAAGCACCTGTACAAGGTGCTGATACTGAAGAAGAATACGCCAGAAAAAGGGCTGCCTTGAAAAATGGCAAAAGTCCAGTTTCTGATGCCAAGGTTACTGAAGAAAATCTTGAAGATGAGGATGAAGAAGATGAAGATTACCAACGAGCTTTACAAAATAGTCTCGTGATTCATGCAAGGCATACGCAGGATCTGGAAATTGGTGAATCTTCAAGACCAAAATCGAAGGAAGTTCCATCCCTTCCACCTACTACTGGCGCAACTCCAGTTATTGAGTCTCAAACGTTGCCTTCAGCAACTACTCAATTAAAACTAACTACTGGCGAAACTCCAGTAATTGAGCCCCAAACTCAATTGAAACAACTATCTACTGGTGAAACTCCAGTCGTTGAGTCTGAAGCGTTGCCATCATCAACCACTCAACAAAAAGGACGTGAAGCTACTGACAAAGGCTCAAAAGTCGCTCAACTTGATGAATCTGAGGATGATGACGACTTGTCAGAAAATGATGATGAACAATCCAAAAGAGACCCAAAAGTCGTTCAGATTCCTCCTCCTAATTATCTCAGCTATGAAGGAGATTCATTAAGGGCTGAGTTGCTTTTACAAGATGATCAGTTTGCTACTGAACTTAAGGCTCACTCCTTGACACCTAATTTAGTGCCGTTCCCAAGAGTTGAGGAGTTTACTCCCAGAATCCTCGCACTAAAGAAAGTCCATGATGCCTGCAAAGCTGAAGATGAGGCATTGCTTGCTGAGAGCCCACTTGACATTGGAAAAATATTGGCTACGGTGCTGAGACGCACTACAACTTTAACCATAGCTCAGAAAGACATCAGTCTTTATCACCAGAGCTATGAAGAAGATGTAAGTCAAGCTCTCTTGCTGGCAAAGAGTGCTCTTGTCAAAGCTCAGACTATTATGGATGAGAAGGCCGCAACAGAGAAAAGACATGAAGAGAACATGATGAATATTCAAAAAGAGTTAGCAACAATGAACTCTGACCAACAAGAAATCATCATGAAATATAACAGTCTCAACACTCTTGCTGAAAATTGCAATGAGTTTTATTCTCTGCACATCACTCCGATGTTGCAATCCATGTCTAAGGGGAAAAGAAGACTAGAAAAAGCAATCAAACCCCTCCTACTCCTGCTGCTGATGTGCCACTTCCACTAGAACCTCTTGCTGAAAGAGAGCAAAGTTCTAAAAGACAAGCAGAAACTGAGTTAAATTCAGCAAGTACCAAAAAGAGAAAAACCGCTGCTGAAACTCAAGATTTCTGTCACAATGAAAGTCATCACAATCTGAATGAAGATGATGAAGAAGATGATGACAATCAAACAATAGCTCAAGCCATAAGAGCTAGACCCTTAACAGCCATAACTCCGTCTGGCCACTCAAGGCATTTTTCGTCTGACTCTTCAGCAAGAGATCAAGACAATGCTAAAACAAGAAGAAGAAGGCAAAGACAGGAAGAGAAAAGGCTGGCCAACATTGCTATTGGCTCCGGCATTGAATATACAAAGACCAGCAATGATGAAACCACTCAGAATGTGATCAGAAACATTCATGGTTGCTGGATCCTAAAGCTGGAAGATTTGTTGGTAAATGAGTTCTTTCCTACAGCCTGTTTGAATCAAATGTTCAAATGGATTGAACTCAAGGTCCAAAAGAAGCAAAGGGAAGAATCCCTCCCAAGAAATATTGCTGGGAAATGGTTGAATCTTGAGGTCCATGTAAGAAGAGTTGCCATTGGTAAAACATTTAGACAAGAACCAGATTTGATAAAACCACCTGGCATCGCTTACTATGCTGACCCGGTAACAAAGAAACCTAAGAAGAAACTTGGACTGATTCCTTATGAGTACTTCTATCTTACTGCTCAGGATCAAGAAGAAGATCTTCTCTGGTTAAGAAAGATTCATCCGAGAAACATTTCAGATACACAGCTTCTCCATGCCAGCAATTGGGGCATGCATTTGTGGGTTGTTAACTACATGGAAATGAATGCTGAAAAGCATCATCATACTGCCTGCAAAAATACAAGAATTCTTCAACTACAAGTCCGTAGGCTACTGGAAAACTACGAGAAGGATTGTGTTGAATTCACTGCTCTTGCTGAGAAGAGTGTAAGAGAGATTTTGAGAAAATCCTCTAGAAGAGTTTAAGTCCCTGCAATAGTCTCTTGTTAAAAGTTTTTGTTTGCTGATTCTCTGTTATCTATGCTTTCTTGTAAACTTATGAATGATAACTTTCAGCAATGAATTCTTTTTGACTCTTATTGGTTTTTGATTATGCAACTTACTTATGCTTACTGTTTATTAATTCAAGTATGCTTGCATTAATCATCTGATTTATTCAACTTCAGAAACCTCTAAAAGGGTAACAATTAATTTAGCCATGGATTGCTAACATCAAAAAGGGGGAAATTTGTTAGGAAACTTGTAATTTTGATGAGCAATTAACCATGCTAAATTAAGAACAGTCCAGTAACTAGTACTCTTATGGTCCATATGATTTTAGAATTTTTAAAGGACATTGTAAAAGAGGAACGTTTGCTGATGACTTAGATAGGTGTTAGATAAGTTTTATCTTGGTGGATGACGTACTTTAATTTCTGTAAAGAAATTAATTTATTGACACTTTAGTGTATGACGTATTTTATTTTCTGAGAAGAAAATAATTTATTGACACTTTAGCGTATGATGTATTTTATTTTCTGAAAAGAAAATATCTTATTGATGCTTAGCTTTGATGTAACTTATTTTCTGAAAAGAAAATGACCTATTGAACCATTTGCTGAAGATGTATTTTGTTTATTACAAACAAATTATTGAAGCAAATAAGAAACCAGTCAGAATCTTGAAGACTTTTGAAGATCTGAAGACTTGAAGACTTGAAGACTTGAAGACTTGAATATTGCTGAAGACTGGTAAGGCACGTGTTGCTCAGAAAGTGAAATTTTCAGCAACAGCATTGCATAAGTGAAAATCTGAAAGACAGAGTAGGTTGTGCTTGCTGAAACTGAGAATAAACACTTGCTGATAAACATATGTGACCTCTTGCTGAATGTACTTGATTTTGCGCTCCAATGTTACTGTTTGAATTCTATTCAAAGGTGCATTTAATGCAAAGCTTACACACGAAGGACATGAAAACTAGAAGACAAACAAAGGTTGCTGCTGAAAGTACAAAAGCATGATAGTGACATGTTAAGGAACAAAAGCCTTAGGATTTGAAATTCAAACGGCTCCTTACTTGCACTATAAATAGAGGTCATCCGGCAAAGAGTTGAAGTGTGTCAACAACGTGATCAAACTCTCACTTGTGCTTAAAATTCACAAACCTTCAAACACTCTTACTGCCATTGATCCGTTCCAAGACTTAAAGCTTGAAAAAGCTACTTGTGAAGAAGTAGAACAAACTCGACTAAGGAATTAGTGAAGTGTTCTTTCTTTCGAACAAAAACAAGTCTTGACACCAGAAACAATCAAACTTGTTTACTGCAAAGTATTCCAAGTTGTGTTTCTTAGATTACTTGTTGTAACTGAATAAGTTATAATTAAGTTATCTCACCCCAAAACTCTCTAACTGAAAATACACCCTTTCAGGCGTGATATTCAGGGGGAACTTAATCGAGCAAGCTTTTGCTGATTAAAAGTACCATGTTTGGTGGAGAACAAGGTTGAGTTCTCTAGTTTAGGTTGGAGACAAAGCAAATGTGCTTTGGTTTCTGTTGAATCGCTTTAGATAGGAGATTGTAAGGAACCTCAATCATATCTTAGTGGATTCAGTCCTAGAAAGGACAAAGTGGATTAGTTGGGAGATTACGCCACTCTCAGATACCACTCTAAAAGCGTTTGTGTGATTTACTTACTGCATTAAGCTTTCAGCAAATTATATCTGTTAGTACTCAGTCACTCACATCACTTGCTGAAAAAGCACTTATTGTTTCAAAGACTTCCGCTCTCTGATTTTAAGTATCAGCAAACCAAGCTACTGTAAAGTAACTTACGCTTGCTGAGAAAGTTAAGTATCAGCAACCTCATTACTGAAAAGTAATAAGTACTTGCTGAGAAAGTTTTAAACGACAAAAGTTTGAAAAGACTATTCACCCCCTCCCCTCTAGTCTTTTCTTGTTGTTTAAAGGGACCAACACGTCGCTAAATAGCGACGGATAGGTATCCGTTTCTATCCATCCGTATGTAGCTGTTATTTTTATATTGATCGTTAAACACCGTATATTTCAAAAAAATAGCTACATACTATTATACTAACCAGGATGGCTAAGTGTGGCCATGCCACTAAAAGAAGAATTGATTTATACTTTAACTTAATGGCTACATTAAGTTATAGCTGTTATTTTTATATTGATCGATAAACACCCTATGTTTCACAAAAGTAGATACATACTATTATAATAATCAGGATGACTGACTTCGGCCATGCCACTAAAAGAAAAAAAAAAGAAAGAAAGTAAGTGATTATAATAGAATTTAAACCTAGGTTGTGTGTGTAATGGAATGCATTCTCTACCACCAGGTCAATTAAATTGTTGTTAACAAATCTATTACACCAACTATAGTAGGATTCATCCTCTGGTCATATAATTAAATCAACATTAGGTGCATGTCACCAGATTATTGTTAATTAATTATTCACTATTGAAATTAGTAACAATTATTATCTTTTCTATTTTAACTACGTACCTATGTCAACTCCGATTATTGCATGCTTGATGAACGTGTATTTTACACTTTCATTCGAGTCTTTTTCACCAATTTAGCTATCCTCTAGGTTAATTTAGCTTATATTTTAGTGCATTTTATTAGAATAGTGTCACGTTTCCCTTTTCTTTGCATTTTTCAGGTTTTAGGTAAAAAACTTGTTTTTATGGGCAATATTGATGAAGAGGACGAGGTTTTGGTGTTTCGAGGATATTCGTGATGTATCTAGAAGGTTCCGGATGAGATTTGAGGCCAGGGGACGAGTTTCAAGGCTTAAAGGTCACTAGAAGGCAAAATCCGAGTCCGAAAAGGAAAAGAAGACTAAAATCTCGCTGAAGCCGATCTGGGCGTCCCAGGCGAACCACCTGGGACGTGGGGCGATTCGCCCCACACCCGGCGAATCGCCCGGCACCTGGGGAGGTTCGCCTGGGAGTTTCCGACATCTATATATAGTTTGCCTATTTTTCTACGTTTTCAGACCTTTTCACATTATTTGAGAGACAAATTCTCCAGAGCCTGTTATGGGAATTATTAGCTTAGAAGACTATTTTTCTTATTGATTTGGAAGCTTTAGCATAGAGATTGGACATCTTTGATTTCGATTCTTGCTTGTGAGTTAGCAATTCATCGGAGATTGACAACCTTCGTTGTTAACTTGTATCTCACGATTTTTCTGCTTTTATTTATTTCATTCAACATGTTTTCATTCAATCTTGCTTTGATTCTTGTTGATTGCAATATGAGTAGCTAAATCTATCGTTGGTGATAGTATGTGATTTCTTAGCTAGGGTTCATGATTATGCATGAGTGGCTTCGTGCGTTTAAGACTTGATTTATTGTTTTATTTCTTTGATCTATCTAACCCATCTATCTTCGTAGTGTTGAATTGAAAGGAACTCGTAGGACAATTCATGATCATAGATCTCTATACAAACTTCAAGTACTTCATGCATGATTATTACCCGTTGCTTTGAATGACCATACTATCACTGACTTCCATCATATTGATAAGAAAAATCTGTGCTTTGCTTGATTTCTGATTTATAGTTTAAGTTAAATTTGATAAAGCTAGTTCTAGTCCTTAGAGATCGACACTCGAAGTTATTTTACTTCTACACTACGTGCCTTGGTTTTCGTTGCAGTTGTGAATTACCTTTGGCTAAAAACAATTTATTTGATTAATTGAGTCTGACAATCTCGTACATCAATGCTCATAATTATTGTCAACCGAGTATTAATTTTATTTAATGTTTATTATTTCCTATTTTAATGACTAAATCTTGAGCCGCAAAATAATCATAATTAGTGCTTATTATTAATGAATTAACTAATCAGTGAAATTAGTTAGCAATAATTAGGGGCATGCACTAATTGTTTCCTATTTTAATTACTTCTAACGTCCATATAAGTATATGTACTAGACATATACTACACTCACCCCTTTCACCTAAACCAAACATTTAATTACGTACCGCAATGGACAATTCAATTTCCACAGTTCAATCCATTGGTGGTATCAAACGCAAGCCTCCAACGGAGTGGTTTGATCTTGGCATCAAATTGCAATTAAAGATAATGTTCTTCGTTGCAATAAATGGTGTTCCTTATAGAAAAACAGTAATACAATGGTAGAGTCCACTTATTAACTACATTCTAAATGTTCATTTTTTCTCATTCATATAATATGTGTGCTAACGTGTATTATCTATTTTATTAATTACAGTAGCAAGGCATTTTGGCCCATTTTCAAAATGGTGGAGTATTACAAATCGATGAACATTGATGTTGTCCCTAACACAAGATGGAAAACACCTACGTCCTCTGAGCAGAAATTTTTGTTTAGGTGTTGGAAGGCTAATAATCCGGAATTTTTTTACCGACATTTAATGGTCGACGTATTTCAACATAGAAGGTTTTTGAAACTTGAAGAGCTATTGACCAAATTCATTACATTTCGTCACCCAGATGAACTTATTGTACCATCATTTACAAACTCCTGAGCCCTGATGATACACTACGTGATGAAGGAGTGACAACTATGGCTAGACTTCAAAGTACTCAACGTGGTCGTGCGAAATTAGAGGCTTGACCGATTATAACAATGGAATTTGGAGCATAAGTTCGATAATGTGAACCCGTATTGCATGGAGCACCAATCACCATATGGCAACCACATCCCTTCACTTTGTGATAATGGCATGGCTGATTTTGAGGTGTTCCAGTATGTCAGGAATTGGTATTTCGACCATCATTATTAGGCCCTTGTCAATATGTGAGAAGTAAAAGAAAGCAACACTAAGTTTTGGTTTGAGGTTTCAACTTTCAGTACGTCCCTGTATTATTTTATCAGAATTGTTGAAACTTGAAAGAAGAAAAATGAATAAATATATATAAATTAATTTGCATGGCTGCAAAAAGAAGCTTTCTCCATTCGCGTATATTAGTTTACATAAAATTAGTTTATATTTTCATTAATTAGAATATGTTTAGTGTCTGATTATTTTGAGTAAGCCTAATCAATGTTTTGTTAGTAAAAGTGAGAAAAATTGCCTCTAAGGTTAAGCAGCGGAAGTTTAAAATTTTTAATCTCACTAAACTGATATGACTATATACGTTTATTATACTAGAAGATATCACTTACGTGTCCTCCAGCAGATAAGCAAATTCACCGGGTAGCTGTTCCTCAATCTACAGACAGAGCCTTGCAAACTCCTCGTCCAGTAACTGGTTGATTTCTTCTTCTTCAGAGATGAAATCTTCGTCAACAGAATCTCCAAGATGGCTCATCAACAGGTTGATTACTTCCTTCGACCTTGGTATCCACGGACAGTGATTTCTATCAAGAACGCTAGGAGGTTCTTCTGTTTATTTTGAGCTAATAGAGAGAGAGAATATTTTCTGACTATCAGAGAATTTTTTTTTTACGTAAGTTGTGAATGAAGACTATTATTCTTTCTTTCTGATTTAGTCAGTAAGTTGGTTCAGAAAATCTCGTAAGATTTTTACCAAGTAAATCTTATTGACTAGGAGATTTCAAAAGTCATCAACTAACCAACAAAGAGATAATAATTAATTATCTCAGTCAAAACAAAAGAATAAATCAGTCAAAAAGAAAAGAGAAAGAGATAAGAGAGAGAGATCACGTGGGGACAGTTGAAAGCTGCCCCATCTCGGTTCCCATGGTGCGTGCAATGCACGCACCATTTCTCACTTGCCTGGCATGCACGCGCCAGGCCTGGCAACAATGCTGAGCTCGTTGGCCCAGCTGGTTTCTTCTCTCTTCTTGGGGTTTGATTGAACCACCTTTTTAAATCCCGCCCAAGTGCATAAGTGTTCAATTAATTAATCAAATCCAATTCAATTCAATTAATTATATTTCTAAAATATATTTCACATATAATAAATTAATATTAATCTAATTAATAATAATTCCATTATATATTTTGTATAATAATTTAATATTAATCTAATTAATATTTAATCCAATATACATAGCTCGTTTGTAGAAACACCACCTTGAAGGGTGACCCATAGGGCCTTGCATATTAAGCAACAATCCAATTAAGGTCATAATAAATTTCTAGACAATTTATCAGACAATATTAATATGCAAGGAACGTTTGTGAGGAAAACAAACCACCTGTAGCGTAAGGCACTTTGATGATACGGTCCCTTCATTCACAAATACTCGATCTAGAATACTTTGATGATAGTTATTGCTTTATTTCTTTGATGATACGGTCTAGAATATGGTTATGTGTCTATTCTAATAACTTCATTCATTGTCTCTTAGTCTTATTAGTCAATCTATGAATTATGTCCAAATACCATTTTGACATATTCACATACGGTGGCCACCAGTTTTGTGATCGCACTAAATATGAGAAGTGAGTATTCTTTCCTAGTATCTATTACCGAGGAATGAGTACTCTCTTGGCCCAATCACTCACACCATATGCTTCCTAATGTACCCAACACATTCCGTATCTACCCTACTTTAAGAGTGCAAGCGTTGCGCATGGTCAAAGTACATTATTCCACATATGATGTAGTATTGGCCTCAAGTATAAGGACTACTAACATCACGCTACACACCGATACTACCATAGACACTTAAATATCTTTACCAAATGGTTTCTCGGTTGGGTATGCCAACACTCTCCAAAGTGTCAATATGTTCATTATGAATAACCAAGTTCATTCGTAGCAGTGAGACCTACTACATCCTCGAAGGATCTAATGCAACATATGCTAGCTTCAATCGCATCATTGATATCCCGTATCTCAATGACCTTCAGCTAGTGGCTTATTTTAGGACTTAATTATTGACACACAAGTGATAAACGCGCTGGTGTCGTGTTCCAACGCGAACGGATCAAATAAATTTGTTATTAAGCCAAAGGCAATCCACAACTACAACGAAAACCGTAGTGTAGCAGTAGAATGACTCGAGTGTCGTTCTCTCAGGACTATAACTAGCTTTATCTATTTAACTAGAGAATATAAAACAGCAGACGTAATAGCAAAGGGGTTTCTAACAGATAATGGAGATTGATGATAGTATAATCCTTCAAAGCATAACGGGTCGATAATCATGCATAAATTCCTCGGTCTTGCATGGAGATCTTTGAGCAATCTAATGTCCTGTTGCAATTATTAAGCACTACGAAGATAAAGGTACTGACAAGTCAATCACTATTGTCCTATTGTGTTCCGTAATTATTCAACACTACGAAGATAAACTCGCGTATAGGTCGACGAGGGTCCAATTGTGCATAATAATTAATACAACATACGAGAATTTAGGCTGAGCTTGATCAACGAAATAAAGCAATAACACGGAGTATAATGCGCGATATAGCCATTAGCATGATTATCTTTCCTTCGCTAAGAATTCACATACTACCACCAACGATAAGTTTAGCTACTCATAATAGGCATGAAATCAACAGAAATCATAGAAGAAAACATGTTGAAAGATATAAAAAATAAGTAGAATAAACTGTAAGATACAATGTTACCGAAGGTTGTCAATCTCCGAAGAATTGCGATCCTACAAGCTCCAATCTGCTATGAAAAAGTATCCCCTAAGCTACGGACCCCCAGAACAGGCTCTGGGAAGTCCCTATCTAAAACTACAAAGAAAGGTGAGAAAGTAGGTCTGGAAAAGTATGAATTTCGGGGAAAATCTGAGCAACTATATATAGGCCCCGAAATACTGTGGGGCGGTTCGCCCCACACACCGGGCGGTTCGCCCCACGTCTGGGGCGGTTCGCCCCAGAGAAAATCTCGCGGAATTCCGCATTTTCGACGCGTTTTTGGATTTCTTCTCCTTTTCGGACTCGGTTTCTGACTTCTAGTGGCCTTCTAACCTCCAGATTCGACCCCTAGACTCCAAATCCTATCCGGAAACCTTCAGATACTCCAAATAGGCTTCTGGAACACCAATTCCTTGTCAACTTCAATATAATTGCCCGGAAATCCTCGATTTTGAACCAAAAACCTGTAAAATAAAATCTAAAGGGAAACGTGACACTATTCTAATAAAATGCACTAAAATATAGCTAAATTAACATAGAGGATAGCAGAAATAGGTGAAAAAGACTCAAATGAAAGTGTAAAATACACATTCATCAAACTCCCCAAACCGAACCTTTGCTTGTCCTCAAGCAACTAAGCTAGACTCTAATGCAAAAAACAATGCAAGACACAAAATGGAGTCTCATGCCAAATAAAATGAACTAATCTAATGAATCTATCAAAAAACATATGAACAAAAACCATATAGGGTCCATATCTTATTAGTGCCCTGCAAAGCACCCTAATATCATATTTGTTCCCACTAGATTAACAATTACAATTTGGTACCCGAACTTGACTTTCAGCCGCTCTAAGCACTGTTCAAAAATCTGATTGTGACTGAGCCAAACAGCCATTATTTACTGCATGGTAACTTTTTCACGTGACCAGCACGTGGGTACCAAAATGTAATTGAATTTATATTTTTAACCTTCTTTATTTCACCAAACCCTTTCCCCTCTCTCGCCGTCTGTCTCTTCTCCCTCTCCAACCTCCAATCTCCAATCTCACCAATTTGATCTGCATCCATGGCCGATTTGAACGAATCGACACCTCTCCAGACGCCTCCGCCTCGCCAGGTTCCTTTTCGCGAGGATTGCTGGTCTGAGGACGCTACGACTACTCTGGTCGAGACCTGGGGCCAGAAATTCCTGGATCTGAATCGTGGTAACCTCCGGCAGAAGGATTGGCAGGAGGTTGCTGATGCTGTCAATGATCGGCACGGCCATTCGAAGAAAACCAGGCGAACTGACGTCCAGTGCAAAAATCGGATCGATACTTTGAAGAAGAAGTATAAGGTGGAGAGAATCAGAATAACGGAGTCGAATGGCACGGCCACGTCGTCCTGGCCGTTCTACCAGAAGCTCAATTTTCTAATTGGATCGAATTTTAATAAGAATCAGAGCAAGTTTGCGGCGCCGCCGATGGCTGTGGCGGTGGCTCAGCCTTCGCCGCCGTTGTCGCTTTCGTCGCCTCCAATGGCTGTTCCGTTGGCTTATCGGAAGACGACGCCGTTGTCGTCTGTGGTTACGCCGGTGAGTTTGCCTCAGAAAGGCGGTTAATGGCGTTAATGGCGTTGGTGACGATGACAAGGGGTAAAACCAATTTATTTTTACTAAGGCCGTGTTTGGATCAAGGCTTTAGGCGTGAGGGCACTTTTGTAATTACAGCAAAGTCAACCCAAAAAACCATTTTCAGGTACTAGGATGTAATTGATGATCTAATGGGAACAAATATGAGAAAGGGGTGTCTATGAGGGTACTAATGTGACATTTTCTCAACCATATAAATCAAAGCATGAATATAGGTTGAAGAGTACCTCGATTGACTTGTACACATCCACATAAGCACTTATGTCAAGACAAGATAGTCTCTCGTAACATTCTCTACCTGGACCTAGTCAGTGACGACGTAATGAAGCATGCTAAGATACGAATGTTTGTCCCGTGCCTATGAAACTGAGGACTTACTGCTGTTCCACCATGTTAAGACTTTCCCTCAAAGAGGTCGAACCAGTACTGGCTCTCATCAAACGAAGGAGGGTTCCCTATAAAAGATAACACTCCCCTATTCTACCCATCTCTAAAGTAAAGTCTTAAACTATTCACCACTTCCTGAATGGCAGGACGAGGGTGGTCTAGAACAGATGACACTCAAGATAAAAAAGATAAAAAATAGAAAATTACAACACGATTACGAACATTTCAAGAATTGGAAAAATGAGACACAACACTTTGCTAACTACAGTAAACGTGCAAATGCAGACGGATAAAACATGCAAGGTACTATACTCATCCTACCAATACATACCAAGCTCCAAACTAACAACATTAGATCACTTAAATCCCATCCCCCTCATGAAATTTACGCTAGTCCCTAGTAGTAAGAAAATGAGGAAATAAGATGTGATACTAGATGTTACCCCATGGTTTGGCCTCGGTCGGCTGAGTATGCTGCTTGTGAGTTATTGGGCCTGCTCTGGGAGCTTTATATATGATCATCGGGACTTGTGGTAGTGGCGGTAGTTCCATTAATAGACCGGATAGGACCAATTCAACCATCGGTATCATCATTGTCCCTATTGTCTTCATTGTCACTACTGTCACGCACATCGTCACTAAAAGAGTTGCAGTGTCGAAGGGAATCTTCAAGATTGGCCGCCTCTGTTATGGAATCTTCCACCCGGTATCTCTCCAACAGGTTGTGGACTATTGAAGGGGAAAGGGCAGTGGTATCAGAACCTCCCTCTCCAATGTTCTACACCCCGTGGAGGTTACAGCAAGCTGCTCGGATATTCAGAGGTTGTTTTCCGTTTTTTCCTATGTCGACCACATTCTCTACAGTTGATGCTCCCGATGTCTATATGATGCTCCCTTTAGAGGCAGTCAAGGGGTACCCCTAAGAGGGGCCGGGCACCCATGTCATTATGTTTTGGAACCAAGCTAGCGCTTCGGAATCTTCTAGCAACTACGAACTCAAGATTGAATCCGTCGCTGCGAGAATGTCCCGGTGCCTTCCAGTTCACTCGAACTTTGCAGTCCTCGTGATGGAGTGCTGACGTAATAATGGTTTCTATCCCTTCGGTGGTGCATGAATAGGCATAGGAGTCCTTACTCCAGGTGTACTCTAGCTTCTCCTCTTGGATAATCCACGACGTTGTTGCAGAACCCCTTGGCTCGAACTCACATCTAACGAGGTCACTCTTCTTGACATGGTTGTAATCGATCCCCCTCCAATACTTCATAGTAATCATACGGGAATGCTCCTTTCCCTTGGCATGGTTCCTACAAACAACAGTTAGTACCTCGTATGACACAAAACTGACTCATGCATATGCTAGTGTAAGAACGAAACACACAAGTGATAGAATCAACAATCGAGCTCCCCAAACCTTAAATGTCTAGCCTAGCTTCTTCATCATGCAACATACCAATGTAACTACTACATGCAATACATCACATCATGCTCTTACTAGACAACCAATATCCTCGATAACAAGGCTCAATTCATACCATAGTAGCGAAAAATCCTAGCATCATAAATCCTCATACTCAACAATTAAGCATTCTATCATCAAATCCACCAATCATTACACCAATAAACACAATCATAAGCATGAAAGCAAAGATAAAAACATATTGCATAACAAGATATATCATCTAGTAGCAAAATTCCCAAATCAACAATCCAAGCATAATTGAGCATGCAATTGATAGTAATTAACACTTCTAATCATACAAACAACATACCCATGCATCAAATAAGCATAATTGAAGCTCAAATTACAAAACCCCCAAATTCGAAAATTAGGGTTCTTAGGATGATACCTCAGATCTGAAAATCTAATGCATTAGGACGAAATCTGTTCGGATGAAAAGATAGATCATGTAATAGGCTTCGATTTAAGCTAAAGCACACTAAATTTGGTCAAGAAATGAAGAAGTTATGAGATTTTGAAGATGAAATTGTGATTTTTGGTTTTTGGGGAGGAGGAATGATGAAGATATGAAGAAAATGAGGTAAAGAGGAAGAATCCGCGTTTTTTAACTTCTAGGGCCGTGGGGCGATTCGCCCCTGGTGCGGGGCGAGTCGCCCCACACGGGGCGATTCGCCCCCCATGTGGGGCGGTTCGCCCCGTGCTCCCCGATGCGGGGAGACAGTTCCTTTCGTCAGAAAACGCGGTTTTAATCCCCAAAACCAATTTTCTCATAAAACCACTCGAAAAATCTCACTCAAACATAAGCATATACGACACAGACATGAACAAATTCGCATACGAGAAGCAAATAGTTCAAGAATGAATGCATGCAAAAAAGCAGTAAAGAAAGCGATAAAAATTCCGGGTAGCCTCCCGGATAGCGTCATTGTTTAAAATCTTTGACTCGACTCCTGTCTGCGCCTATCTCTTCTTTTTGCGGGTACTAGGCTTCCCCTTCATTGATCTCCTCTCCATGCCACGAACCTGTGAATAAGAAAGAACATAGGCTGCAAGACCACAATAGTGAGTAGTGAAAGAAATATCAGGCGGGTCAGTTATGGCTTGCAACACGTGTTGCTTGCCATCCACTTCAATAGTGCAAGTTCTTTGGTAGATGTCCATCACGGAGCGTAGTTTAGTCAAGAACGTTCGCCCTAAGAGTATGACATCCCCCGTTCCAGGTGCAGACGCCGGCATAACTACAAAATTTGTGTATACAGATGCTTCACCAATCTTGACCAACACATTTTTCACAACGCCTTCGGGTCTCATAAAGGATCCATCCGCCAGTTGCACAATATCCCTATGCTCAGATAGTTTTCCAAGGCTACTCTTTTCAAACACATTTAAAGGGAGTATGTTTGAGTAGGATCCCGTGTCTAGTATGGCACAGACATCTTCAAGCTCACCAATCCCTACCTTAACATCGAAACTTTTAGGGAGTGGCTCGGGATCCTCTTGCTCCTCCTCACTTTCGTCAGAACCAAGGTCCTTCTCTTCTTCCTTAGCCTGTAGAAGTTCTTCCTTCTCACAACACTCGCACTTAGCAAACTTCTTGATGGTGATTTCGTCAGGTAGATCACCAGCTAATGTAACGGAATTCGACTTCTCAGTGTTGCTAGGCAGCTTGCCTTGCTCCCTACTTGCTCCTCGGTCGATCAACTCTTGCATCTTTTGATGGGCAAGCCTAGTGCCCTCTTCCAACCTATCGAGCCTTGCCCTAGTCTTCTCGGAATCTTCTTCATAACGTTTGAGAAAACTTTGTGTGTGATCAACCATCTTTTTCAAAGTTCTCCATCAATTGAGCCGTCTTCGACTTCGGTGGCTCTTTCGGAACGGGGTTTTCGCAGTGGTCATTACCATGGTTTAGCCTACTACGGTCTTGGTTAGAGCCATAAGTTTGGTTAGCCGGTGCATATCCTTGATTGTTTCGGAATCCTCTTCTCCAAAATCGACCTCGAGGATTCCTACCGTCTTGTCCATAGCTAACTTCTTGAGTACCAAACTCCGTAGCAAAGGCTTCTTCTTCGCCTCCTCGAGCCCAGTTGCCATCATCATATGCAACCTCCGATCTGCACATATGAGCCCCATGCCCATAGTTCTTGCATATTCGGCATACTTCGTTCGAAACAGTTGTTCCTGTGGCGCTCTTGAGGACTTGCTTCAATTCGTTGGTAAAGCATTCGAATTGATCCCCATTCCCCCTATACATAGGGGCTTCTTGAGTCGGTGGAGCTTCAGGTCCACGTCTCCTAACCACTGCTCTTGGGTCCTTGAACTGCAAACCCTTAGCAAGCCTTTCGAAAACTGCCCAAACGGCTTCTGCGGTTTCCTCCCAAATATTGCCTCGGCATTGGAAATCCACCACTTGTTGGTTCTCGAAGGTTAGTCCATTGTAGAAGTGTTGGACTAGGTCGGAGAGTTCAAAACCATGGTGAGGGCACTTGTTCGTGAGATCTTGGAATCTCTCAAACGCGGTGTAGATGGTCTCATCATAGTCCTGCTTGAATCCAGTGATCTGCGCCTTTAGCGCGGTAGTCAAGGTGTGAGGGAAGTATTTCTCCATGAAAGCTGAAAAAACCTTGTCCCAAGTGTCCAACGAACCTGCTGGTAGAGAACTCAACCATGACTTGGCTCTGTCGCCAAGTCCCATAGCAAAAACCTTCATCCTCAACTCATCCGTTGTTATTTCAGCTCTGGATCGTGGGAGTTGGTTGACGAAATCATCGATATCGTGCAAGTACCCCATCACATCTTCCCTTGATAAGCCATAGAACCTCGGAAGTTGTTGGAATGCGTGGTTCTTGATTTCCAGATATCGGGTTGCAGACGAAAGAACAATCGCCGGTCCCCTCATACGATCCTTGGTGGGTCGAACCCATGCTTTCAGTGGTCTAGCTTCTGCCATTCTGTCGATTTCCTTGAAAAGACTGAGTAGAGATTCAGAGAAATCGGTATCCTCTATTTCCTCTAGTGCACTCCTTTGAAGTAGTCGCCTTCTTTGGTGGTAGACTCTGTCGATCTCAGCAATTGAATCAGCAAGTGGTGTTCCTGCAGATCGTGTATGCGGCATACACTATCTGTAACAGACTAGGAAAGCAGTATCAGAGAGAGTTAAAAAGGAAAACTAAAACTAATAGAATTAGGAATCGAAAGCTGAAAATATAAACAAATTAAACAAAAAAAAGGAGTATAGTCCCCGACAACGGCGCCAATTTGATGAACGCGCTGGTGTCGTGTTCCAACGCGAACGGATCAAATAAATTTGTTATTAAGCCAAAGGCAATCCACAACTACAACGAAAACCGTAGTGTAGCAGTAGAATGACTCGAGTGTCGTTCTCTCAGGACTATCTAGCTTTATCTATTTAACTAGAGAATATAAAACAACATACGTAATAGCAAAGGGGTTTCTAACAGATAATGGAGATTGGTGATAGTATGATCCTTCAAAGCATAACGGGTCGATAATCATGCATAAATTCCTCGGTCTTGCATGGAGATCATTGATCAATCTAATGTCCTGTTGCAATTATTAAGCACTACGAAGATAAAGGTACTGACAAGTCAATCACTATTGTCCTATTGTGTTCCGTAATTATTCAACACTACGAAGATAAACTCGCGTATAGGTCGACGAGTGTCCAATTGTGCATAATAATTAATACAACATACGAGAATTTAGGTTGAGCCTGATCATCGAAATAAAGCAATAACACGGAGTATAATGCGCGATATAGCCATTAGCATGATTATCTTCCCTTCGCTAAGAATTCACATACTACCACCAACGATAAGTTTAGCTACTCATAATAGGCATGCAATCAACAGAAATCATAGAAGAAAACATGTTGAAAGATATAAAAAATAAGTAGAATAAACTGTAAGATACAATGTTACCGAAGGTTGTCAATCTCCGAAGAATTGCGATCCTACAAGCTCCAATCTGCTATGAAAAAGTGTCCCCTAAGCTACGGACCCCCAGAACAGGCTCTGGGAAGTCCCTACCTAAAACTACAGAGAAAGGTGAGAAAGTAGGTCTAGAAAAGTATGAATTTCGAAGAAAATCTGAGCAACTATATATAGGCCCCGAAATACTGTGGGGCGGTTCGCCCCACGTCTGGGGCTGTTCGCCCCAGAGAAAATCTCGCGGAATTCCGCATTTTCGACGTGTTTTGGATTTCTTCCCCTTTTCGGACTCGGTTTCTGACTTCTAGTGGCCTTCTAACCTCCAGATTCGACCCCTAGACTCCAAATCCTATCCGGAAACCTTCAGATACTCCAAATAGGCTTCTGGAACACCAATTCCTTGTCAACTTCAATATAATTTCCCGGAAATCCTCGATTTTCAACCAAAACCTGTAAAATAAAATCTAAAGGGAAACGTGACACTATTCTAATAAAATGCACTAAAATATAGCTAAATTAACATGGAGGATAGCTGAAATAGGTGACAAAGACTCAAATGAAAGTGTAAAATACACATTCATCAACAAGCTCCCACTAACTTGATGATTACCTTAAGTCCTTGGGAATATTTTATAGAATAATTCAAACAACCAAATAATATATTCATAAAAATGTAATGCCAATTGTATTTAATAATGTATAAATAAATGAACATAAATAAATAACAATAATTGAATGTGATCGAGTACATATCGTCCCTATCGTCTCTAGGACATATATACTTTCAATCTCCCACTTGGCCTAGAGCCAATCACCTACGTGTCTAACACCTATGTTGTTGAAATGTCTAACATGTTTGTCAATGTTCAACACTTTGGTGAAACATTCTGCCACATTTTTCTCAATGGAAACTCGTTCTATAGATACTTCTCCTCTAGCTATCATCTCTCTAATTAGATGATACTTCCTATGTACATGCTTATTCTTGTTAGTGGATCTTGGTTCCTTTGCTTGTGCAACAGCGCCTTCGTTGTCGCAGTAGACCGTTATACGACTACTATTAGGAACTATCCCTAGTTCCTTTAGGAATTCTGAAATCCAGAAAGCCTCCTTTGAGGCTTCTGCAGCAGCAATGTACTCGGATTCGGTCGTAGAATCAGCCAAGGTGGATTGCTTTGAACTCTTCCAAGTGACGGCGCCACCATTGAGTGTAAACACATACCTAGTTTGTGATTTGTAGTCGTCTGGGTCCGATTGGAAACCCGCATTGACATAACCACTCATTCGCAACTCTTGTTGTCCACCATATACCAGAAAGGAATCTTTAGTTCTTCTAAGATACTTAAGAATTTCTTTCACAGCTGTCCAGTGTTTCATACCTGGATTCTGTTGGTATCGACAAGTACAACTAAGTGCATAGGCCACATCTGGCCTTGTACAATTCATGCCATACATGATAGATCCAATAGCTGATGCATATGGGATTCTTTTCATGTGTTCGATCTCCTCATCCGTAGAAGGACTATCCTCCGTAGTGAGAGCGACGCCATGTCTAGCTGGTAAGAAACCTTTATTGGATCCATCCATATTAAATCGTTTCACTATCTTGTCGACATATGTGGATTGTGACAACCCTAACAATCTTCGGGATCAATCCCTATGAATTTTGATTCCAAGAATGTAACAGGCTTCACCTAAGTCTTTCATCGAGAAAGTCTTAGATAACCACTCCTTTGTGGATCGTAACATTTGGACATTGTTTCCCATGATTAATATGTCATCAACATATATAACCATGAAAATAATTCCAGCATCGCTGTGTTTAACATAAACGCATGTATCTTCCGCACATCTGATGTAGTCAAACGATTTGACTGCTTCATCAAAGCGAATATTCCAACTCCTTGAGGCTTGCTTTAGTCCATAAATGGATCTCTTTAGCTTGCAAACTAATTTGGGATTTGACTTAGATGTAAAACCTTCAGGTTGTATCATATACACCTCTTCCTCGAGATTTCCGTTAAGGAAAGCAGTTTTCACATCCATTTGCCAAATCTCATAATCATAGTATGCTGCTATAGCAAGTAAAATTCGAATAGACTTAAGCTTGGCTACTAATGAAAAAGTTTCGTCATAATCGATACCATATCGTTGACTATAACCTTTCGCCATCAGCCTAGCCTTGTATGTCTGTATGTTGCCATCAACATCTGTTTTCCTCTTGCAAACCCATTTGCAACCGATAGGTCTAACCCCTTCTGGTGCATCAACCAAGTCCTATACTTGATTTTCATACATTGAGTCTATTTCGGATTTCATGGCTTCCTGCCACCTTCTTGAATCAATGTCCAACATTGCTTCTTTGTAAGTCTTAGGGTCATCTTTGTGAGATAAGTCAAGCTCAAACTTGTCATCCTCCAAGAGTAAACTTATTGTTGGTCCCTTTAAACAACAAGAAAAGACTAGAGGGGGGGGGGGTGAATAGTCTTTTCAAACTTTCGTCGTTTAAAAACTTTCTCAGCAAGGACTTATTACTTTTCAGTAATGAGTTTGCTGATACTTAACTTTCTCAGCAAGTGCAAGTTACTTTTCAGTAGCGAGTTTTGCTGATACTTAAAATCAGAGAGCGGAAATCTTTGATACAATAAGTGCTTTGTCAGTAAGTGATAGTTTCAGCAAGTGAACAGAGTGACTGTGTACAGAAAGATATGCTTTGCTGAAAACTAAATACAGTAAGTAAATCACACAAACACTTTTATAGTGGTATCTGAGAGTGGCGTAATCTCTGAACTAATCCACTTTGTCCTTTCTAGGACTGAATCCACTAAGATAAGTTTGAGGTTCCTTACAACACCTATCTAGAGCGATTCAAACAGAAACCAAAGCACACTTGCTTCGTTTCCAACCTAACTAGAGAACGAAACCTTGTCCTCCACCAAACTTGGGACTTTTAATCAGCAACTCTATGCTCAATTAAGTTCCCCCTGAATTTCACGTCTGAAAGTGTGTATTTTCAGTTAGAGAGGTTTGGGAAGAGATAACTTGATTATAACTTATTCAGCTACAACAAGAAATCTAAGAAACAAAACTTTGAATACTTTGTAGTAAACAAGTTTGATTGTTTCTGGTGTCAAGACTTGTTCTTGTTCGAAAGAAAGAACACTTAACTAATTTCTTAGCCGTGTATGTTCTACTTCTTCACAAGTAGCTTTTTCAAGCTTTAAGTCTTGGAACGGATCAATGGCAGTAAAGAGTGTTTGAAGGGTATATGAGTTTAAGCAAAAGTGAGAGTTTGATCACGTTGTTGACACACTTCAACTCTTTGGCGGATGACCTCTATTTATAGTGAATCAAGGGAGCCGTTTGAATTTCAAATTCTAAGGCTTTGTTCCTTAAGATGTCACTATCTTGCTTTTGTACTTTCAGCAGCGTTCTTTATTTGTCTTCTAGTCTTCATGTCCTTCGCGTGCATGCTTTGCATTTAATGTTCATTTGAATGAGATTCAAACATGAACGTTGGAGCGCAAATGCAAGTACTATCAGCAAGGAGGTCACATATGTTTTTCAGCAAGTGGTCAGTCTCAGTTTCAGCAAGCACAACCTACTCTGTCGTTTAGATTTTCACTTATGCAAGCTGTTGCTGAAGTTTCCACTTTCTGAGCAACATGTGCCTTTGTAGATACCAGTCTTCAGAAATCTTCTAGTCTTCAGTCTTCGAATTCTTCAAGTTTCTGAGCGGTTCTAAATGCTTCAATAGTTTTTTTGTGTAAACAAAGTACATCATCAGCAAATGCTTCAATAGGTTGTTTTTCTTTTCAGAAAACAAGATACATCATAAGCGGTAAAACAAACCTATCTAGCACCTACTCTAAGTCTTCAGCAAACGTTCCTCTTTTACAATGTCCTCTAAAATTCTAAATTCCTATGGACCTTAAGAGTACTAGTTACTGGAATGTCCTTAATTTAGCATGGTTAATTGCTCATCAAAATTACAAGTTTCCTAACAAATTTCTCCCTTTTTGATGTTAGCAATCCATGACTAAATTAATTGTTACCCTTTTAGAGGTTTCTGATGTTGAATAAATCAGTTGATTATTGCAAGCATACTTGAATAATAAACAGTAAGCATAAGTTGATTGCATAATAAAAAACCAATAAGATTCAAAAGCTTTATTGCTGATAGTTATCTTTCAGTAAGTTTACAAGAAAGTTCAGAGATAACTACACAAAATCAGCAAATAAAACTAAACAAAGCTTTTACAAGGGACTTAAGCTCTTTCAGCAGAAGATTTTCTTAGAATCTCCCTTACACTCTTCTCAGCAAGTGCAGAAAATTCAACACAGTCCTTTTCGTTATCTTCAAGTAGCTTACGGACTTCGAGCTGAATGATCCTTGCGTTCTTGCAGGCGGTATAATGATGTTTTTCAACATTCATTTCTTTGTAGTGCAACACCCACAAGTGCATGCCCCAATTGCTGGCATGGAGAAGTTGTGTATCTGAAATGTCCTTGTTAGCATGAATCTTCCTTAACCAGAGAAGATCTTCTTCTTGATCCTTAGTAGTGAGGTAGAAATACTCATAAGGAATCAATCCATATTTCTTCTTTGACTTCTTGGTTATAGGGTCAGAGTAATAGGCAACATCAATTGGTTTAATCAGTTCACGTTCTTGTTTTACTTTCTTGCCAATTGAAGTTCTTCTTACCAAGACTTCCAGATTCAGCCATCTCCCAGCTATGTTTCTTGGGAAGGGAGGAGGATCCCTTTCTTTTATTTTCACCTTCAATTCAATCCAAATGTACATTTGATTCAGTACAGCTGTTGGAAAGAAATCATTTACCAATAAGTCTTCTAGCTTTAAGATCCAGCAACCATGAACATTTCTGATCACATTTTGAGTAGTTTCCTCATTGCTGGTCTTTGTGTATTCAATGCCGGAGCCAATGGCAATGCTGGCTAGCCTCTTTTCTTCCTGTCTTTGCCTTCTTCTTCTTGACTTTGCATTTTCTTGATCTTTTGCTGAAGATCTTGAGTCAGAAGAGAAATGTTTTGAATGGCCAGACGGAGTTAGGGTTGTAATTGGTCTAGCTCTTATAGCTTGAGCTATAGTCTGATTGTCATCATCATCATCATCATCTTCATTCAGATCTTGATGACTTTCAGTGTGACAGTATTCATGAGTTTCAGCAGAAGTTTTTCTCTTTTTCGGATTTGCTGAATTCAACACAGAATCTGCTTCAACTTGTCTTTTAGAACTTTGCTCTCTTTCAGCAAGAGGTTCTATTGTCAGTGGCGCTTCAGCAGGGGTTTTCTTTCTTGAAGATTTCTTTTGCTTATCTTCCCCCTTAGACATGGATGGCATCATTGGAGTAATGAGCAGAGAAAAGAACTCATTGCAGTTTTCAACAAGAGTACTTAGGCTATTGTACTTCATGATAATTGCTTGCTAATCAGAGGTCAGATTTGACAATTCTTGATTGATACTCACCAAGTTCTCCTCATGTCTGCGCTCTTTTTCAACTTTGTCTTCAATGAAAGTCTGAGCCTTTTTCAATGCAGACTTTGCTAGTATGAGGTCTTGACTGACATCTTCTTCATAGATTTTGTGGTGTAGACTTATGTCTTTCTGAGCTATGGTAAGAGAAGTAGTGCGTTTCAGCACAGTAGCCAGTATTTTGCCGATGTCAAGCGGACTCTCAGCAAGCAGTGCATCATCTTCTACTTTGCAGGCTGTGTGGACTTCCATCAGTGCCAAAATTCTTGGAGTAAAATCCTCCACATGTGGAAACGGCACTAAAGTCGGGGTCAAGGAATGAACTTTAAGCTCAGTGGCGAATTGATCATCTCTAGTTAGCAAATGGCTTCTTATATCATCTCCTACATCATGTTCATCATCAGGAGGAGGAATTGTGACCACAGTGGGTTCACCTTTCTTTGTTTGATCTTCTTCATTTGCTGAGAGATCTTCTTCGTCATCAGATTCATCAAGGCCAGCAACCTTGGTTTCTAAATCTGTAGCTTCATTCCCTTTTGGTTGAGTGGTTGCTGATGGCAACGCTTCAGACTCAACAACTGGAGTTTCACCAGTAGTGACTTTTAATTGAGTAGTTGCTGAGGGCAACGTTTGAGACTCAATAACTGGAGTTTCACCAGTAGTAAGTGGAAGGGAGGAGACTTCCTGAGGCTTCACTCCTGAAGATTGAGCAATGTCTAGATTCTGCGTATGCCTTGCATGAATTTGTAGACTGTTTTGAAGTGGTCTTTGATAATCTTCATCCAATTCTTCATCATCAAGGTTTGGATCAGTGACCTTGGCATTGAGTAAAGATAACTCGGCATCAGAAAGCTTGCTTTTGCCTAGTTTCAAAGCAGCGCGCTTTCTGGCGTACTCTTCTTCAGTGTCAGCGCCTTGTACAGGTGTTGGAGTACTTGTCTCAGCAGGAGCAGGATTGGATTCTTGTTGCTGACTTGGTGTTTGATCAGCTTGCTGATTGTCATGATGTTCAGTCTCAGCAACTGTCAGTTTAAGTCCACCAGCATCAGGACTAGGACCTTGATTATCATCATCGTCATCCTTTTTGTCCTTAGAATCTTTTCCTTCATCATCACTTGGATCTTTAGGAATGTTCTCATCCTCTTCTTCTTCATCATCGTCCGTCAGTATAACCAACTCAAGATGTTTGTATAAAGCAACACTCGTAACTTCCTCTTCTTCATTGATTTTGTGGGGATCAGCCACCACGGGTACAAAGGAACCCTTGAGCATCACAGCTTGTTCAGCTGGAGAGGCACTCTTGAAATTGGCTTTCATATTCTCTCTAATTAGACCAATCAGATTTGAACTCATAAGCTGAGAATATGTCAACTCTTCTGGAAGTATTGAGTGTACAAACGTCTCGAGTTTCAGCAGAGAAAGTCTCTTTTTCTCGTTGGACAGATGAAGGTGAAGGTCAGAAAAGTCCATCCTTCTGTACCTTTGCCAGTTGCTGACAGACTTAGCAACTCTGGTCAAGGTAGTTTTCTTGAAGTCTGAGTAAAGTTCTTCTGAACTTACTTTCGGATCTTCAGTGATGTGAACCACTTCAGTGGTCTCCTTTTGAGCCTGAAAAAGAATAAAATTAAGTTCATGAAAGTTTTGGATAATAGTTTTAGAGTCCAAAGCTGGAACATGATTTACCTGCTGAGATTCATCAAGCTCATATAGCACACTTGTTTGTGCTGGTACTATTTCCATTGCTTCAAGAGCTTGAGAAGCATCCTTGAATTGTTCATCCTGAAATAATTTGAAGTTAGATACAAGTGATGATGCACGAATTTGTCAGATTCGATTAATCAAATAAATTTGTTATTTAGCCAAAGGCAATTCACAACTACAACGAAAACCGTAGTGTAGCAGTAGAATAACCTCGACTGTCGATCTCTAAGGACTATAACTAGCTTTATCTAATCTAATTTAGAATATAAAACAGCAGACGATTTAGCAAAGGTTTTTCTTAACAAATAATGGAGATTGGTGATAGTATGGTCCTTCAAAGCATAACGGGTTAATAATCATGCATAAATTCCTCGGGTTTGCATGGAGATCTTTGATCAATGAATTGTCCAGTTGTAATTATCAAACACTACGAAGATATAGATTTAGATAGGTCAAAGACCAATGAATTGTCCAATTGTGTGCAATAATTAATCAACCATCGAAGATAGAGATTTAGATAGATCAAAGAAATAAAGCAATAACACGGAGTATAATGCGCGATATAGCCATTAGCATAATTATCAACCCTTCGCTAAGAATTCACATACTATCACAAACGAGAAGTTTAGCTACTCATAGTTGTCATGCAATCAACAGAAATCATAGAAGAAAACATGTTGAAAGATATATAAAAATAAGTAGAAAAACTGTAAGATACAATGTTACCGAAGATTTTCAGTCTCCGAAGAATCGCGATCTTACAAGCTCCAAACTGCTATGAAAAAGTATCTCCTAAGCTATGAACCCCCAGAACAGGCTCTGGGAAGTTCCAACCTAAAACTACAGAGAAAGTTGAGAGAAAAGGTCTGGAAAAGTATGAAAATCGAAGAAACAATGAGCAACTATATATAGGCTATGAATTTGTGTGGGGCGAAGGGCCCCACACACCGGGCGAGTCGCCTGGTGTGGGGCGATTCGCCCCACATCCCGGGCGATTCGTCCGGGAGTAAATCTCGGGAATTTACGCGTTTTCGACGCGTTTTTGGATTTCTTCCCCTTTTCGGACTCGGTTTCTGACTTCTAGTGGCCTTCTAACCTCCAGATTCGACCCCTAGACTTCAAATCCTATCCGGAAACCTTCAGATACTCCAATTAGGCTTCTAGAACACCAATTCCTTGTCTACTTCAATATATTTGCCCGAAAATCCTCGTTTTCCAACCAAAACCTGTAAAATAAAGACTAAAGGGAAACGTGACACTATTCTAATAAAATGCACTAAAATATAGCTAAATTAACATAGAGGATAGCTAAAATAGGTGAAAAATACTCAAATGAAAGTGTAAAATACACATTCATCAAACTCCCCAAACCGAACCTTTGCTTGTCCTCAAGCAACTAAGCTAACTCTAATGTAAAAAACAATGCAACACATAAAATGGAGTCTCATGCCAAATAAAATGAACTAATCTACTGAATCTATCAAAAAACATATGAACAAGAACCATATAAATCAAAACATGAATATAGGTTGAAGAATGCCTCGATTGACTCATACACATCCACATAAGCACTTATGTTAAGACAAGATAGTGTCTCGTAACATTCTCTACCTGGACCTAGTCAGTGACGACGTAATGAAACATGTTAAGATACGAATGGTTGTCCCGTGCGTATGAAACTGAGGACTTACTGCTGTTCACCAAGTTAAGACTTTTTCTCAAAGAGGTC
Organism: Plantago ovata; assembly: GCA_028274465.1. Lineage (NCBI taxonomy): Eukaryota > Viridiplantae > Streptophyta > Magnoliopsida > Lamiales > Plantaginaceae > Plantago > Plantago ovata. The sequence goes on from CM051458.1 coordinate 35,925,818, forward strand.
GAACCAGTACTGGCTCTCATCAAACGAAGGAGGGTTCCCTATAAAAGATAACACTCCCCTATTCTACCCATCTCTCAAGCAAAGCCTTAAGCTATTCACCACTTCCTGAATGGCAGGACGAGGGTGGTCTAGAACAGATGACACTCAAAAACAAAAGACAAAAAATAGAAAATTACAACACGATTACGAACATTACAAGAATTGGAAAATGAGACACAACACTTTGCTAAACTGCTATTTGGCTTTCTTTTTTTGGACCCTTCTTTGCCTTTTTGGGGTCTTTTTTTCTTTTTTTTTCTTTCCAGTTTCTTTTTCCTTTTTTTTCTTTTTCCTGGAATTTTTTCTTTCTTTTTTTTCGATTTTTTTTAGCCAGCAGTAGCACAACGAAAAAGAAACAAAATGACTCACAAACGACTTCCCCAAACCTATTCGAAAGAATAGGTTGGAGTAAACGATAAACTCACAATACGGAAATGAAAAACGAAAAACAAGTCTAATGATGGTGCAACCCCCTCCCCAAACCTATTCGGAAGAATAGGTTATAAACAAAGGATCACACAACCTCACACTACGTCCTTCCTAGGCATTTAGCAATCTCAAAGCATGGTGAAGACTTGTTGCCTCTTAGGTACATAATTACTCGGGAAAACAACCATAAGACGCTAACATGCATCATCCTATTATAAAGGCCTTCGTGAACCGCAGTAGAGAAAACACCACTAAGTGATGTCGAGACTACCAAGCTTAACTAAGTGCAATACATAAATGTGACAAGACAAGCGAGAAAAACCTCAAACAAATTCATAGAGATGAAGCATATGATTAATGGCATAGTTAGTTAATCTACCCAATAAAAAAGTTCGAAAAATTCGGCAATAAACTCCATATAAAACATGCAAGACTATCCTAGGATGAATGTAGTGAATGCAACCTAAAAAACTAAGAAAGCGGTAAACGTGCAAATGCAAATGCAACCAAAGAACAAGATACTAATCAACACAAAGCCAAACAATACTTAACATCGCGGTTCACATCCCATCCCCCTTATGTTACCGAACGGTTTGACCTCGGTTGGCTGAGAGTGGACATGTGAAAAGACTAATCATCGGGATTGTAATCCCCATAAAAGTCCCTCCACATGTCAGACAGGAGATCATTGGACCGTTGTAGAGCCTCCTGTTGCTGCTGGATGAGCTGTTGCTGCTCCCACCTTTGTTGCCTATCCTCTCGGCGATGCTCCTCGAATGTCTCCCAATCGTGGTTGCGCTGGGCAATGTGCCCGTCGAGGTCCTGTCGCAGTCCTTGGACGGAAGTGGTCAAGGCTGCAGTACGAGCATCGGCTCTATCGAAACGATTGTCGAGGTAGGCCCGGAATTCAGAGAAGTCAAATCCTCTAGACCCCTGTGGTGCTCGAGGCGGTGCATGCGGTGCTCTATGGACAAATGGAATATCCGGGATAGGGGCTTGGCCATCATCAGCCTCCATAGCATCCTCATAATCATTCTCGTTATCCGAATCGCTCGGTTGGAAGGGTGCTTCCACATCAGCAGCGGCAGCCGTGGGGTTCTTCATCTGATACCTAGCAAGATGTACTTCAATAGTCGAGGGTGAAAGGGCAGCGACCTCGCAATCCCACTCGTCAATGTCCTCGACCCCATGGTATTTGCAGTAGGCAGTGATGATGCTCGGAAAGATGAAGGGCTTCTTCATCTTTTCCCAGTGGCGCTCATACTCTTCATACATGATGTGCCCGATGTCGATCCGATGTCTGTCTATCAAGCAGTAGAGGAGCTCGGCGTAATTTGGCTGTATCCAAGTGTCATTCTTCCTAGGCATCAAGTTGAAGATGCAGAATTTCATCATCACCTTAGCCTCAATGCTAAGGTCGCTCTGACGGATCCGTGCAGGTTCTGCTCCGATTTCTGGATATCTGTACTCCCTGTTGCAGATCACGTCCGTAATATGTCTTCCTATCCCCCTAGAGGCCCTCGAATATAGGTAGGCATGGTTGCTCCCTGTGAACTCCTGTTGCCCAAAATGGATGAATGAAGAAATTGACTCTGGTGTCCATGGTATTATCAGGCCTCGAACTAGTACCTCATTCTTCTCCTCGTGATCAGTGAATCCAGTGTAGAAGTCTTGGAGGAGGCTCACTTCGTACCCCTTGAACCTGTTGGAACTATACCAAACCCAATTCCTTCTTGATGCCAATCAGGAGAGCGTCCTATACCCCGCCATTCCAGCTACTGCCTCCTGAATATCAATCCTCCTGTCTGGAATGATCGATCTTCCCCCTTCGGCTAGCTCCGCTTCGAGCCTTTGTCGGACATCTATCGCAGCTAAAGACAACTCGTACATGTTGTGAGAAGGTTGGGAGCTTGATGCTACTCCCTTTCCCTTCTTGCTCGAGCCAGCTCTCCTCGATCCTCTTGGAGCCATGATTCCTACAAACAGCAATTAGTATCTTGTATGACGCAAAACAGACTTATGCATATGTAAATGTACGAGCGAACAAACGAGTAATATCTACAACAATCCAACTCCTCAAAAACCCAATGTCTAGTCTAGCTACTTCATCATGCAACATATCAATGTAACTACTACAATCACATATCACATTATGCTCTTGCTAGACAACAAATGCCTTGAATCACAAGGCTCAATTCATACCATAGTAACAAAAAATCTAACAACATAAATCCTCAACTCCATCAATCATGCATTCTACCATTACATCCATCATTATCATATCAACAAACACATGTTTAAACATGGAATGAAAGTAAAAGATACATTTCCTAACAAGATATATCATCTAATAACAAAAAATCTCAAACCAACAAACCAAGCCTAATTGAACATGCAATTGATAATGAATAACGTTTCTAATCACATAAATCATCAACCCATACATCATACAAGCTTAATTGAAGCATAAAACAAAAAACTCCCAAATTTGAAAAATTAGGGTTCATGTGAGATTACCTCAAATCCGAAGATTGAATGAACTAGGAAGAGATTTGTTCGGATGAAAAGAAAGAGCACGTAACGGGCTTCGATTGAAGCTAAAGAACACACAATTTGATGGAAATATGAAGAAGTTATGAAGGTTTGAAAATATTTTGAAAATGGGGAAATTTTTTGGAGTTAGATGAAGAAGATGGAGGAAAATGGAAGAAATGGGGGGCAACCCCCGTTTTCTATTCTGCAGGGGGCGCGGGGCGAGTCGCCCCGTATGTAGGGCAAATTGCGGGCACGGGGCGACTCGTCCCAGGCGTGGGGCGACTCGCCCCGCGTGTCCGGAGCGCGCGCCGGGCTCTGGACTCGTGGGGCGATTCGCCCCCACCTCCTGAGGCGGGGAGACGAACTTTTCGAAAAAATACGGTTTTTAAGTCCCCGAAAACCATTTTTCTCATAAAACCACTCGAAAAATCTCACTCAAACATAACATAAGCACATACGGCACAGAGACGAACAAATTCACATATGAAAAGCAAATTGTTCAAGTATGAATGCATGCAATAAAGCGGTAAAGAAAGCGATAAAAATTCCGGGTTGCCTCCCGGTTAGCGCCATTGTTTAAAGTCTTTGACTCGACTCCTGTGTGCGCCTAGCTCTTCTTCTTGAGTGTACTAGACTTCCCCTTCATGGATCTCCTCCTCATGCCACGAACCTGTGAATAAGAATGAACATAGGTAGCAAGACCACAGTAGTGAGTAGTGTGAGAAGTATCAGGTGGATCAGATATGGCTCGCAACACATGTCGCTTGCCGTCCACTTCAATAGTGCAAGTCCTTCGGTAGATGTCCATCACGGAGCGTAGCTTAGTCAAGAACGTTCTCCCCAAGAGAATGACATCCCCCGTCCCAGGTGTAGACGCCGGCATAACTACAAAATTGTTGTATACAGAAGTTTCACCAATCTTGACCAAGACATTCTTCACAACGCCTTCGGGTCTCACAAAGGATCCATCCGCCAGTTGCACAATAGCCTTATGCTCAGATAGTTTTCCAAGGCTACTCTTCTCGAACATATTCAAAGGGAGCACATTAGAGTAGGATCCCGTGTCTAGTGTGGCACGGACATCTTCAAGCTCACCAATCCCGACCTTAATATCGAAACTTTGAGGGAGTGGCTCGGGATCCTCTTGCTCCTCTTCACTCTCGTTAGAATCAAGGTCCTTCTCTTCTTCCTTAGAATGTGGAGGTTTTTCCTTCTTGCAACACTCGCACTTAGCAACCTTCTTGATGGTGATTTCGACAGGCAGATCACCAACCAAGGTAATGGACATCGACTTCTCAGTGTTGCTAGGCAGCTTGCCTTGTTCCCTACTTTCTCCTCGGTCGATCAACTCTTGCATCTTTTGTTGGGCAAGCCTAGTGCTCTCTTCCAACCTATCAAGCCTTGCCCTAGTCTTCTCAGAATCTTCTTCATAACGTTTGAGAAAACTTTGGGTGTGATCAACCATCTTTTGCAAGTTCTCCATCAGTTGAGCCGACTTCGACTTCGGTGGCTCTTTCGGAGCGGGGTTTTCGCAGTGATCATTACCATAGTTAAGCCTACTACGGTCTTGGTTAGGGCCATAAGTTTGGCTAGCCGGTGCATATCCTTGATTGTTTCGGAACCCTCTTCTCCAAAATCCACCTCGAGGATTCCTACCATCTTGTCCGTAGCTAGCTTCTTGAGTACCAAACTCCGTAGCAAAGGCTTCCTCTTCGCCTCCTTGAACCCAGTTGCCATCATCATACGCAAGCTCCAATCTACACATATGAGCTCCATGCCCATAGTTCTTGCATATCGACAAACTTCGTTCGAAACAGTTGTTCCAGTGGCGCTTTTGAGGACTTGCTTCAATTCGTTGGTAAAGCACTCGAATTGATCCCCATTCCCCCTATACATAGGGGCTTCTTGAGTCGGTGGAGCTTCAGGTCCACGTCTCCTAACCATCGCTCTTGGGTCCTCGAACTGCGAACCCTTAGCAAGCCTTTTGAAAACTGCCCAGACGGCTTCTGCGGTTTCCTCCCAAATATTGCGTCGGCATTGGAAATCCACCACTTGTTGGTTCTCGAAGGTTAGTCCATTGTAGAAGTGTTGGACTAGGTCAGAAAGCTCAAAACCATGGTGAGGGCACTTGTTCGTGAGATCTTGGAACCTCTCAAACGCGGTGTAGATGGTCTCATCATAGTCCTGTTTGAATCCAGTGATTTGCGCCTTTAGCGCGGTAGTCAAGGTGTGAGGGAAGTATTTTTCCATGAAAGCTGAAAAAACTTTCTCCCAAGTGTCCAGCGAGCCTGCTGGTAGAGAACTCAACCATGACTTGGCTCTGTCGCCAAGCCCCATAGCAAAAACCTTCATCCGTAACTCATCCGTTGTTATTTCAGCTCCAGGTCGTGGGAGTTGGTTGACGAAATCATCGATATTGTGCAAGTACCCCATCACATCTTCCCTTGCTAACCCATAGAACCTCGGAAGTTGTTGGAATGCGTGGTTCTTGATTTCCAGATCTCGTGTTGCAGACGAAAGAACAATCGCCGGTCCTCTCATACGATCCTTGGAGGGTTGAACCCATGCTTTCAGTGGTCTAGCTTCTGCCATTCCGTCGATTTCCTTGAAAAGACTGTGTAGAGATTTAGAGAAATCGGTATCCTCTATTTCCTCTAGTTCACGCCTTTGAAGTAGTCGCCTTCTTTGGTGGTAGACTCTGTCGATCTCAGCAATTGAATCATCAAGCGGTGTTCCTCTAGATCGTGTATGTGGCATACACTATCTGTAACAGACTAGGAAAGCAGTATCAGATAGAGATTAAAAAGGAAAACTAAAACTACTAGAACTAGGAATTGAATGTTGAAAATATAAACAAATTAAACAGAAAAAAGGAGTATAGTCCCCGGCAACGGCGCCAATTTGATGATGCCCGGAATTGTCGGTTTCGATCAATCAAATAAATTTGTTATTTAGCCAAAGACAATTCACAACTACAACGAAAACCGTAGTGTAGCAGTAGAATAACCTCGACTCTCGATCTCTAAGGACTATAACTAGCTTTATCTAATCTAATTTAGAATATAAAATAGCAGACGATTTAGCAAAAGTTTTTCTTAACAGATAATGGAGATTGGTGATAGTATGGTCCTTCAAAGCATAACGGGTTAATAATCATGCATAAATTCCTCGGGTTTGCATGGAGATCTTTGATCAATGAATTGTCCAGTTGTAATTATCAAACACTACGAAGATATAGATTTAGATAGGTCAAAGACTAATGAATTGTCAAATTGTGTGCAATAATTAATCAACCATACGAAGATAGAGATTTAGATAGATCAAAGAAATAAAGCAATAACACGGAGTATAATGCGCGATATAGCCATTAGCATAATTATCAACCCTTCGCTAAGAATTCACATACTATCACCAACGAGAAGTTTAGCTACTCATAGTTGTCATGCAATCAACAGAAATCATAGAAGAAAACATGTTGAAAGATATATAAAAATAAGTAGAAAAACTGTAAGATACAATGTTACCGAAGGTTGTCAGTCTCCGAAGAATCGCGATCTTACAAGCTCCAAACTGCTATGAAAAATTATCTCCTAAGCTATGAACCCCCAGAACAGGCTCTGGGAAGTTCCTACCTAAAACTACAGAGAAAGGTGAGAGAAAAGGTCTGGAAAAGTATGAAAATCGGAGAAAAACTGAGCAACTATATATAGGCTACGAATTTGTGTGGGGCGAAGGGCCCCACACACCGGGCGAGTCGCCTGGTGTGGGGCGATTCACCCCACATCCCGGGCGATTCGCCCGGGAGTAAATCTCGGGAATTTACGCATTTTCGACGCGTTTTTGGATTTCTTCCCCTTTTCGGACTCGGTTTCTGACTTCTAGTGGCCTTCTAACCTCCAGATTCGAACCCTAGACTTCAAATCCTATCCGGAAACCTTCAGATACTCGAATTAGGCTTCTAGAACACCAATTCCTTGTCTACTTCAATATATTTGCCCGGAAATCCTCGTTTTCCAACCAAAACCTGTAAAATAAAGACTAAAGGGAAACGTGACACTATTCTAATAAAATGCACTAAAATATAGCTAAATTAACATAGAGGATAGCTAAAATAGGTGAAAAAGACTCAAATGAAAGTGTAAAATACACATTCATCAACAAGCACTAAGTTTTCAAACTTAGTTGAATTACCAAAAACTTTATCTACCTGCTGAGCAGGAGGTGTTGATTCTGGTGCAGAGGCTTCAGCAACCTTCTGACTTGTATCTTGAGATGTCTGTAAAAAAATCATTATATTAGCAAAAGAATGAGTTTCAGATAGTGAAGTTTTGCTTATGGTTGAGTTAACTACCTGCTGAAGAAGGACAGGTTGTGACTTAGTCCTTTCAGCAATGACAGCTTCTTCAGTATCTGGGACTTTTTATTCAGCAGACTTCTTTTCTTGCTCTGTTTGAGAAAGCTGTGCGGGTTCAGCAATCTCCCTTGTCTCTGAAATGACAAGTTAAGCAGAGACATCTTGACCCTTGAGTTCACTGCTTGTCATAAAAACATCTACCGATTTGTTGGAAGTGTCTTCAATCTCCAAATCCATTTGCTGACTCAGTTCTGTCAGCACAAGCTGAACTTTCTCAATGGATGTTTTCGGTGAACTAGGTCCAGTATTCTCAGCATCATGGGATGCGTCGTCGAATAGTGTCTCTTGTGGTGTTTCAACAATCTCTGGGACTTGAACCATTGCAGTCTCAGCAACTGGTTCTTCAGCAACTTGATGAGTTGCTTGTTCAGCAACCATCTTTTCAGCATTAGCAGCATCAGCAAGTGTCGCGGTTCTTATATCAGCAGCAATATCAATTGCTGGTTCCAGAGTCTGATCATCTAGATTATCTACAATGTAGATATCTGGGATTGAGGCAGGAATTTCGTTTCCACTGCCTTGTGGTCTCATCTCAGCAGATGTATCAACATTGAGTTGATTGTTGAAGGCTTCCGCAAACGCTTCAACATTGCTGAAGTAGGTTTCATTAACCACTTCATCAACATCTACTGGAACTTGTGTTTCAGCAACTGCGGGAGAATCATCCGAAAGATCATGGACAATTGGTACTGACTTGCGAGCCAGTGTTTTCTTTCTTGGGTTACTTGTACTTTTTCTCTTAGGGACAGGGTTAGCTGATGACGCTGCAGTCTGAGTGTCATCATCAGCTTTCCTCTTTTTTTTCTTGGATTTCTCCAGTTGCTTTTCAGCAGCAGAGTCAGCAGTTGCATTTTCAGCAACGACTGTTGTACACTTACCTTGTTGATCACCATCTACAACAGTTTCATCAACAACTTTTGCAGCTGTTGGAACATTTTCCTGCTGAGTAGTGGCGACAACATCTGCAGCTGTTGTATACCTTTCTTGCTGACTTGTGCTGACAACATTTGCAGCTGTTGTCTTCTTTGATTTCTTATCAGCAAGCTTAGGTGCATTTTGCTTGTAGAAGGCTCTTCCCACATTGCATACTGATTTCTTAATCGGCAATGGGTTTCTCAGCTGAATCCTAAAGTGTTCAAGGATATAGCATATTTTTAGTCCATACATGACTGGGAAGGTAGGTGAGACCTTGTTGTCTTCAACCTTAACCTTGAATTTGGTAACACAATCAACAAGTCTGTTGAAAATGTACTTAGCCCAGTTGAGCTCAGTTTTGTTCTCATATATATGCATCAGCAGCGGACACCTTCTCAAGCCTACTTGGCCTATTCCTCCGACTTGGGAGTCTAAGACTTTGATTAGTAGCAGAGCTACTAGACCAAGTGAATGACAGAGATGCTTCCTTTTAACGTGCTTTGTCCAAGTCACGGGAGCAATCTCTCCTTTCTTCATTTTCTCATTTCTGACATCACTGTAGAAGGCTTCGATTTCTTCGTCAGTGGCAGTGATGTCATCTTCAGATCGAGTGGTCGGAATCTGAAAGATGTCGCTAAATCAGTCCATTTTAGGACGATTTGCACACCTTGAACTGCGGTGGAAATCACTTTTTCAGTGACTCCCTTACCATCAGTTAGAGTCTGGATTTCTGCATTATTGTAGAATTCCATTGTATCTAACATACTCACTTTCTTAGGGCGAGCTGTTATAAAGAGAGTGAGGCCTTGCTGTTTTATCAAGTCAAGCGCCTCCTCATTATCACCGTCAAGTTCTTGTTCATAGAAGTATCGGATATACTTCTCTTTGGCAAATCTGCCCCATTGCATCATCATCTCACACTTTGCAGTGTCTAGATATGCAGGCGGCATGGGTTTTTCGGTTATTCTATCATTTTTCAATACAATTTTCACTGTGTTGGTCACCGGAGTTATCACCGGAGCAGTGCTTTTTCCAACACTGTCAACCTTAGATGATTTTGATATCTTAGAGGACTGTCTCTTTGGTGTCATTTCTTTTATAGGGTGAGAAATGTGTACGAAAAAGATTACTTTGCTTTTTGACCGGAGGTACAGTAGATTCAGGCTAAAATTTGCAGAGAAAGGAAATGTGAGTTAAAGAATTTTGTCTTTCTCTAACTACTTTTTTATATAGTGTCTCTGATGTGCAAGAAGCTCAATCGATTTTGAGTTCTCAACAAGGGTAAATCAGAGATTCAACAGCGTTAGTGGAGCCTTTGCATTAAATGCGTAGTGGCCCACTAACAAAAACCGTCAGAGCACTGTTTCTCTTTGCAATATTAACCGTTAGATCAAAAATGCCTTTTAATCAATGGCCATGATTGTATTTCATGTCATGATTATTAGCGAGTTTATCTGTGCACGATTAACGTCACAAATTGATTTTACCTAGATTTATGGGATTTGATTGCTTGCTGAAGTAAACAAGAATCTTTTCAGCGAGTTTGTGTAACCAGCCTTGTTACTTGCTGAAAGTTCCCCCTTAATCAGATATCTCATATTTCTTTAAGTTAAAAGACATTTCTGAGTTCCCGTATCAGCAAATTCTTTTTATCTTGAGGTATCTTTTGGTAAAATCTGAGAAGTGAGTTTGCTCTTTTCTGAGTTCCCGTCTCAGAGTTTTCCTTTGATACTTGAATACCTGTTTCAGTATCTTTGATTGTCTGAATGCCTGTTTCAGCAATCTTTAAGGTTTTTCTCTTACTGAGTGCCCGTTTCAGCAAGTGATCAAGTTTCCTAACAAATACCCGTTTTGAGGAATTACTTGCTGAATGCCTGTTTCAGCAATCATATAGTGACCTATCATTTCTTTTTACAAGAAATCAGTGGAAGGAGCTTATTTTTAAAGTAAGCATACTTTGGCTTGCTGAATACCTATTTCAGCAATCTGCCAATTGTATCCCTTATTGAGGTAATTCAATCAATCCAAGGTTATACCTTAGCATTGCGAATCTATTATCTGGTAGGGGCTTGGTAAAGATGTCAACAAGTTGATCATCAATACCCAATTTTACAACCTCAATATCTCCTTTTTCCACATGATCTCTAATGAAATGATGTCTAATATCAATGTACTTAGTCCTTGAGTGGAACTTAGGATTTTGCGTGATAGCAATAGCACTTGTATTATCAGAAAAGATTGGTGTTTTCTTTGCAGAAATACCATAATCTCTTAATTGTTGTTGAATCCATAGGATTTGAGCTGTGCAACAACCAGCCGCAATGTACTCAGATTCAGTAGATGAATTGGCAACACAGGTTTGCTTCTTGCTAAACCATGATATTAATCTAGTACCAAAAAACTGACAAGTTCCAGAGGTACTTTTTCTATCAAGAGTTGATCCTCCATGATCAACATCAAAATAACCAACCAATTCAAGTCCAGAATCTTTAGGATACCATAATCCAACATTGACTGTACCTTTGACATATTTCAGTATCTTAAGTGCCTTTTTTGTAGTGTGATTCACTTGGATCAGATTGGAATCTTGCACACACACAAACATCATACTGAATGTCAGGTCTACTTCCTGTTAAATACAACAAGGAACCAATGAGCTTCCTATACTTGTGTTCTTCAACACTTTTATCTTCTTTAGTATAGCCCAATTTGGTACCAACACTCATAGGGATCTTTTCAGGTTTTTCTTCCTCTTTGATCCTAAACATTATGAGCATTTCTTTCGCATACTTTGCTTGATTTATGAATATTCCATCTTTGAGTTGCTTGACTTGCAATCCTAGGAAATAATTCAATTTTCTCATTATACTCATTTCAAATTTATTTGTCATGAGTTTGGCAAAATCATCACAAAGTTGCTTGTCCTTAGATCCAAATATTATGTCATCCACATAAATCTGAACTAAGAGTATTTTACCATCATGGTTCATGGTAAACAAGGTTTTGTCAACTTCACCTTTCTTGAGACCATTATCCAGCAAAAACTTGGCCAAGGTATCATACCAAGCTCTAGGTGCTTGCTTTAGACCATATACAGCTTTCTGAAGCTTGTATACCATCTTGGTTTCTGAGGGAAGTTCAAAGCCAAGGGGTTGTTCTAAGTAGACTTCTTCAGCAAGTTCACCATTCAAGAATGCACTTTTAACATCCATTTGATGAATAATGAAGTCATTGTGAGCAGCAAAGGCCAAGAAATGTCTAATTGCATCCAATCTTGCAACTGGTGCATAAGACTCATCATAGTCCAATCATTCAGTCTGACAGTAACCTTGAGCAACTAAACGTGCTTTGTTTCTTGTTAGTTCACCAGACTCACTCAGCTTGTTTCTGAACACCCACTTTGTACCAATAGCTTTCTTGCCTTCAGCAAGAGGTAAAAGTTTCCAGACTTTGTTCCTTTCAAATTGATCCAGTTCTTCTCGCATTCCTTGATCCATTCAGAATGCTTTAGAGCTTCTTCTATGGTCTTGGGTTCAATTTCTGAAACAAAGCAAGAGAACAGAGATTCTACTTCTACGACATTTGCTTCTTCAGCAAGTCCATGAGTAGCAGAAACTTTCGATCTAGTCACTTGGCGTTTGTCAATATCACCAATCATATCCGTAGAGGGATGATCTCTAATCCATTTGTTAACGGGCTTTCCGCTCTTTGGATCTGGATACGTTTGCTCATCAGCATGTACTTGTTCAGTACTACTTCAGCATGTGACTCATTAGCTTTTTCATACATTCTGATATTTCTTTTTCAGCAGGCACTCCTTGTGTCTTTCGTAGAATACAACATGCACTGATTCTTCGATCTTTTGTGCCTTTTTGTTGTAAACTCTATAAGCTTTACTATGAAAGGAGTAACCAAGAAATATCGCTTCATCTGCCTTTGGTTGAAATGTTCTTAGGTATTCTCTACCGTTATTAAGAACGAAACACTTACAACCAAATACTCTTAGATGAGTGATATTAGGAGGTCTTCCAACAAATAACTCGTAAGGAGTTTTGTTGTATTCCTTAGTAATCAGACATCTGTTTTGAGTGTAACGGGCGGTATTAATCGCTTCAACCCAGTAAGCCTCACTTATTTCAGTGTCAGCAAGCATTGTTCTTGCGGCTTCTTTTAGGGTGCGATTCTTCCTTTCAGCAACACCGTTTTGTTGTGGTGTCCGTCCTTACCGAGGATAACTGATGTTGTATGCGTTTTGAAGTGCAATACTCAGTTATGTACTGGTTTACAAACTCAGTACCATGGTCTGTCCTTATGACTTTTACCTTGTCATTTTTCATGACTTCAAGCTTATTCAACAAGTTAGGTATTTCAGTCCTTGTTTCAGATTTGTGTTTGATAAATACTACCCAAGTGAATCTTGAATAGTCATCTACCACCACCAGACCATACTTCTTACCAGCATAGCTTGTTGAAGAAGATTCAAACAAGTCCATGTGCAAGAGTTGTAAAGGTTTTGTAGTTGACGGTACTGCCTTGTTCTTAAAAGAAGATTTGGTTTGCTTACCTTGCCGACATGCATTACAAACACCATCCTTCTTAAAAGTAACCTTAGGTAATCCAACTACAAGTGCCTTTTTAGACAGCTTATTCAGCGTCTTGAAGTTTAGATGACTTGTTCGTTTATGCCATAACCATGCTTTTTCAGCAAGGCAATCGTGATCTGAGACAAGGCATTTTTCAACGATTGCTGAAGACCAATCTACGGTGTACAAGCCTCCTGATCTTCGGGCAATCATAATAACCTTCTTTGTATCAAAGTCTATAAGTTTACATTCATCACTTTTGATTTTGATGAAGTATCCTTTATCAGCAAATTGACTCATGCTAAAAAGGTTAAACTTAAGATTTTTGACATAAAGAACTCCCGTAATGGTAATGCATCCTAACTTCACGTCACCATAGCCTTTTGTAGAACCAAAGCCTCCACCAGCAAACCTTATTGTTGGACCTTTAGACCACCGTCTATAGTTTATAAGGTTATTCTTGTTGCCCGTCATGTGCTTTCCACAACCACTGTCAAAGTGCCAGATTGCATCGTTTGTCTCCGTGGCTGAAGTCTGCACAATCAAGAGCAAACAAGTTAATTATCCAATATTGGATGTCCATTAACATGTTCAAGAATGCGTCCAGTGGAAACCCAAGTCTTACATTTTTCAACTTTGACTTGTTTTCTACTTGCTGAGGAACTAGGAGGTTTTGAGCCAAAAGACTTTTGATTCGTGCTGATCAAATCCACTTTCTGATGTGGTGTCTTGCTCGGTTGACCTTTTTGCTGAACATACTTTTCAGTAAGTTCTTTTCTAGCAAGGTTCCTTTTAGCCCTAGCATTTTGAGTCTTGTCAGAACTGTTAGGCTTGATTTTGTTCATCTCTTTGAAGTATCTTTGCTGACTTTGCTTATACTCGTGAAAGAGTTGACTTTGCTTGGTTTTAAAACCGAGTCCACTTTTCGGAGAATGCTGAGCTTTTGTTTCAGCAACCTTACTTGATTCAGGTTTGTCAGCAAAGGTCTTCTGATTACTTTTAGTAATCTTGCCTTTTGACTTAACAAATTGCTTTTCAGCAACTTGTTTGGCAGAATGTTTAAATCATCCTTTTTCTTTACAGTTTGCTTTTCAGCAACATTCCTTTTAAAGTCTTGTTACTTTGAGTAGCAACAACGGGCTTTACGGTCATAGGTACTTGATTACATTTTTCAGCAACCTTAGATTGACCAAACTGATAGAGTTCTGGTTGACCACTATCAGTAGTACGTACAAAGGAAATCGGTGATTTATCTTTACTCAAGATTGTTACGTCATCACCTTCATACGTTGCACCTAAACCTTCTTGCTGAGATGGATCTCTCAGATAAGAGTTTAGTTCAGTCAGCGTATTACTTGCATCAGCATAAGATTTGAAATTGATTTTCATCTTTTTCATTTCATGGATTTCAGCAAGTAACTTTAGAATTGAGGACTGATATTCTTCCAATTCTATTGCCATATGAGAATTCTTCTCTGTAGCTTCAGCAATAAACTTCTTGAGATGCACTATTTCAGCATCTTTCTTTTCTGTCTCTTCCTTCAGCAAGACATACTTTTTAGTAGTTTGCTTGGTCAGAGTCTCAGCATTCTGTAGTTTCTCTTGCTGTTTGCTCAGAGTTTTCTCAAATCTTTCGATTTCTCCTTGAATCTTGTCAAGGTCAATCTCGTCTTCACTTTCTGAGTCAGAGTCATAGGTAGGACTGTTTACCTGACCGGCCATGAGGCAGAACTCGTAGTTTAACACATCTGGATAAGCTTCCATGGCTATTCCACAAACTTCCTTGCCAATCTCTACGTCAAGAGTGGCTTCTTCATCGTCAGTGTCTGAGATTTTTTCCTCACTGTCTTCGGAACTAGTATCAATGCACAATGCATCGATTTTTGCTTGAAGGTTCTTCTTTTCTTCAGCAATAAAAACTCTTTTGAACTTTTTCTTCTTTTCAGCAGATTTGCCTTTCAGCAAAGGACAATTTTCTTTGAAGTGTCCAGGCTTTTTGCAGTAAAAACAGAGATCATTTCCAACTGCTGGTTCTTCTGATGAGTTTGCTTGTTCAGCGAGCTAGTCTCATTCTTGTACTTATGGTAGTTGTTACCAAGATGCTTTTTCAGCTTCTCTTTTTCTTTTAGCCTTTCAAGTTCCTTACTGATGAATTTCTTCATGTTTTTAACAACTAAAGCATTTTCATCAACAGGCTCTTTATCATTCTTCTTTTCAGAAGATGACGGCTTTGCAGCAAGAGCAATGTTTTGCGATTTTTCAGCAAACACATTTTCTCTTTGCTTTGTCTCGTAGTTGACAGTAGCAAGATGAGAGAACAACTCTGTAGGTGTGATGTCTGGCATTCCTTGATTGTAGTACAAATTCCAACACCCAAGGCTGCCATCTCACTAACTAGAGTTGTGAATCTGAAGTCCAAGTCTTCCAGTGACTCATTTGTACCTTTTTTAAAGTTCTGGAACTTTAACTTCAGCACTTCGAGTTTGTTTTCCTGGGTTTTGTCAGATCCAGCACAAAGATCTTGAACCATTTTCCAAGCTTCCTTAGCAGTTTTGGCACCCCACAGTTTGCACTGTATAGTATCCGGAGTTGATCGAATGATGATGTTTCTTGCTTGGCCATCAAGACGGAATCTCTTGGCTTCATCGGAAGTCCATTCCTCTCTTGGTTTTGGAACGACAGTATCAACTGGTTCGCCTAAGATATTTTCCTTTCCAGCTTCTGTGGTTTTGTGAGGAAAGCTTCTCTCAACCTTAGTGATCTTGATAGGTCCATCATTAATGACAGTAACCATCTCATCACTAATGGCCTCAAGATGTAGCATCATGTTGTTTCGCCATTTTTCGAAGTTTTCCAGCTTCAGCAAGGGAGCGTCTCCTAAAGACATCCTGTCAGCAAAAGACTACCAAACTGATCAAGTGAAAGTGATTTACGGAAAGCACCTAAAGGGATCTAGGTTCAATGCTGAAGGTTAAAGAACCTCCAGCTCTGATACCACTTGTTGGTCCCTTTAAACAACAAGAAAAGACTAGGGGCGGGGGGGGGGGGGTGAATAGTGTTTTCAAACTTTCGTCGTTTAAAAACTTTCTCAGCAAAGACTTATTACTTTTCAGTAATGAGTTTGCTGATACTTAACTTTCTCAGCAAGCGCAAGTTACTTTTCGTTATTATGGATGCTAAGAGGGTATAAAAAATCAATGGACCCATTTTATAATTACTGGCTCTCTAAGGTCCTTTTGTAAATACTTGAGAAACCTAAGAGTTGACTTTGAGCTTGACCTAGTTGATGACTGTGACCTCGTCTTGACTTTAACCTTTGACGTTTGAAACTTTTGGGGATTGTTTGTGGATTCCAAAAAAATCTAAAAAGGACTTGTTTATAATTTACTAAAACTCTAAGGATTGTTCTGCAAATTTGATTGTTTTAGGGTTTAGTGTTATCTTTCTTAAGGTTAACGTTTACTTAGTTACTTTCTGAATTTAGAAACTGACTGGGTTGCTTGCTAGCTTAACTGGTTAAGTGTTGAGAGTTTAACCGTGATGTCTTGAGTTCCAAATCCCCCCTGTCACCTGTTCTCCGATTATTTTATCTTTTATCTTCCCGACTTCCAATTCGACTATTAGATTGTAATCGTCCGCATTCTGTTTAGGTGAATCTGTTTGTTACTCCGTAATCCGATCTCTTAGGTGTTCTATCTGGTGTTCCGTATCTTGAACTTTCCATGGTTGAGTTCATCTATCTCTAAGGTGAGCGTTCATCCCAAAGTTTGTTTGTTTTTAAAACCTGGAAGGC
This sequence comes from Plantago ovata, assembly GCA_028274465.1. Taxonomy (NCBI): domain Eukaryota; kingdom Viridiplantae; phylum Streptophyta; class Magnoliopsida; order Lamiales; family Plantaginaceae; genus Plantago; species Plantago ovata. The sequence goes on from CM051458.1 coordinate 35,942,526, forward strand.
AATGTGCTATGCATGTATATATACATATGTGTATTGTACTATGTATGCAACCACTTTAAAAGTAAATATGTCCTATGTATGACCTTTTTACTTTATTTTGTATGATATTGTTATGTTTGTACTGACTCTTCTACAGGAATGTAACTCTGTTATCCAAGTATTTTATCTGTTATTGTTCTATTTGTATTATGTCTGTTTGTATGCTCTAATTGCTTTGTTTGTTCTCGATCCCTCGAGCTATGTTGCCTGTCTGTTCTCGGTTTCCGAGCTCTGTTTTGTCGGCTGATTATGTCAATGATTAGGTAGACTTGGGTAGTGTTGACTATCGGATTTGCTTGGTTGTTTTCCTAGTCTATTCCCTTTTAGACGCGAGGCAGAATTCACTGAGGTCTATTAGGGTCGTAGGATCTGTTTCCCCAAAGTACACGGGGATCTGTTTCTGTCTAGAGAAGGCCATCTCTGGAGGGAGTTACAAGTGCAATCTGGGAGTAGGAGCAATAAGGCAGGCTGCAACAACAAAATCTGTTCTGTATCTGTCTTATCTGATTTGTTATCTGTTTAATCTGTTGTCATATGTGTAACAAATTCTTTTGCTTAAAAAAAATGTTTATCTTTTCTGTCTGTTAACTTTTCGAACCTCACTGAGATCCTTTATCTCACACTCTTTCTGTTTTTAAAATTCCTTCCTTGTAGATTATGTTGAAGGAGACCGAGTATAGGCGTCCAGCGACTGAGAGTTGGGTTTGGAAGCTCGTGGGATTTTATTTGCTAGAAATAAGAAGAAAAACTCTTTCATCTTCACTGTCTGTTCATTTTAAAATTGATACTGAGTTTAGTTACCGTTATCTCTTTCCTACTTTAAATTTGTAAACTCATTTGAGCGTCAAAATCCGTTCCTTATCATTTATTGAAGATCGTTGTTTTCATACTTTTAAAATTACTTTTATTTCAAGAAAATATTTTATTTTAAAAAATCGGTACCGTTACACTATCTTAAATAATTGTCGTTGATATTAAGGAAAGTAGTTATTCCCAATTTATAGGCAATTATGATACCTATTTATCCTACTATTATATAAAACTGGATGGCTATTCTCAACCACATTGATGCTCAATGCCCTCTTTCATACGTGGCGGCGTAGTCTCCCAAAAATTGATTTATACAAGGTAAGTTTATCCACGTCAGCATGCTGGAATAGCCCTTCAACAAAAAAATCACCAATGATGGGATTCGAACCCGAGTCATGTGTGTGGTGGAATGATTTCCCTACCACTGGGACAAATGATTTTTTGTTAATAAATGTGTTAAACCAAATAATAGTGTCAATATAAATTTACATACTGAGTAAATCGCATATGTTACGCGGTCTACAATGTTAATTAATGAGCATTAATTGACACCAATGAAACGTAAGAATTTTATTTGATCCATTTTCAATGCACCGGTTTTATTACATTTATGATTGTAATTATATTTGTTGACTCAGACATAAATGCAGGGCGAAAAAAAAGAAACGGTCGCATTGAATTTTTTAACAATACGTGTATAAAATGAGATCAGATCGAAGGCTATTTCTCCAATGTGGCACTGTCCCCGTCTCTACTTTCACTCTCATCATCATGATTTCCAATTCCACTTTTATAGAAGAACATGTTCTACGACCCCCAATGATTTTGAACACGTTTTGTACTTAACACCGAGGCATATGATGGAGGATTCATCTTTGTTGTATACTGTTTGATATCAACTATGGATGTTTAGTGGATGTTTATGAAAATCGTGGGCCTTTTTCAAGATTCATAAGGTTCCAATCCCCGACGAACGCTTAAACATATGTTGCCAAGACTGTATGTACGATTTTCATGACTAGAAGAATGCTTCAAAATGAAGTATTATTTTTATGCATTCCGTTAAGTTTGAATCTTTTTTTTTATATTTGTCTTACATCTAATTTGTTTTGTATTATATATATAGTTTGAAAAAATTTATATGAACATCTATATTCCGTTTTGTTGGTTCTTATAAATTTTATGCTATTTTGCTTATAAATCTCAAATTTTATGACTTAAGCAAGGTGAGCATATGTCCAGTTGTTCAATATGAGCATAAGAAAAATAAATTAAATTGTAATGATGGATCAACACCCTTCGCTATTTTGGTGGGTTTTAGTATATTTGTAGTTAAGACTTATACTTTAACTTACACTACAAGGAAAACTGATTTTAGCGACGGAGAGCATCCGTCGCTATATGTTAGCGATCCGTCGCTAAACACCAATAGCGACGGAAAGCCCGTCGCGAAAAGTGGCGTCGCTAAAAAATAAAGAGACGGTTAATATTATCCGTCACTATATGTAGCGACGGTTCAGTTTATCCGTCGCTATATTGTCGTTGACCAACATAGAGACGGATGACTTTATCTGTATCTATAAATAGCGACGGATTATGTATTCCGTCGCTAAAGCTAAGGAACACGTGTCATTCCCTTGCGAGGGGAATTTGGCGACGGATAAACTAATCCGTCGCTAACTTCTCTGATTTTTTTTTTTAAATTGATTTTTTGTTTTACTGAATTTATGTGAAAAATTGTTATTTTAACTCAAAATTGAGTACGACTAACAAAATATATACGATTGATTCATTTTACGATAATCGAAATTTCAATAAAAAAACTAAAAGTGTACGTACAAAGAAACTAGAAGGTACGAAGATAATCATTAAAATAAACGAGAATACTAAAATGTACGGATAACGAATAACAATCCTAAAAAGCACTAATCCTACGGGCTCTCCACTAACCAACCGACCCCTTCAGCCGTCAACGTCCCATCCCTATGTGCCTGCTCACGGGTCACATGGTTCTGCCACGATTCCAGCCACAGATCCCGATGCTCCGGATTGAGGTACTCAACCCATTCTTTATGCCGAAAGTACCTTTCCTTGGCATAATAAATCGAATGCCTTTGAATCTTTTCCGCCCGGATGTTGAATACCCTCAATATCTCCTCCGCCTTGGCAGGAGGGACATAGTAGTATTTCTGCAACACAACAATCCCACATCAGTATTCCTGCAACACAACAATCCCACAAAAAATACCAAGAATAGATACTATAGGCAATGCCCCAAACAAATAATGTACGTACACGTATATAATTAAGGCAATGCCCCAAGAATCAAATATAGAAATATTCAAGTAAAGATAGTAAAGTACCTGGAATTCTTCCCACAAGTGCTCCTTCACGGGTCGAGGAACCGTAGCCCACCTTTCTCCGCCAGTCCCAGAAGGCGTAAAGAACTCTCTTTTTATGAGCATTGAAATCCTTCTAGAAGCTATAGTAGGTTGAAATCTGTCACACATTTTGAAAGATTAAAAGTTGGAGTACCGACAACTATATATACAAGAACAATTAAATACCAATTTATTAAGAACTTACTTAGATCCGTTGGTGGACAAAACTGGAAGCCCATTGATTCGTCGAGGGCCTGCTCGGTTGCTGTGCTTGATCCATGGAAACTAATATACATATAGCATCATCACACTCAAATACAAAACACTAAAATACAAACTAAATTACCTATTGATGGATGAAACTTTTATATGTAATCCATATTATTAATAAAAATTCGAATTTTTATTATCTTTCTCAGTTAGTTAATCATGTTTTTTTCTTTTTGCTTATTGAGTTAATTATTAAGCATTTCCAGAATTGAGTTAAATTAAGAACCGAGTTACAATAAGCAGTAAGCATTTCATTTCCAGAAACGTAATTAGGGATTCGAACTAAAACCCTAAATAAAAATTAAAAGTCAAGAAACCCTAAACCTAAATAAAAATTAACATACAGTATCCAGAAACCTAATTAGGGATTCGAACTACCCTAAACCCTAAATAAAAATTAACATACAGTAAATCAAAATTAATAAACTGAAATTAAAAGTATAGGGAAACTAACCTTTCAAATTGGTCCGGCGGTGCGGTGGCGGTGAAGGTGGAGGTGTCTTGCTAATCGTACATAGCCTCCAATAAACATAGAACAAATTCAATCAAAATCAAAATCAAAATCAAAATCGAAAATCAAAATCGAAAATCAAAATCAAAATCAAAAAACCCCAAAATTTAGGGTTTTTGTTAATCACCTTTCAAATTGACGAAAAACCTCCAAATTAATTAGGGATTCGAACTCCTTGTAGGATAGGGTTTGATTTGAGCTCAAATTTGAATGAATTGGATGAGTTTGGAGATGGATTGATGAAGTCGAAGAAGAAAAACGATAGGAAAAGACAGAAAGAGAGAAGGGAAGAAATGTGGAAGAAGGAATGTCGCTCGTCTGTATATGACGACTTAGCGACGGATAACGTAATCCGTCGCTAAGTGATATTTGATTTATTTTTTTCAATTTTCTTTTAACTAAAAAAACGTCTGGTCAACAGATTTAGAGACGGATCACATTATCCGTCATCCACATAGCGACGGATAATATTAATCCGTCGTTAATTAGAACACGAACTCGATCTTTCTGGGCACGAACTGAGCATAGAACGCAGTTCGTCCTTATCCATCGCTAGCAGTAGCGATCCGTTGATGACGGTTTGTCAGACTCGATTAATCAAATAAATTTGTATTTATCCAAAGGCAATTCACAACTACAACGAAAACCGTAGTGTAGCAGTAGAATAACCTCGAGGGTCGATCTCTAAGGACTATAACTAGCTTTATCTAATCAAACTTGAGAATATAAAATAGCAGACGACTTAGCAAAGGTTTTTCTTAACAGATAATGGAGATTGGTGATAGTATGGTCATTCAAAGCATAGCAGGTTAATAATCATGCATAAATTCCCCGGTTTTGCATAGAGATCTTTGATCAATGAGTTGTCCAGTTGTAATTATTCAACACTACGAAGGTATAGATTTAGATAGATCAAAAGATCAATGAATTGTCCAATTGTGTTCAGTAATTATTCAACAATACGAAGATAGAGATTTAGATAGGTCAAAGAAATAAAGCAATAACTCTAGGTATAATGCGCGATATAGCCATTAGCATAATTATTAACCCTTCGCTAAGAAATCACATACTATCACCAACGAGAAGTTTAGCTACTCATAGTTGTCATGCAATCAACAGAAATCATACCACGAATGAATGAAAACATGATGAAAGATATATAAAAATAAGTATAAAAACTGTAAGATACAAAGTTACCGAAGGTTGTCAATCTCCGAAGAATCGCGATCTTACAAGCTCCAAACTGCTAAGAAAAAGTATCTCCTAAGCTAAGAACCCCCAGAACAGGCTCTGGGAAATTCCTACATAAAACTACAGAGAAAGGTGAGAGAAAAGGTCTGAAAAAGTATAAAAACGGAGAAAACTGAGCAACTATATATAGGCTTTCGAATTGTGTGGGGCGAAGGGCCCCACATAAAGGGCGATTCGCCTATTGTGGGGTGATTCGCCCCACATCCCGGGCGACTCGCCCGGGAGTAAATTTCGGCCAGATACGCGTTTTCGACGCGTTTTTGGATTTTTCCCCTTTTCGGACTCGGTTTCTGCCTTCTAGTGACCTTCTAGCCTCCAGATTCGGTCCCTAGACTTCAAATCCTGTCCGGAATATTTCAGATATTCCAATTAGGCTTCTGGAACACCAATTCCTTGTCTACTTCAATATATTTGCCCGAAAAACCTCGTTTTTTCAACCAAAACCTGTAAAATAAAAACTAAAGGGAAACGTGACACTATTCTAATAAAATGCACTAAAGTATAGCTAAATTAACATAGAGGATAGCTAAAATAGGTGAAAAAGACTCAAATGAAAGTGTAAAATACACATTCATCAAACTCCCCAAACCGAACCTTTGCTTGTCCTCAAGCAACTAAGCTAGACTCTAATGCAAAAAACAATGCAACACACAAAATCGAGTCTCATGCCAAGTGAAATGAACTAATCTACTGAATCTATCAAAAAACATATGAACAAGAACCATATAAATCAAAACATGAATATAGGTTGAAGAATGTCTCGATTGACTCATACACATCCACATAAGCACTTATGTTAAGACAAGATAGTCTCTCGTAACATTCTCTACCTGATCTAGTCAGTGACGACGTAATGAAACATGTTAAGATACAAATGGTTGTCTCGTGCCTATGAAACTGAGGTCTTACTGTTGTTCACGAAGTTAAGACTTTTCCTCAAAGAGGTCGAACCAGTACTGGCTCTCATCAAAACGAAGGAGGGTTCCCTATAAAAGATAACACTCACTATTCTACCCATCTCTCAAGCAAAGCCTTAAGCTATTCACCACTTCCTGAATGGCAGGACGAGGGTGGTCTAGAACAGATGACACTAAAAAACAAAAGACAAAAAATTACAATACGACTACGAACATTACAAAAATTGGAAAATGAGACACAACACTTTGCTAAACTGCTATTTGGCTTTCTTTTTTGGACCCTTCTTTGCTCTTTTGGGGTCTTTTTCTTTTTTTTTCTTTTTTTTCTTTTCCAGTTTCTTTTTTTTCTTTTTTCCTGGAATTTTTCTTTTTCTTTTTTTTTTTCGATTTTTTTTAGCCAGCAGTAGCACAACGAAAAGAGAAACAAAATAACTCACAACGACTTCCCCAAACCTATTCGAAAGAATAGGTTGGAGTACAAAATTTACGAGAAAGGAAAAATAAACTCACAACACAGAATTGAAAAACTGAAAAACAAGTCTACGATCGTGTAACCCCCTCCCCAAACCTATTCGAAAGAATAGGTTGCAAACAAAGGATCACACAACCTCACACTACCTCCTTCCTAGGCATTTAGCAATCTCAAAGCATGGTGAAGACTCGTTGCCTCTTAGGTACATAATTACTCGGGAAAACAACCATAAGATCCTAACATGCATCATCCTATTATAAAGGCCTTCGTGAACCGCAGTAGAGAAAACACCACTAAGTGATGTCGAGACTACCAAGCTTAACTAAGTGGAATACATAAATGTGACAAGCCAAGAGAGAAAAACCTCAAACAAATTCATACAGATGAAGCATATGCTTAATGGCATAGTTAGTTAATCTACCAATAAAAAAGTTCAAAAAATTTGCCAATAAACCCCATATAAAACATGCAAGACTATCCTAGGATGAATGTAGTGTATGCAACCTAAAAATCTAAGAAAGCAGTAAACGTGCAAATGTAAATGCAAACAAAAAACAAGATACCAATCAACACAAAGCCAAACAATACTTAACATCGCGGTTCACATCCCATCCCCCTTATGATACTTAAGCTAGTCCCTAGCAAAAGAGAATGAGTAATAAGAAGTGATACTAGATGTTACCGAACGGTTTGGCCTCGGTTGGCTGAGAGTGGTCATGTGAAAAGACTAGTCATCGGGATTGTAATCCCCATAATAGTCCCTCCACATGTCAGACAGGAGATCATTGGACCGCTGTAGAGCCTCCTGTTGCTGCTGAATGAGCTGTTGTTGCTCCCACCTTTCTTGCCTATCCTCACGGCGATGCTCCTCAAATATCTCCCAGTCGCGGTTGCGCTGGGCAATGTGCCCGTCGAGGTCTTGTCGCAGTCCTTGGACAGAAGTGGTCAAGGCTGCAACACTGGCATCAACTCTATCGAAACGATCGTCGAGGTAGGCCCGGAATTCAGAGAAGTCAATACCTCTACACCCCTATGGTGCTCGAGGCGGTGCATGTGGTGCTCTATGGACAAAAGGAATATCCGGGATAGGGGCTTGGCCATCATCAGCTTCCATAGCATCCTCATATTTATTTTCATTATCCGAATCGGACGGTCGGAAGGGTGCTTCCACATCAGCAGCGGCAGCCGTGGGGTTCTTCATTTGATACCTAGCAAGTTGTACATCAATAGTCGAGGGTGAAAGGGCAGCGACCTCGCAATCCCCCTCATCAATGTCCTCGACCCCGTAATATTTGCAGTAGGCAGTGATGAAGCTCGGAAAGATGAAGGGCTTCTTCTTCTTTTCCCAGTGGCGCTCATACTCCTCATACATGATGTAACCGACGTCGATGCGATGCTTGTCTATCAAGCAGTAGAGGAGTTCGGCGTAATTTGGTTGTATCCAAGTGTCATTCTTCCTAGGGATCAAGTTGAAGATGCAGAATTTCATCATCACCTTAGCCTCGATGCTAAGGTCGCTCTGACGGATTCGTGCAGGTTCTACTCCGGTTTCTGGATACCTGTACTCCCTGTTGTAGATCACGTCCGTAATGTATCTTCCTATCCCCCTAGAGGCCCTCGAATATTCGTAGGCATGGTTGCTCCCTGTGAACTCCCGTTGCCCAAAATGGATGAATGAAGAAATTGTTTCTGTTAGGAAACTTGTAATTTTGATGAGCAATTAACCATGCTAAATTAAGGAAAGTCCAGTAACTAGTACTCTTAAGGTCCATAGGAATTTAGAATTTTAAGGACATTGTAAAAGAGGAACGTTTGCTGAAGACTTAGAATAGGTGCTAGATAGGTTGGTTGTAAAGCTTATGATGTATCTTGTTTTCTGAAAAGAAATACAAATTATTGAAGCATTTGCTGATGATGTACTTTGTTTTTACAAACAAACTATTGAAGCATTTAGAACCGCTCAGAATCTTGAAGATTTTGAAGATCTGAAGACTTGAAGAATTCGAAGATCTGAAGACTTGAAGAATTCGAAGATCCAAAGACTAGAAGATTTCTGAAGACTGGTATCTACAAAGGCACATGTTGCTCAGAAAGTGGAAACTTCAGCAACAGCTTGCATAAGTGAAAATCTGAACGACAGAGTAGGTTGTGCTTGCTGAAACTGAGACTGACCACTTGCTGATGGAACATATGTGACCTCTTGCTGAAAGTACTTGCATTTGCGCTCCAATGTTACTGTTTGAATTCTATTCAAATAAGCATTAAATGCAAAGCTTGCACGCGAAGGACATGAAGACTAGAAGACAAACAAGGACGCTGCTGAAAGTACAAAAGCAAGATAGTGACATTTTAAGAAACAAAAGCCTTAGGATTTGAAATTCAAACGGATCCTTATTTGCACTATAAGTAGAGGTCATCCGGCAAAGAGTTGAAGTGTGTCAACAACGTGATCATACTCTCACTTGTGCTTAAACTCACATACCCTTCAATACTCTTACTGCCATTGATCCGTTCCAAGACTTAAAAGCTTGAAAAAGCTACTTGTGAAGAAGTAGAGTTTACACTACTAATAAATTAGTTAAGTGTTCTTTCTTTGTTTTGAACAAGAACAAGTCTTGACACCAGAAACAATCAAACTTGTTTACTGCAAAGTATTCAAAGTTGTGTTTCTTAGATTACTTGTTGTAACTGAATAAGTTATAAGTAAGTTATCTCATCCCGAACCTCTCTAACTGAAAATACACCCTTTCAGGTGTGATATTCAGGGGGAACTTAATCAAGCATAGTTTTGCTGATTAAAAGTACCAAGTTTGGTGGAGAACAAGGTTGCGTCTCTAGATTAGGTTGGAGACGAAGCAAGTGTGCTTTGGTTTCTGTTTGAATCGCTCTAGATAGGAGTTGTAAGGAACCTCAATCTTATCATTAGTGGATTCAGTCCTAGAAAGGACAAAGTGGATTAGTTGAGAGATTACGCCACTCTCAGATACCACTATAAAAGTGTTTGTGTGATTTACTTACTGTATTTGGTTTTCAGCAAATCATATCTATTTGTACACTGTCACTCACATCACTTGCTGAAATCTTTATTTACTGAAAAAGTACTTATTGTATCAAAGACTTCCGCTCTCTGATTTTAAGTATCAGCAAAACTAGTTACTGCAATGTAACTTGCGCTTGCTGAGAAAGTTAAGTATCAGCAAACTCATTACTGAAATGTAATAAACACTTGCTGAGAAAGTTTTAAACGACGAAAATTTGAAAAGACTATTCACCCCCCCTCTAGTCTTTTCTTGTTGTTTAAAGGGACCAACAAGTGGTATCAGAGCTGGAGGTTCTTTAACCTTCAGCACTGAACCTAGATCCCCTTAGGTGCTTTCCGTAAATCACTCTCACTTGATCAGTTTGGTAGTGCTTTGCTGACAGGATGTCGTTAGGAGATGCTCCCTTGCTGAAGCTGGAAAATTACAAAAAATGGCGAAACAACATGATGCTACATCTTGAGGCCATTAGTGATGAGATGGTTACTATCATTAATGATGGACCTATCAAGATCACTAAGGTTGAAAGGAGTTTCCCTCACAAGACCACTGAAGCTGGAAAGGAAACTATCTTAGGCGACCCGACTGATATCGTCGTGCCAAAACCAAGAGAGGAATGGACTTCCGACGAAGCCAAGAGATTCCGTCTTGATGGCCAAGCAAGAAACATCATCATTCGATCAACTCCGGATACCATACAGTGCAAACTGTGGGGTGCTAAGACTGCAAAGGAAGCTTGAAAAATGGTTCAAGATCTTTGTGTTGGATCTGACAAAACCAAGGAAAACAAACTTGAAGTACTTAAATTAAAGTTTCAAAACTTTAAGCAAGGTACAAACGAGTCACTAGAAGACTTGGATTTCAGATTCACAACTCTTGTTAGTGAAATGGCAGCCTTAGGTGTTGGAAATCTTTACTCAGATTCTGAGAAGGTGAAAACCATCATCAGAAGTCTGAATCAAGAATGGATCCACCCTCAGAATTTCTATTACAATCAAGGAATGCCTGATATTACACCAACAGAGTTGTTCTCTCATCTTGCTACTGTCAACTATGAGACAAAGCAAAGAGAAATGTGTTTGCTGAAAAATCGCAAAACATTGCTCTTGCTGCAAAGCCGTCATCTTCTGAAAGAAGAATGATAAAGAGCCTACTGATGAAAACTCTTTGGTTGTCAAAAACATGAAGAAATTCATTAGTAAGGAACTTGAAAGGCGAAAAGCAAAAGAGAAGCTGAAAAAGCATCGTGGTAACAATTACCATAAGTACAAGAATGAGACTAGCTCGCTGAACAAGCAAGCTCAGCAAGCAACCTCATCAGAAGAACCTGCAGTTGGAAATGATCTATGCTTTTACTGCAAGAAGCCTGGAAAATTCAAAGCTAATTGCCCTTTGCTGAAAGGAAAATCTGCTGAGAAGAAGAAGAAGTTCAAAAGAGCTTTATTGCTGAAGAAAAGAAGAAGCTTCAAGCAAAAATCGATGCGTTGTGCATTGATACTAGCTCCGAAGACAGTGAGGATGAAAGCTCAGATACTGACGATGAAGAAGCCACTCTAGATGTGGAGATTGGCAAAGAAGTTTGTGGAATAGCTATGGAAGCTTATCCAGATGTGTCAAACTACGAGTTCTGCCTCATGGCCGGTCAGGTAAACAACCCTACCTATGACTCAGACTCAGAAAGTGAAGACGAGATTGACCTTGACAAGATTCAAGGAGAAATCGAAAGATTTGAGAAAACTCTGAGCAGACAGCAAGAGAAACTACAGATTGCTGAAACTCTGACCAAGCAGACTACTGAAAAGTATGTCTTGCTGAAGGAAGAGACAGAAGAAAAGGATGCTGAAATGAGGCGTCTTAAGAAGTTGATTGCTGAAGCTACAGAGAAGAATTCTCAAATGGCATTAGAATTGGAAGAATATCAGTCCTCAATTCTAATGTTACTTGCTGAAATCCAAGAGATGAAAAAGATGAAAATCAATTTCAAATCTTATGCTGACGCAAGTAATACGCTGACTGAACTAAACTCTTATTTGAGAGATCCATCTCAAAAGAAGGTTTAGGTTCAATGTATGAAGGTGATGACGTAGAAATCTTGAGTAAAGATAAATCACCGATTTCCTTTGTACGTGCTACTGATAGTGGTCCACCAGAACTCTATCAGTTTGGTCAATCTAAGGTTGCTGAAACATGCAATCAAGTACCTATGACCATAAAGCCCGCTGTTGCTACTCAAAGTAACAAGACTTTAAAAGGAAAACAGGTTGCTGAGAAGCAAACTGGAAAGAAGAAGGATGCTGTGAAGCATTCCGCCAAACAAGTTGCTGAAAAGGAAGTTGTTAAGTCTAAAGGTAAGATTACTAAAACTAATCAGAAGACCTTTGCTGACAAACCTGAATCAAGTAAGGTTGCTGACACGAAACCTCAGCATTCTCCGAAAAGTGGACTCGGTTTCAAAACCAAGCAAAGTCAACTTTTTCACGAGTATAAGCAAAGTCAGCAAAGATACTTCAAAGACATGAAGAAAATTAAGCCTAAGAGTTCTGAAAAGACTCTTAATGCTAGGGCTAGAAGGAACCTTGCTAGAAAAGAACTTTGAAAAGTATGTTCAGCAAAAAGGTCAACCGAGCAAGACACCACATCAGAAAGTGGATTTGATCAGCTTGAATCAAAAGTCTTTCAGCTCAAAACCTCCTAGTTCCTCAGCAAGTAGAAAACAAGTCAAAGTTGAAAAACTTAAGACTTGGGTTTCCACTGGACGCCTTCTTGAACATGTTAATGGACATCCATTATTGGATAATTAACTTGTTTGCTCTTGATTGTGCAGAATTCAGCCACGGAGACAAACGATGCAATCTGGCACTTTGATAGTGGTTGTGGAAAGCACATGACGGGCAACAAGAATAACCTTATAAACTATAGACGGTGGTCTAAAGGTCCAACAATAAGGTTTGCTGGTGGAGACTTCGGTTCTACAAAAGGCTATGGTGACGTGAAGTTAGGATGCATAACCATTACTGGAGTTCTTTATGTCAAAAATCTTAAGTTCAACCTCTTCAGCATGAGTTAGTTTGCTGACAAAGGATACTTCATCAAAATCAAAAGTGATGAATGTAAACTTATAGATTTCGAGACTAAAAAGGTTATTATGATTGCAAGAAGATCAGGAGGCTTGTACACCGTGGATTGGTCTTCAACAATCGTTGAAAAATTCCTTATCTCAGATCACGATTGCCTTGCTGAAAAAGCATGGTTATGGCATAAACTAACAAGTCATCTAAACTTCAAGACGCTGAATAAGCTGTCTAAAAAGGCACTTCTAGTTGGATTACCTAAGGTTACTTTTAAGAAGGATGGTGTTTGCAATGCATGTCAGCAAGGGAAGCAAACCAAATCCTCTTTCAAGAACAAGGCACTACCGTCAACTACAAAACCTTTACAACTCTTGCACATGGACTTGTTTGAATCGTCTTCAACAAGCTATGCTGGTAAGACGTATGGTCTGGTCGTGGTAGATGACTATTCAAGATTCACTTGGGTAGTATTCATCAAGCACAAATCTGAAACAAGGACTGAAATACCTAACTTGCTGAATAAGTTTGAAGTCATGAAAAATGACAAGGTAAAAGTCATAAGGACAGACCATGGTACTGAGTTTGTAAACCAGTACATAACTGAATATTGTACCTCAAAAGGTATACAACATCAGTTATCCTCAGTAAGAACACCACATCAAAACGGTGTTGCTGAACGGAAGAATCGTACCATGAAAGAAGCCGCAAGAACAATGCTTGCTGACACTGAAATAAGTGAGGCTTACTGGGTTGAAGCGATTAGTACCGCCTGTTATACTCAAAACAGATGTTTGATTACTAAGGAATACAACAAAACTCCTTATGAATTGTTTGTTGGAAGACCTCCTAACATCACTCATCTAAGAGTATTTGGTTGCAAGTGTTTCGTTCTTAATAATGGTAGAGAACCTAAGAACATTTCAACCAAAGGCAGATGAAGCGATATTTCTCGGTTACTCCTTGCATAGTAAATCTTATAGAGTTTACAACAAAAAGGCACAAAAGATCGAAGAATCAGTGCATGTTGTATTCTATGAAAAGACACAAGGAGTGCCTGCTGAAGAAGAAATATCAGAATGTATGAAAAAGTTAATCATACATGAGCAAAGAACTGAATCTAATGCTAGGCAAATCAAGTCAATTGAACTAAATGATGATTCTGACAATGACTCTCCTCCCCCAAGTCATGACAAGATAAATATAGTTCACGACAAAGAATTTCCAGCAAAAGACGTAGTTGCTCCGGAAGTTGCTGAAATTACGCAACCCCCAGTGCCTGCTGATGAGCTACCTCAATCAAGCAATGCTGAACAAGCAGTTGCTGATGAACCAATCTCAGCAGAGACACAAAATTCCAGTAGTACTGAACAAGTACATACTGAACAGTCACATGCTGATGAGCAAACATATCCAGATCCAACAAGCAGAAAACCTGTTAATAAATGGATTAGAGATCATCCCTCTACGGATATGATTGGCAATATTAATAAACGCCAAGTGACTAGATCCAAAGCTACTCATGGACTTGCTGAAGAAGCAACTGTCGTAGAAGTAGAATCATTGTTCTCTTGTTTTGTTTCAGAAATTGAACCTAAAACCATAGAAGAAGCTTTAAAGCATTCTGAATGGATAAAGGCAATGTAAGAAGAACTGGATCAATTCGAAAGGAACAAAGTCTGGAAACTTGTACCACTTGCTGAAGACAAGAAAGCTATTGGTACAAAGTGGGTGTTCAGAAACAAGCTGAGTGAGTCTGGTGAAGTAACAAGAAATAAAGCACGCTTAGTTGCTCAAGGTTACTGTCAGACTGAAGGATTGGACTATGATGAGTCTTATGCACCAGTTGCAAGATTGGATGCAATTAGGCTTTTCTTGGCCTTTGCTGCTCACAATGACTTCATTGTTTACCAAATGGATGTTAAAAGTGCATTTCTGAATGGTGAACTTGCTGAAGAAGTCTACCTAGAACAACCCCCTGGCTTTGAACTTCCCTCAGAAATCAAGATGGTATACAAGCTTCAGAAAGCTGTATATGGTCTAAAGCAAGCACCAAGAGCATGGTATGATACCTTGGCTAAGTTCTTGCTGGAAAATGGTTTCAAGAAAGGTGAAGTTGACAAAACCTTGTTTACAATGAACCATGATGGTAAAATACTCTTAGTTCAAATTTATGTGGATGACATAATTTTTGGATCTAAGGATAAGCAACTTTGTGATGATTTTGCTAAACTCATGACAAACAAGTTTGAAATGAGTGTGATGGGAAAATTGAATTATTTCCTAGGTTTGCAAGTCAAGCAACTCAAAGATGGAATACTCATAAATCAAGCAAAGTATGCGAAAGAAATGCTCATAAAGTTTAGGATCAAAGAGGAAGAGAAACCTGAAAAGATCCCTATGAGTGTTGATAACAAATTGGGCTATACTAAAGAGGATAAAAGTGTTGAAGAACACAAGTATAGGAAGCTCATTGGTTCCTTGTTGTATTTAACAACAAGTAGACCTGACATTCAGTATGTTGTTTGTGTGTGTGCAAGATTCCAATCTGATCCAAGAGAATCACACTACAAAAAGGCAATCAAGATACTGAAATATGTCAAAGGTACAGTCAATGTTGAATTATAGGTATCCTAAAGATTCTGGACTAGAATTGGTTGGTTATTCTGATGCTGATCATGGAGGATCAACTCTTGATAGAAAAAGTACCTCTGGAACTTGTCAGTTTTTGGGTACTAGATTAATATCATGGTTCAGCAAGAAACAAACCTGTGTTGCCAATTCATCCACTGAATCTGAATACATTGCAGCTGGTTGTTGCACAGCTCAAATCCTATGGATTCAGCAACAATTAAGAGATTATGGTATTTCTACAAAGAAAATACCAATCTTTTGTGATAATACAAGTGCTATTGCTATCACGCAAAATCCTAAGTTTCACTCTAGGACTAAGCACATTGATATTAGACATCATTTCATTAGAGATCATGTGGAAAAAGGAGATATTGAGGTTGTGAAAATAGGCACTGATGATCAGCTTGCTGACATCTGTACCAAGCCCCTACTAGATAATAGGTTCGCAATGTTAAGGTATAACCTTGGATTGATTGAACTACCTCAATAAAGGATACATCTGGCAGAATGCTGAAACAGGTATTCAACAAGCCAAAGTATTCTTGTTTAAAAGCCCCGTCCACTGATTTCTTCTAAGAAATGATAAGTCACTATATGTTTGCTGAAACAGGCATTCAGCAAGTAATTCCTTCAAAACGGGTATTTGTTAGGAAACTTGATCACTTCCTGAGACAGGCACTCAGTAAGAGAAAAACCTTAAGGATTGCTGAAACAGGCATTCAGACAATCAAAGATACTGAAACAGGTATTCAAGTATCAAGGGAATATTCTGAGACGGGAACTCAGAAAAAGAGCAAAACTCATATCTCAGATTTTACCAAAGGATATCTCAAGTACAAAAGTATTTACTGATACGGGAACTCAGAAATATCTTTAAACTTAAGAAAATACGAGATATCTAAGTAAGGGGGAACTTTCAGCAAGTATCTAGGCTATTTAAGCAAACTCGCTGAAAAGATTCTTGTCTATTTCAGCAAGCAATCTAATCCCTTAAAACTCGATAAAATCAATTTGTGATGTTAAACGGGCACAGATAAACTCGTAATAATCATGACATGAAATTCAATCGTGGCCATTGATTAAAACGAGTTACTAATCTAACAGTTAACAAAACAAAGAGAGAGAGTGCTCTGACTGTTCTAGTTAGTGGGCCACTACGCATTCAATGCAAAGGCTCCACTAACGCCTGTGTTTCTCTGTTTTACCCTTGCTGAGAGCTCAAATCGATTGAGTTTCTCACACATCAGAGACACTATATAAAGAAGGAGTTAGAGAAATGACAAAATTCTTTAACTCAAATTTCCTTTCTCTGCAAATTTTAGCCTGAATCTACTGTACCTCCGGTCAAAAAACAAACTATCTCTTTTCGTACACATTTTTCTTCTCTATAAAAGAAATGGCACCAAAGAGACAGTCTTCTAAGTCCTCAAAGTCATCAAAGGTTGACAGTGCTGAGACACGCACTGCTCCGGTGACTACTCCGGCAACAAACACAATGAAAGTTGTGTTGAAAAACGATAAAATATCGGAAAAACCTATGCCTCCGTCATATCTTGACACTGCAAAGTGTGAGATATTGATGCAATGGGGTGGTTTTGCAAAGGAGAAGTACATTAGGTACTTCTATGAACAAGAACTCGATGACCAGAATGAAGAGGCGCTTGAGTTTATCAAGCAGCAAGGCCTCATGAACTTTATATCTGCTCGCACTAAGCAAGTGAGCATGATAGATACTATGGAATTCTACAACAATGCAGAAATCCAGTCCCTTACTGATAGTAAAGGAGTCACTGAAAAAGTGATCTTTACTACAGTTCAGAACACGCAAGTCGTCCTGAAATGGACTGATTTAGCGGAAATATTTCAGATTCCAACCACTAAAACTGAAGATGACGTCACTGCTACTGACGAAGAAATTGAAGCTTTCTACAGTGACGTCAGAAATGAGAAAATGAAGAAAGGCGAGATTGCTCCCGTTACTTGGACAAAGCACGTTAAGAGAAAGCATCTCTGCCATTCACTTGGTCTAGTAGCTCTGCTACTAATTAAAGTTCTTGACTCCCAAGTTGGAGGAATTGACCAAGTAGGCCTGAGAAGATGGCCGCTGCTGATGCATATCCATAAAAATAAAACAGAACTTAACTGAGCTAAGTACATTTTCAACAGGCTTGTTGATTGTGTTACTAAGTTTAAGGTAAAGGTAGAAGACAACAAGGTCTCACCTTCCTTTCCAGTTATGTATGGAATCAAGATATGCGACATCCTTGAACATTTCAGGATTCAGCTGAGAAACCCACTGCCAATCAAGAAGTCTGTATGCAACGTGGGAAGATCATTCTACAAGCAGAATGTACCTAAGACTGCTGGCAAGAAACTAGAAAAATCAAAGAAGACAACAACTGCAAATGTTGTCAGCACAAGCCAGCAAAAAAGGTATACAACAGCTGCAGATGTCACCACTCAGCAACTTAGAGATGAAACTGCTGTAGATGGTGGTGACAAAAATGAAACTGTTGTAGTTGATCAACAAGGTACGTGTACAAGAGCCGTTGCTGAAAATGCAACTACTGCCGCCTCTGGGAAACTGGAGAAATCTAACAAGAAAAAGAGGAAAGTTGATGATGACACTCAGACTGCAGCGTCATCAGCAAACCCCGTACCGAAGAGGAAAAGGACCGGCAATACAAGGAAGAAAACACTGGCTCGCAAGTCAGTTCCTGTTGTCCATGACCTCTCAGACAATTCCCAGACAAATGCTAAAACGCATTTGCCAGTAGATGTTGACAAGGTGGTTACTGAAGCCTATGTCAGCAACATTGAAGTGTTTGCGGAAGCCTTCAATGATCGACTCAACGTTGATCCTTCTACTGAGAACAGACCACAAGGCAGTGGAAATGAAATTCCTACCCAAGTCCCAGATATCTACATTGTAGATAATCCAAATGATCTAACTCTGGAACCAGCAAGTGGTATTGCTGCTGATCTGCAAAGTGAGGCACTTGCTGATGCTGCTGAAAAGATGGTTGCTGAACAAGCAACTCATCAAGTTGCTGAAACCCCGGTTGCTGAAGAACCAGTTGCTGAAACAGCAATGGTTCAAGTTCCAGAAGTTGCTGAAACACAAGAAGCACTATTCAACGACGCATCTCGTGATGCTGAGAATACTGGCCCAAGTTCACCAAAGACATCAATCGACAAAGTCCATCTTGTACTGGAAGCTATAAGCCAACAAATGGAGTTGGACATTGAAGAATCATCCAACAAATCCATTGATGTCTTCATGACAAGCAGTGAGCTTAAAGGTCAAGATGCTTCTGCTCAACTTGTCATTTCAGAGACAAGGGAGATTGCTGAAACCGCGCAGCTTTCTCAAATAGAGCAAAACAAGAAGTCTGCTGAAGAAACAGTCCAAGAAGCTGAAGAAACTGTTAATGCTGAAAGGACTGAGCCACAACATGTCCTTCTTCAGCAGGTAGTTAATTCAACCATCAGTAAACCTTCAAATTCTGAAACTTATTCTTTTGCTAATATTATATTATCTCTATAGACTTCTCAAGATGCAAGTCAGATGGTTGCTGAAGCCTCTGCACCAGAATCAACACTCCCTGCTCAGCAGGTAGTTAATGTTTTTGGTAATAAAACTAAGTTTGACAGCTTAGTACTTGTATCTAACTCAAATTTATTTCAGGATGAACAAATGGAGGATGCTACTCAAGCTCCTCAAGGAATGGAAATTGTACAACATGAGCTTGCTGAATCTCAGCAGGTAATTCATGTTTCAGCTTTGAACTCTAAAGCAATTATCCAAACCAATCCTGATCTAAATTTCGTTCTTTTTCAGGCTCAAAAGGATACCACTGAAGTGGTGCTCATCACTGAAGATCAACAAGTAAGTTCTGAGGAACTGTACTTGAACTTCAAAAAGACAACTTTGTCAAGAGTTGCTAAGTCCGTCAGCAACTGGAAAAGATATAGGCGAATGGACTTCTTTGATCTCCATCTTCATCTTTCAAACGAGAAAAAGAGATCCTCTCTACTGAAGCTCGAGACATTCGTTCACTCCATCCTCCCTGAAGAAATGACATATTCTCAGCAAATGAGCTCGAATCTGATTGCTCAAATCAGAGAGAATATGAAGGCCAAATTCAAGAGTGCCTCTCCAGCTGAACAAGCTGTGATGCTCAAGGGTTTCTTTGTACCCGTGGTGGCTGATCCCCACAAAATCAATGAGGAAGAGGAAGTGACGAGTGTTGCTTTGTACAAGCACCTCGAGTTAGTGATTCTGACCGATGATGATGAAGAGGAAGAAGATCAGAACATTCCCACTGATCCCAGTGATGATGAAGGGAAAGATTCCAAGGACAAGAAAGACGATGATGATGACAATCAAGGTCCAAGTCCTGATGCTGGAGGATTAAAGTTAACAGTTGCTGAAAATGATCAACCAGAAAATCAACAAGCTGAATAACCACAACCTCAGCATGAATCTCAACCTGTTCCTACTGCTGAAAATCAAGCACCTGTACAAGGTGCTGATACTGAAGAAGAGTATGCCAGAAAAAGGGGCTGCCTTGAAAAATGGCAAGAGTCCAATTTCTGATGACAAGGTCACTGATGCAAACCTTGAAGATGATGATGAAGTGGATGAAGATTACCAACGTGCTCTACAAAACAGTCTATTGATCCATGCAAGGCATACGCAGGATCTAGAAATTTGTCAACCTTCAGGAGTAAGATCAAAGGAAGTCCACTCCCTTCCATTTACTACTGGCGAACCTCCAGTCCGGATTGAGGTACTCAACCATTCTTTATGCCGAAAGTACCTTTCCTTGGCATAATAAATCGAATGCCTTTGAATCTTTTCCGCCCGGATGTTGAATACCCTCAATATCTCCTCCGCCTTGGCAGGAGGGACATAGTAGTATTTCTGCAACACAACAATCCCACATCAGTATTCCTGCAACACAACAATCCCACAAAAAATACCAAGAATAGATACTATAGGCAATGCCCCAAACAAATAATGTACGTACACGTATATAATTAAGGCAATGCCCCAAGAATCAAATATAGAAATATTCAAGTAAAGATAGTAAAGTACCTGGAATTCTTCCCACAAGTGCTCCTTCACGGGTCGAGGAACCGTAGCCCACCTTTCTCCGCCAGTCCCAGAAGGCGTAAAGAACTCTCTTTTTATGAGCATTGAAATCCTTCTAGAAGCTATAGTAGGTTGAAATCTGTCACACATTTTGAAAGATTAAAAGTTGGAGTACCGACAACTATATATACAAGAACAATTAAATACCAATTTATTAAGAACTTACTTAGATCCGTTGGTGGACAAAACTGGAAGCCCATTGATTCGTCGAGGGCCGCTCGGTTGCTGTGCTTGATCCATGGAAACTAATATACATATAGCATCATCACACTCAAATACAAAACACTAAAATACAAACTAAATTACCTATTGATGGATGAAACTTTTATATGTAATCCATATTATTAATAAAAATTCGAATTTTTATATTATCTATCTTTCTCAGTTAGTTAATCATGTTTTTTTCTTTTTGCTTATTGAGTTAATTATTAAGCATTTCCAGAATTGAGTTAAATTAAGAACTGAGTTACAATAAGCAGTAAGCATTTCATTTCCAGAAACGTAATTAGGGATTCGAACTAAAACCCTAAATAAAAATTAAAAGTCAAGAAACCCTAAACCTAAATAAAAATTAACATACAGTATCCAGAAACCTAATTAGGGATTCGAACTACCCTAAACCCTAAATAAAAATTAACATACAGTAAATCAAAATTAATAAACTGAAATTAAAAGTATAGGGAAACTAACCTTTCAAATTGGTCCGGCGGTGCGGTGGCGGTGAAGGTGGAGGTGTCTTGCTAATCGTACATAGCCTCCAATAAACATAGAACAAATTCAATCAAAATCAAAATCAAAATCAAAATCGAAAATCAAAATCGAAAATCAAAATCAAAATCAAAAAACCCCAAAATTTATGGTTTTTGTTATCACCTTTCAAATTGACGAAAAACCTCCAAATTAATTAGGGATTCGAACTCCTTGTAGGATAGGGTTTGATTTGAGCTCAAATTTGAATGAATTGGATGAGTTTGGAGATGGATTGATGAAGTCGAAGAAGAAAAACGATAGGAAAAGACAGAAAGAGAGAAGGGAAGAAATGTGGAAGAAGGAATGTCGCTCGTCTGTATATGACGACTTAGCGACGGATAACGTAATCCGTCGCTAAGTGATATTTGATTTATTTTTTTCAATTTTCTTTTAACTAAAAAAACGTCTGGTCAACAGATTTAGAGACGGATCACATTATCCGTCATCCACATAGCGACGGATAATATTAATCCGTCGTTAAGTAGAACACGAACTCGATCTTTATGGGCACGAACTGAGCATAGAACGCAGTTCGTCCTTATCCATCGCTAGCAGTAGCGATCCGTTGATGAAACGGTTTGTCAGACTCGATTAATCAAATAAATTTGTATTTAGCCAAAGGCAATTCACAACTACAACGAAAACCGTAGCGTAGCAGTAGAATAACCTCGAGTGTCGATCTCTAAGGACTATAACTAGCTTTATCTAATCTAACTTGAGAATATAAAATAGCAGACGACTTAGCAAAGGTTTTTCTTAACAGATAATGGAGATTGGTGATAGTATGGTCATTCAAAGCATAGCAGGTTAATAATCATGCATAAATTCCCCGGTTTTGCATAGAGATCTTTGATCAATGAGTTGTCCAGTTGTAATTATTCAACACTACGAAGGTATAGATTTAGATAGATCAAAAGATCAATGAATTGTCCAATTGTGTTCAGTAATTATTCAACAATACGAAGATAGAGATTTAGATAGGTCAAAGAAATAAAGCAATAACTCTAGGTATAATGCGCGATATAGCCATTAGCATAATTATTAACCCTTCGCTAAGAAATCACATACTATCACCAACGAGAAGTTTAGCTACTCATAGTTGTCATGCAATCAACAGAAATCATACCACGAATGAATGAAAACATGATGAAAGATATATAAAAATAAGTATAAAAACTGTAAGATACAAAGTTACCGAAGGTTGTCAATCTCCGAAGAATCGCGATCTTACAAGCTCCAAACTGCTAAGAAAAAGTATCTCCTAAGCTAAGAACCCCCAGAACAGGCTCTGGGAAATTCCTACATAAAACTACAGAGAAAGGTGAGAGAAAAGGTCTGAAAAACTATAAAAACGGAGAAAACTGAGCAACTATATATAGGCTTTCGAATTGTGTGGGGCGGAGGGCCCCACACAAAGGGCGATTCGCCTATTGTGGGGTGATTCGCCCCACATCCCGGGCGACTCGCCCGGGAGTAAATTTCGGCCAGATACGCGTTTTCGACGCGTTTTTGGATTTTTCCCCTTTTCGGACTCGGTTTCTGCCTTCTAGTGACCTTCTAGCCTCCAGATTCGGTCCCTAGACTTCAAATCCTGTCCGGAATATTTCAGATATTCCAATTAGGCTTCTGGAACATCAATTCCTTGTCTACTTCAATATATTTGCCCGAAAAACCTCGTTTTTTCAACCAAAACCTGTAAAATAAAAACTAAAGGGAAACGTGACACTAAAATATAGCTAAGTTAACATAGAGGATAGGTAAAATAGGTGAAAAAGACTCGAATGAAAGTGTAAAATACACAATCATCAAACTCCCCAAACCGAACCTTTGCTTGTCCTCAAGCAACTAAGCTAGACTCTAATGCAAAAAACAATGCAACACACAAAATCGAGTCTCATGCCAAGTGAAATGAACTAATCTACTGAATCTATCAAAAAACATATGAACAAGAACCATATAAATCAAAACATGAATATAGGTTGAAGAATGTCTCGATTGACTCATACACATCCACATAAGCACTTATGTTAAGACAAGATAGTCTCTCGTAACATTCTCTACCTGATCTAGTCAGTGACGACGTAATGAAACATGTTAAGATACAAATGGTTGTCTCGTGCCTATGAAACTGAGGTCTTACTGTTGTTCACGAAGTTAAGACTTTTCCTCAAAGAGGTCGAACCAGTACTGGCTCTCATCAAAACGAAGGAGGGTTCCCTATAAAAGATAACACTCACTATTCTACCCATCTCTCAAGCAAAGCTTTAAGCTATTCACCACTTCCTGAATGGCAGGATGAGGGTGGTCTAGAACAGATGACACTAAAAAACAAAAGACAAAAAATTACAATACGACTACGAACATTACAAAAATTGGAAAATGAGACACAACACTTTGCTAAACTGCTATTTGGCTTTCTTTTTGGACCCTTCTTTGCTCTTTTGGGGTCTTTTTCTTTTTTTTTCTTTTTTTTCTTTTCCAGTTTCTTTTTTTTCTTTTTTCCTGGAATTTTTCTTTTTCTTTTTTTTTTCGATTTTTTTTAGCCAGCAGTAGCACAACGAAAAGAGAAACAAAATAACTCACAACGACTTCCCCAAACCTATTCGAAAGAATAGGTTGGAGTACAAAATTTACGAGAAAGGAAAAATAAACTCACAACACAGAATTGAAAAACGAAAAACAAGTCTACGATCGTGTAACCCCCTCCCCAAACCTATTCGAAAGAATAGGTTGCAAACAAAGGATCACACAACCTCACACTACCTCCTTCCTAGGCATTTAGCAATCTCAAAGCATGGTGAAGACTCGTTGCCTCTTAGGTACATAATTACTCGGGAAAACAACCATAAGATCCTAACATGCATCATCCTATTATAAAGGCCTTCGTGAACCGCAGTAGAGAAAACACCACTAAGTGATGTCGAGACTACCAAGCTTAACTAAGTGGAATACATAAATGTGACAAGCCAAGCGAGAAAAACCTCAAACAAATTCATAGAGATGAAACATATGCTTAATGGCATAGTTAGTTAATCTACCAATAAAATAGTTCAAAAAATTTGGCAATAAACCCCATATAAAACATGCAAGACTATCCTAGGATGAATGTAGTGTATGCAACCTAAAAATCTAAGAAAGCAGTAAACGTGCAAATGTAAATGCAAACAAAAAACAAGATACCAATCAACACAAAGCCAAACAATACTTAACATCGCGGTTCACATCCCATCCCCCTTATGATACTTAAGCTAGTCCCTAGCAAAAGAGAATGAGTAATAAGAAGTGATACTGGATGTTACCGAACGGTTTGGCCTCGGTTGGCTGAGAGTGGTCATGTGAAAAGACTAGTCATCGGGATTGTAATCCCCATAATAGTCCCTCCACATGTCAGACAGGAGATCATTGGACCGCTGTAGAGCCTCCTGTTGCTGCTGAATGAGCTGTTGTTGCTCCCACCTTTCTTGCCTATCCTCACGGCGATGCTCCTCAAATATCTCCCAGTCGCGGTTGCGCTGGGCAATGTGCCCGTCGAGGTCTTGTCGCAGTCCTTGGACAGAAGTGGTCAAGGCTGCAACACTGGCATCAACTCTATCGAAACGATCGTCGAGGTAGGCCCGGAATTCAGAGAAGTCAATACCTCTACACCCCTATGGTGCTCGAGGCGGTGCATGTGGTGCTCTATGGACAAAAGGAATATCCGGGATAGGGGCTTGGCCATCATCAGCTTCCATAGCATCCTCATATTTATTTTCATTATCCGAATCGGACGGTCGGAAGGGTGCTTCCACATCAGCAGCGGCAGCCGTGGGGTTCTTCATTTGATACCTAGCAAGTTGTACATCAATAGTCGAGGGTGAAAGGGCAGCGACCTCGCAATCCCCCTCATCAATGTCCTCGACCTCGTAATATTTGCAGTAGGCAGTTATGAAGCTCGGAAAGATGAAGGGCTTCTTCTTCTTTTCCCAGTGGCGCTCATACTCCTCATACATGATGTAACCGACGTCGATGCGATGCTTGTCTATCAAGCAGTAGAGGAGTTCGGCGTAATTTGGTTGTATCCAAGTGTCATTCTTCCTAGGGATCAAGTTGAAGATGCAGAATTTCATCATCACCTTAGCCTCGATGCTAAGGTCGCTCTGACGGATCCGTGCAGGTTCTACTCCGGTTTCTGGATACCTGTACTCCCTGTTGTAGATCACGTCCGTAATGTATCTTCCTATCCCCCTAGAGGCCCTCGAATATTCGTAGGCATGGTTGCTCCCTGTGAACTCCCGTTGCCCAAAATGGATGAATGAAGAAATTGTTTCTGTTAGGAAACTTGTAATTTTGATGAGCAATTAACCATGCTAAATTAAGGAAAGTCCAGTAACTAGTACTCTTAAGGTCCATAGGAATTTAGAATTTTAAGGACATTGTAAAAGAGGAACGTTTGCTGAAGACTTAGAATAGGTGCTAGATAGGTTGGTTGTAAAGCTTATGATGTATCTTGTTTCCTGAAAAGA